>JAWZYV010005847.1:0-10304 GCA_038373885.1 Cheiracanthium punctorium | reverse complement strand
GTTCAACTCGCCCATCGATTTGATTGATAGCTGTTGGCAAGGATACAACTGACTCTCGTCCGTATTCATCACTTCTTATAACATTAAAATTGTTATGTTTCTTATCTAACAACTGTAATTTTTCTTTCCCAATTTTTAGTGCTTAAAGCATTAACATTCCGGAAATCACTTCGTAAAACCGAATTTTTCCACGTGCTGCCAGTTAGAACGCGTTTCCCCTCGTTAATTCGGATTTTAACTGTAACATATATGTATGTATACCTGTCAGTCATACGTGACTCTTATTATATATACACGTACAGTAGGGTGGAGCACTTTTATATGGGAAAAATTATTTTGTTAAATTTTCATTTATAATAGTGATCAAAGTGTGACCCAAGATTAGAGGATTGTAAAAAGCATTACTTTTTTTAAATTAGTATTTTCCTTCTACCCGCGCATTTATTTTGAAAATTTACATTTGCGCTACCATACTGATAAAACTTGAAGGATCATATTGTTTATAAATTCTATTAAACTATTTATTATTATGAAAAAAACAAGTCATATAGAACAAATGAATGCTAATTTACTAAAGATAACAGCCACTTAAAACATAAAATATACATAAGCATACATAGAAATAGTCAAAAGAGACCTTAAAATCGCGTTTGGTATCGAATTTCGGCATGAGTTTTCTTGACTCAATTTTTGATTTTATGCGACCCTCTCTGGCCTTCTTATCACATACCTGCATAGAAACCTCTGTTAGTATCTTTACTGAACGTTCTACAGCCTAGTTATGGCATGGCAGTCTTAGAAAAAGGTATTTTTGTACTTCCTTTTGTTTCCACCATCGAAAGCAAATCTTCATTCTTGACGTCTCTAAGGATGGGAGGTTGAAAATATTTTTGTTGCCAATCTATAAGGTATGTGTATGATTTGGCATTAAGCTTAATTTTAGGGATCTCAAAAATGCGAGGGACCTTTTCAGAATTAGTCGCTTCTCTTGATTTTATACAATACAAAGGTTGATTGCACACAATCACAATCTTTTATAACCCTTCTAGCAGCAAGTTCACAAATGTGTTTCTCAGGATCTGAGAGCATCGACAACAGAAGATTCTCAGGATGCGCAAAGAAATTGTTCGCGCTCAATGACAGGGTCGACTACTTTTTTTTAGTTTAATTGGAAGGTATCGAGAATTCGAAACCAATTTCCAAAAATTTCAAGATCCATCTTTGCATGACGGATGAGTTTTAATTTGGAACCAAACAGGAGCGTAAACTCTAACAATAAACGTGGCAAGATTTAAAAGTTTTTCAAATGGTTACTTGTGGAAATATACAGCCTTAATATCCTGTTGGCTTTTGTTAACCATCGAGCATGCGACATTTTCCCTGGAGCTCTGAGTGCTAGATCGGGAGTACAATCGCCACTAATTACAGCTGATGTAATATCGTACAAGTAACGTTGGTCAGAATTTAGGTGTTTTATGATATCGGCCAAAATATCCGGTAGGACGCTTTCTGTCTTTTCATACCGTACAATAGGATTTTCTTCGCATTTTTCTAGCAATCTTCCAATAGTACCAGAATAGGAACTTGGACCAATAGTTGTCCCATCTAAGAATGAAAAAAGATGTTTTAAAGGCAATTCGTTCGTGAGTAAATGGCATATGATCCATTGTAAAGGTTGATTCAAACGTTTTTCTTACAACCGTATTACACCACCATTACTTCCTTGTACGTAGTATAAGGAAGTAATGTGATCCCGAAAAATTTTGGGGGCCAAATTTCGACATAAAAACCGATTTTGACTACCTCTAAATTTAATTTAAAAATTTTTTTCGATGCATCTCATCGTAGGCTAGCATGCACGATCATATTAACGCGTCTGCAACTCATTTTGACCAGTGGCGAGTCTACTGTGGCCAGTTTTTCCATGCCGTCTGTACGTACGTACGTATGTATGTAACTCGCATATCTCAAAAACTATTGGTCGTAGAATGTTGAGATTTGATATTTAGGATTGTTCTATGATCTAGTTGTGCACCTCCCCTTTTGGTAGCAATCGAATGGATAGTTTATGTACAGGACCGATCAAAAGATTCGAAATACATTACGCTCTATGGGCCGAAATTCATTAAACTCGCCTAACTCAAAAGCTATTAGGAGTAGAATGTCGAAACTTCATATTTTGGATAGTTGTAACATCTAGTTGTGCACCTCCCCTTTTGGTTCCATTCGACTGGATAGTTTATCTACAGGACTGCCCAAAACATTCGAAATACATTACACTCAATGGGCCGAAATTCATTAAACTCGCATATCTCAAAAACTGTTAGGCGTTGAATATTGAAACTTTATATTTAGGATTGTTGTAACATCTAGTTGTGCACCTCCCCTTTCGGTTCCATTCGACTGAATAGTTTATCTGCAGGACCGCCCAAAAGATTCGAAATACATTACGCTCTATGGGCCGAAATTCATCAAAGCGTTTTTTAGAGGTATTGGGTTATTTCAAACGACTCAGAAGTGATATATGCTGTAAAGAGTTAGAAAATGAATTTCTCCATTAAAAAAAGTGTCTTTATCATTTATAGTTCTGCTACAGGAACACTCAAAAGATTTCCAATACATTACGGTCAATAGCAATTTTAGGGGCATTCATCCATTTCAAGCACAATACCGTCCTACCACATAAGTTAGGTAATGGTCCGACCACGGTCACGTGCCTCCCTCAAGAACTATGCCAAAAGTCGCCAAGCTTGGCGACTTTTGGTGTACGTGTGTGCATATTTAACTCTCAAATCTCAAAAACTATTATGAAATTTCATATATAAGAATGCTGTAACATCTAGTTGTGCATCTCGATTTTTGGTTCCAATCTACTGGAGAGTTTATTTACAGGACCACCGAAAAGAATTTCAGTACCTTAATGTCTATGGACATCTTCATTATAATAGAACTGTAGACAGTCATTGTTTGGTACATGCCCAAAATCTCGCCGTCTGTCCTCGACCTTGGCGAGTTTTGGCGAAATATCGCCAAATTTGGCGATAATCTTTCATTGTTCGGTTTATGCTTAAAATCTCGCCAAATGTCTTCGACATTGACGAGTTTCGCAGAAATATCGCCAAATTTGGCGCCAAAAATTATTTCCTATTTTGTATAACTCTAAAACTTTAACCCGTAGATTTTTGAACTTTGTATTTAGAACTATTGTAATATCTAACTGTTTTTAATATCTTTTTTGACAGCAATCGACTGAGAATTTATTTACATGGTGAGCCAAATGACTTTGAATACATTGAGGTGTATAGATGCATTCAATTCATTGGAAGTCTGTGGTCAATGACTACTTTGGCTATCTCCAAAATCTCGCTGACTATCTCAAGTTTGTCGGCTTTTGGTGAAATATCGCCAAATAAAGTGTCAGAAGGAAATCTTTCAAATTGAACTCAGCTTGGCGATATCGAAATATTTGGCTAGAAATCGCTAAACCTTACTATTATTGATATTTTATCTCTTTCAAACAAATAAGTTTAGAGGAAGGGCGTCGAAAATATTTTTGATTTAATAGACGTGCAAGGAAGTCATGTGTTGGACACATCAGATTTTTTTTACCTGTGTTTGCTGCTGTTCCATCACAACCAACAGCTACAGTTTCTCGCAATGAAACGTTTTCAGAAGAGAAGAAGTCATACATAGCACGTTCTATGCTCTTGGCCGTCCCAGTACTTGGCACAGCGTAGCCGACATAAACAGAGTCAGGCTCCTTGATAACAGAAATGTGTTCTTTTACAATAACTTGGCGGTATTTTTTGACTCGCTTTTTTACTACATTTAAAACTTTATCTTTTCTGCCATCAAAGTATATAGCTGTAACACTGAGAACTCTACTTTTAGCTAAGCTACTCTTTGCGTCCTTTTGATCTTTCACGGCGCAATTTTGATCTATATATTACTTAATCCCTTTTCCACTGACGAAGATTGTAAACAATTGTGACACACTGGCTCCTCTCTCGGGCAGCAGACTGGTGTGGCTCTGGACAACAAAAGCTGATCCCACTGTATGGCAAGTGTTACAGTTCAGGATATTCTTATGTTGAGAAATATCTGAAATATCGCTGTACCTTTAGCAGTCAATTGGATCACGGGGTAATGGATTGTTCCTTTTAATTGGCCATGGGAAACTTTCTTTACGTATGATGTTTTTCGAGTAAGGACACATTTTACGTATGTCCCCCAGTGGTGTAATCAAGGGGCTTACACTTTTACTCGAGTTAGATGTCCCCCATATTTTATTTCGGAAAGAGATGCCCAGATTTTTTAAAGGAATAATATGATAATTTTGTAACTCTAAATAATTTTTTAACTCGTCAGAAAAATAGCCAAAAAGAGTTTTTAGGCGGCTTAAGTAGAATTTGGTGTTTAGGGTTTTGTTAAGACAGAGTTACACGAGGGATATCTGCTTGGGGGGTGATGCCTTGGAAGGAGGACTTTTTTAAAGGGAATTCTTACACGCAGTCAGGCTACATGGAGATAACCGGTGGACTTTAAGACTTACAATCCCTTGCTAAGTGCTAAGTAATATGAAGGTATCCATAGAAGTAGAATAAATACGCAAGTCTTCTTGTCAAGTGCACTCTTGGTTAAAGAGTGTCTTCCCAAATGGTACAAAAAGAGGTAAAATCCTCGCTCAGAAAACGATCCGGTACAAATAAATAAAAAAAAGTCCCAAACATTTTGATGTTAGGATTGTTGACTGTAAACAGCGGATCCAGATTTTATTTTTCTGTTGAGGGGAGGAGGTAATTTCTGAAAAAAAGCTCATTGGATCGAAGCAAAATGTACGATAAAGCAAAGAGTTACTCCAAACCAACGTAACATTTCTTGGGAGTGGCTTATTTATAAACAAAGCTCATTTTACCTATCCAAAGTCAATAATACAACAGCATGTTACCCTTTAGCAATGTCTTTTTTAGGGGAGGGGTGAGCTAAAGCCCCCAGCCCCTTCCCCGGAAACGCCACTGTTAACGGTAGTAGATAGAAAACAGCGGCGGATTAATGCAAGTTTGTCGGGGGGGAGGGGGTTAGTTTGTTGGTGGGGGCGATTAATTAGAAGATTGACGTATACATCCATTTTATAGAAGTAAAATAGGATCTTTTACATTAATTTCTTTATTCTGGGGGTGGGCAGTCGCCCTTTCCGCCCCCCCCCCTTTAATCCGTCCTTGATATAATTTTTTTTTCCTAAAGCACTGGTTGATAAAAAAAATTGTTTTTGCCCATTATACCAAAAAATCCATTATACCAAAAAAATATTAGTCTGATAATAAATAAAATAAATTAATTTGCTTATTTATTGTTTGAAACAGTAATTCAATTTAATTAATTACACATATTTAAGTTAAATTCCAGAAGAATTAGAGCCCCCCTACCTTTGTTTAGGACCCCATTAAACAAACGTCACACAGAAGCTTGTTGATTTCAGAGTACAGCAACTTTCGGGTTTACAATACTCCCTTTGCTTGGTATAAGTAAGTAAAACATTTGGCGGACATTTCGTCGAATAGAACTATTTGAAAGAATAAAGATAAATCACCTGGTTATCTTCGACGAGAAATACAAAAGGAATATGAAAAATGGATGCTCTCTTGGGGCTCCAGTGCAATCAATCACATTCTACGAATTTCCCCCAGTTTTTGCTTAAGTGAAGGTCCGTATCTTCAGCGGACCGTTTAATACAAGATGTACCAAAACAGTAGTAACACGCCTAAATTCCTTACGTATTAAGGCGCGTTTCGACTAGGTTGTTATTTTCCCCAAATCCCTTACCGCTGCTAAAAACTCTCCGTAAAGCCGGTTTTTCGACCGTTATCGCCTGTCTTTATCGTTTTAAAAGGTATTCATTTCCCGTCTTTAAGCGCGCTAAGTTCTTAAAGAATCCCAGCTTTTAATTGGCTGATCGCGTCCCCCAAACATTCCAATATGGCTGTAGCGATAGTGAGAATCATGAAGGTGAGAATGTACTAGATATTTTTTAAGGATAAATAGGCTCTTAATTCTTTTCTTTTTGGTTCAATTAATCATCAATTTTCATAAGAGTATTCCAAATTATTGTAAATCTGCTCTGGACAAAACTGATGCAGTCAATTGACCTAAAAAATCTTAAAAAAAAAAAAAAAAAAAAGCCCGGCGCTCAATCTCTTTTTCTATGATTTTATGCACAATTAATCATAATTCTGTCATTCTTCCTTTAGAGTGTTTTTATCCCTTATGTTTCATAGTCACTCTTTTAATAATATTTCTATTTCTTTTTGTTTTTGGCTCGTAACTCTTCGATGTGTCGCGTAGATCTGTCACAAGATCAGTTCAAATTAACTAATAACATCCTTCGGGTTGTGTCTAGCGTGGCTAGGACCTTCCGCACTTGCTTCTTGTCGTGTTGGCCTGAGTTCGATTCCCGCTGCTGCTCTCTTTAGGGCTTTGCTTTACTGTCGGTTTTGTTTTATTTCAGTTTAAAAAATAATAACAGGTTATTCTATACTTTATTTATTTTTTCTTTAATTTATTTTGCGATAATTAATAATAAAAAATAGTTATGACTTTGAATTTAAAAATATTTAAGTATTTTTTGCAAAGCTTCTTCCTAACTTTTTCTTTAAGCATTTCATGTGATATTCTGATGATCTCTAGCATTTTGACATCTATTTCTAAGTTCTCTTTCTATTACTTAGTATTAAAAGGGGGAAAAAATAATAGTTTTACATACTAACTGGTTTTAATGATAATTCTTTTACTCTTCATGTATAAATAAAATTTATTGTAATTATTGAATTTTAATTTTAAGACCGATATTTTTTCCAAATCATAGGTTTTCTCATTTTTATTTTGTGTTTCTTTAAATACCAGATTAAAAATTTTGTTCAATACTTTTCAAATAGAAATTTGATTAATAAATCTAAATTTATTCGTGCACTATCTTTTGTATTAGACATTTAAAGGCCGGAGATGGCATCAAAAGCAAGATGTTGTGCCCACCCGAGCTGAGTTGATAAGATACTGAAGATGGCAGATAACTGAAGTATAAAAGTCCAGGGTTCTGATCTACCGGACGGCTGATTATCTAAAAATTCGGAGTTTTGGACGGTTTATCTCACGATGTAACGTAAATACGCTTCAGAAGCACTAAGAAAGTCCTCCGCACAAATCACTCCCCCTTTCGATAGGCAATACGAAATACTCCTCGTGTAGGTTTATCATAAAATACAATACAACCTTTTCAGAAATAGTTATATGCTTTTAGTGTATGTTAGAGATAACTGAAATTAAATTAATAACATAATGTACTTCTTAAATTTACAAAACACACGAAAAGCAGATATCAATATTCTGTTAATTACTTATTTGGTGAAAGACAGCATGCAGTACTTAAATTTATCGAAAATGTGGCTACCTTTTAAATCTATCAAAGCAGCTCAATTAACTTAATGATTCCCATAAATTAGAGACTTTAAAATACTGACACCCAGGGTTTTTTTTTTTTAAGCCTCCTAAAATTAGTATAATATGTGCTAACTAAAAAAGTCCCTTAAATAATTGCAGTAGAATTTTTCAAATTCAAAGTCGACGGGACTTGGCGATTCTGCATAACACAAATTTCCAGATTATAAAAAATCCTGCAGTATTATTAAAAAAAAATCGTTGTAATCAGGTAGAGTTTAAAAAAAAGACAAATTTTTTTAAAATAGAAAAATGTATTAAAAATAAAATACATTTACTGAGAAATTGCTCATTAGAAAGATGCTATTTTTTTTAAACATTTTTAATAAAATCTAAAACATTTTCTTTCGAATACTGATTTATTGTTATTTTAAGGTCTAATTTCGTAAATTGGAATTCCAAATTTAAGAAAGTCTTCTGTATTTAAAAATAACAAATGGGGATATATTTAAAAGAAAAACGGGAAACAGATAAAAGTTTAAACACGCTTGCGCGAAATCGCTAATAGCCATTGGAGGAACGTACGGTTCTTAAAGGAGATAACTGAAGCTAGTTGAAACGGAATTCTACTTTAGCGTTACGACTTTCGGGGAATTAACGGCATTTGGGGCATTAACGACACAAGTGGAAACGCGCCTTTAGAGATAAGTAGTCAATGGAAATTATAACGATGTTCAAAATAAGGTTTGAAAAAAGACTACGTTGGAAAAAGAATTCTCTCGTTCACTTTTAAAAAGCGACACTGTTTTTTTAAATTTATAAATGACCTCTGTTATGCTTTGTCTGCTCCTCTTTTTAAGTAATTACGTCATGAATAATAAATTCTGAACGAATATTGTAGTAATGCGGGGAAAAAAAATTAGTTTGGGCGATGAGAAGAGAGTTAAACTTAGAGAGAGAGAGTTTAGAATGTATGACTGCCATAAAGTATTAAATGCTGCATATTGTTATTGTTATGATCTGTTTATGTTGTCCGGGGGAGATCATAAACTAGAGCACGAAAAGCCGTATTTAATGGCTGGACTACCCCACCATGGCACAGTGGTTATGTCGCGGGAAATGGTAGACGGGCGAAGTGTGTCTGTCGCGCGTCCGTCGACCTAACCGTTCGCTGTTTTCCGTGGTTTTCTCCGAAACTTAGCGTAAAGAACACAGGGAACTGAAAAGAGAAAAACAAGCTTGTTTTTCTCTTTTCAGTTCCCTGTGTTCTTTACGTCGAAGGGCTTGGACTGAAGAAGTTCAAAACAATTTTTGAACGAAACGCGTATCCTCTTTCCTTTTACTTCTTATGTGTGATTTTTACAAAGTTTTTTAATTACTTTATCGTTTAACACCAGTATTTTGAGTGTTTTTTCAGTTTACAAATATTTATTTATTTTACGTAGTCAGTTAAATAAAATTCTCATTTAGTGTTTAAAACATATATTTTTGATGATTCCCTGCTGACTACAAAGCACACATTTACTCACAATTACCCTAAATGCTGTCTTTTCCTGGAAATTTAACTTTTTTTGTGTTTTTCTCGGTAAAAACTGTCCAAAACCTTAAAATGAATACATATATTGCACATGCATTTATTTTTATACAATTTTCTGGAAAAAAAAATAGGCACTTTCATGCCCATTTTCTTGAAAATAATGCGGCTATTAAGGGGATAATGGAATGTGGAGTAACTTCTTCATATCGTATTTGCTTTCTCATAATTTGTTAAGCTAATTATTACTTTTCTTGTCACCTGAAGCGCCATCTGTCGGCCTTTTTTTGAAATTTTTTTGTGATTGAATAAAAACTCATGCCATCCCAAGCATGGGTGTCAATTTTTACCGCTCAAACTACATTATTCCGCGAATTATTAATTTTGTAAATGTACACTCATTTTCTGATTACGTTGAATTTTAATATTTTACTCTATGCACATAATTGATTTCCAAAAGAAACGCATTTCAAAAGACCTTACTTATAAAAAAAAAAAAACGCCCAAATGGCACAAATGCACTTCTGCTGACTAAATGTTTCTGAACACTGACGAATTCGAATAAGAGTTCTAAAAACAGGGGGCCCGGCGCATCTAAAACTTTTATATTTATTTCCGTGGATATTAAACACGTGCAGGTCCTCCCTCTCTTTTTTATTTCGCTGCGCTTTATGCAAAGTAAGATTCCATAAATAACAGGCATATAAAAAGGGAAAACTCATCCTGCTTAAAACAGAGATTTCTAGTACAATATTCTTTCAAGCGAAACTTCGTATAAATGCAGATAGCGCTATAATCTGAAATTCTGATTAGGTGAATTTTAAAACAGAAACAAATATATATAAATACAGGGTGATTTGAAATTAATTTTACATTTTTCTATTAGGATACACCAAGATAGTTCAGAATCACCTAGCAATACGTGTCGGCAACGTCGTCTTCATGTACCTGGTAACAATCACTTTAGAAGAGGTGTTGAAGTGTACCCTACTAAAATAATCTTAGAATTTTCTTTAAAAAAGGCCAATTTATTTGTTTAAATGGTTTATTTGGTTAAATTCAACCAAATTATTTGTTTGAAGTTAAAAAAAACTTTGTTAACTGACGTGTTCATGGCTCATAAAAAATATTTTACTGATTTTGCTGTCATTTTTAACCCAGAGTTAGTTAAAGTTTTAGAGGCAGGACTCAATAATTTATCTATTCATAAAATAATTAATCTTTTTATTTTAGTGTTTTTATAACTATAGATATGCAATGTCAGTTTTTCTTTTAATCTTTAAAACTGAATCAAGAGCTCTGCGATATCTCAAATGGCCAGAAAACTTTAATCCTAAGT
>JAWZYV010005843.1:0-20770 GCA_038373885.1 Cheiracanthium punctorium | reverse complement strand
TGGCAGTTTTATGTCTCAGCTGTTCAGCAGGCTAATTCGCACATCTAAATGCAAAAAGTTCTCATTTGCCATTTTAAGAATAAAATTATAAAAATGAAAGAAGGAAGGTTATTATTATGTAAGAAATGATAATTTCATTAAAATTATTATAAGACAATACATATAAATCAAATGCATATTTACTTGTATTCATTTGAATTCTAGTTCAAGCCGCCTTTCTTGAGAAACTTCTGAATAACTGCTTCATAAAATTTGGATTTATTTTCATGTCGTAATTGAGAAAGCAGTTCTTTTTCAATAGAAATAAGACTTAAATTAGTCATTCGGTGTTCAGTCTGAGTAGCGCGGCAGAATGTGTGGATCCTCTTCAACGATGAGAATGATCTTTGTACAGACGATGTTGTAACAGGTATTGTGGAAATCAATGTGGCTAATTTATAGATTTCTGTGAATCCACTCACTAAATTCATTTCTATCAAATGATTAATCACTTCAATAGGCGTTTTATTCCGTCCTTCATTGGAAGCGTACCAAACGTGCAGCTCATTCTGCAGTTTAGAAAAATTAAAAATATCCCCATAGACTTGTTGCAGCTTTTTCAATATATCATGAGAAAAATTTTCTTTTTTGCTGAAGTACACCAGTTTCGATGGATTTAGAAGTTCCAAATACTGCATTTTTTCAAAACTTGCAAATCTAATTAACATTGGGTTTTTAATGTTGTCGATAATTTCGAAGTAAAGTCTCCCACAATAATCCTTTTGTGTTTCACTATTTCTTTTTTTATTTGAATTAACTCTTCGTCTTCATTAACAGAAGAGCACACTGTTTCAAAATGGTCTCTTTCCTTTTGGAGTTGATTTTGAAATTCCATAATTTTATTACTGCAGTACAAAATATCGACATTTTTGCAGTGCAGTATGTCGAATAAGACATCTGAGAAAGCAAGTAGGTTAGATAAAACCTTTATTAAAAATATATTTTGTAGATTTTTAAGGAAACTGCAGAATCCTCTAGCTGTCATTGCAGCTAAATTATCAAAATCTCCACTTTCACTAACGTGATCAAAAAACGCAATTAAAGCTTCTCTATTTTCACATACCGTGTGGACAAGCCTCGAGGTAAAATTCCATCTAGTACTGGCTAATGACGGCAGTTTTCTTGACATGAAAGCGGAAAGTTCGTGTAGCCTCTTTGGAGAGTGTGAAAAAAATGCGGTTAGTGATTTTAATTCGGAAAAAAATGTTTACAGTTCTCTATTGCATTCTAATGATTGCTGCAAAAATAAGTTCATTACATGAGCATAGCAGTGCGTAAACAAAGCTTTTGGTATTTTCCCAGCAGTTTGGTTTGGAGTCCATTGAGGTGGCCGCTCATCACCGAAGTCACACCGAAGTGAAATATGTTTGTGCAATTTATTTATTTTCACACTATATATTGATGATTTCACAGACATGGTTGAAAAGAGCTGTTGCAGTTTTATCAGCGCTCATGTCGCGAAATCCAAGAAACCTTTCAACAATTTTTTTCTCGTTTTTGGAAAAATACCGCAAAACAGTTGACAGCTGAGATTTGTTGCTTATGTCAGATGTTTCATCAAGCATAATAGCAACAAAATCCGTGTTCTGGATTCCTTCATAAATTTGATCTCTTAGAACGTCGGCAACTGAATTAATTAAATCGTTTTGAATGGTTGCTGAAGAGCCGCGGAAAACTGTGGAAGTCTGTAAGTGTTCTTTTAACGTGGAATCAAATTCAGCACTTGCTATAAGAAATTCCATATAGTTTCCCTTATTTAAAGATTCTGCATGCTCATCATGTGATCGGAAGGGTAGCTCCTGCTTTGCTAAATAGCAGACGGCATTAATAAGCCTCTCCAATATTTCTCGATTTTTTTTTTTTACTTTCTCATTATGAAACTCAATTTCCTTTCTTCGTTGGGAATCTAAAAGAACATATATTCTCGAGGTGCATATAGCCAGCCCCCCCACCAAAACCGATTTCGATAAAAATGGTTCAGATCGTTTGTACCTCGTTTGTACCAGCAAACTTTTCGTTTGTGCCTCATTGGTATCTTCACAATAAGCGTTTCCTTGTGGGGGGGGGCTGGCGAAATGCCTAGCCCCCCCACCAACGAATTTTCAAAAATGAACGATGCCAATCGTTTGTACCTCGTTTGTACCCGTTTGTACCAACAAAATTTTCGTTTGTACCTCACTGGTAGTTTAACTATAAGCGTATCCTTGTGGGGGGGCTGGAGAAACGGTAGCCCCCCCACCAACGAATTTTCAAAAATGAACGGTGCCAATCGTTTGTACCTCGTTTGTACCCGTTTGTACCAACAAAATTTTCGTTTGTACCTCACTGGTAGTTTAACTATAAGCGTATCCTTGTGGGGGGGGGTGGAGAAACGGTAGCCCCCCCCCCACCAACGAATTTTCAAAAATGAACGGTGCCAATCGTTTGAACCCGTTTCTACCAGCAAAATTTTCGTTTGTACCTCACTAGTAGTTTAACTACAGGCGCATCTTTGTGTGTGTGGGGGGGCCAAGCATTTCGCCAGCCCCCCCCCACCAACGAATTTTCAAAAATGAACTGTGCCAATCGTTTGTACCTCGTTTGTACCCGTTTGTACCAGCAAAATTTTCGTTTGTACCTCACTAGTAGTTTAACTACAGGCGTTTCTTTGTGTGTTGGGGGGGGGCAAGCATTTCGCCAGCCCCCCCCACCAACGAATTTTTAAAAATGAACGGTGCCAATTGTTTGTACCTCGTTTGTACCCGTTTGTACCATTAAAATTTTCGTTTGTACCTCACTAGTAGTTTAACTACAGGCGCATCTTTGTGTGTGTGTGGGGGGGGGGGTTCAAGCATTTCGCCAGCCCCCCCACCAACGAATTTTCAAAAATGAACGGTGCCAATCGTTTGTACCTCGTTTGTACCAGCAAAATTTTTTCGTTTGTACCTCACTAGTAGTTTAACTACAGGCGTTTCTTTGTGTTTTGGGGGGGGGCAAGCATTTCGCCAGCCCCCCACAAACGAATTTTCAAAAATGAACGGTGCCAATCGTGTGTACCTCGTTTGTACCCGTTTGTACCAGCGAAATTTTCGTTTGTACCTCACTAGTAGTTTAACTACAGGCGTATCTTTGTGTGTGTGTGTGGGGGGGGGCAAGCATTTCGCCAGCCCCCCCACCAACGAATTTTCAAAAATAAACGGTGCCAATCGTTTGTACCTCGTTTGTACCCGTTTGTACCAGCAAAATTTTCGTTTGTACCTCACTAGTAGTTTAACTACAGGCGTTTCTTTGTGTGTTGGGGGGGCAAGCATTTCGCCAGCCCCCCACCAACGAATTTTCAAAAATGAACGGTGCCAATCTTTTGTACCTCGTTTGTACCAGCAAAATTTTCGTTTGTACCTCACTAGTAGTTTAACTACAGGCGTATCTTTGTGTGTGGGGGGGGGGCAAGCATTTCGCCAGCCCCCCACCAACGAATTTTCAAAAATAAACGGTGCCAATTGTTTGTACCTCGTTTGTACCCGTTTGTACCAGCAAAATTTTCGTTTGTACCTCACTAGTAGTTTAACTACAGGCGTATCTTTGTGTGTGTGTGTGGGGGGGGGCAAGCATTTCGCCAGCCCACCCCCCAACGAATTTTCAAAAATGAACGGTGCCAATCGTTTGTACCCCGTTTGTATATGGCGTTGTCAGATGGCGCTACGACACTGTGTAACTGCGCATCTTCTGCTTCTGCGCATCTCAGGTTGTTTATATTTCCATCGAGGCGAAGTAAATGGAGATCGTTGAATTAGCAGAACTTCAAAAAATTAAATACATAAACTTAAGAACGTGGTATATAGTAATTACTAGCTTCAGATGTGCTTTAATTACATCATTGTCTTAGAATACTATTTCGTAATGGTTATAGGCAATACTTTCGAAGCGAAGTGATATTATTCTTTGTTAAATGCCAGTTACACTGCCTGTTAGGCCATTAAACTCCAATAAACTCCTAAATATTATGTATGCCATGTCTGTTATTATTTTGCCCAAAAGTTGTATTTTAAGAAATGTTAGTAAATTTAGAAGAATGTAGTTTGTGTTAACGCAATATTTATAAATGATATATTTAGTGTAATCTATATAAATAAAACAATGTGTAAACTGTCCGTTAGTTTGTCTGTGTGTCTGTCTGTCTGCGTCTCGCGTAGCTCCGAAACGGGTGATCGTAGACCTACCAAATTTTGTACGGAAATTCTCCAAGACGGGTCTCGACACAACTCGAAGCGATTTTTCTCGCTTTTCGAAAGCAATTTTCGAAATTCGAATTAGAAAATGTTTTATTTTATGTTTTGTCCGATTTTTAGCAATTTTTCTTGCGTAATACATAATAACGCCGGTAATTGCACTCGCAAGAAAACGATAGTTACATCATCGTATAGAGGAAAAAATTTTCTTTTAAAAACTGTTCGTTCGGACTGTGTAACATAATTTGCAGATTTTTGGGAATTTTTCAAATAAAATTAAATTTGACGCTGACTTTAGTAATATTTCGGCAAAAGACGGAGCACACAATTCGCCCACTTTTAAGTAAAAGAAGAACGGAGAAAAAATATAAATTAGGAGAATTTTTACGAATTTTTAAGTAAAGAAGGATTTTCATTTCAGGAGCACCTGCTTATAAATTTCGGTTGTCATGGATACAGTAACAATGATTAAAATTGCCAATTGAAAAAAATAAATAAAAACGGGTCCCGCGAGCAGACGATTTCTTTGCTTGGCTCGATTTCCTTTTATGAATACTGGATTCATTTGTGAGAAGAAAAATTAAACTGCATAATCTAGAAAAACAATTTTAAAGCCTATATAAATAGCCAGTCTTATCTCTTATCTCTTTTCTTTTTGTAAAGGGTTGCAAGAGCGGGTGACGTATTTTTAAAATAAAAAAAAATGTCCATTTCATGTAGTGTCTGAGGTATTTAACGCTAAAACGTGAACCTAAAAGACAGCATGTCTGAGGAAATAAGACATTTTGAAAGTGAGAAGTTCACTGCAAACGGTACATTTTAACTTTTTTGATACCGAGTGACGCTGACATAGTTTTTTTTTTGTTGTGTGTGTGTGTGTCATTATATAGCAATGATCTCAGGTTATTACATATATGACGCAAATTTTAAGTCAAGAGTGAAATAAATTTGCTTTTTCTAGATTCCACATCACTGGAATTACTTCGAATTACACATGTGAGGAAATTTTTCGTTTCCTACCGTGCGAAGAACGGGCACGCAGCTAGTGATATATATATATATATATATATATAGTAATGATATATATATATATATATATATATATATATATACACAACTGTTTAAGAATACGAGTATGTAACACCACAAAGAAACAAGCACTGCCTGCAAACGGTTTAATAACAAAATAAAAGAATAACAAATGGACACTCCGTGGATTCTAACCCAACCTTAAGACGGAGCAAGCAACGGTTTAACACGGGGATGGAACACCAAAAGAAACGGATCCTGGCTGCAATCAATCCCAAACAATAGACTGAACCTGCAGTTTAAAAACACGGATACAGAATAATAATTCGAAACCTACCAGCAGACGAAATCAACGCTTAAGAATACTGTGATAGAAAAACACACAAAAAATTACACTACCTGCATTCGAACCCAACTGATAGAGGAAAACATCAGTTAAAGAACACAGTTAAAGTATAGTACTAGACTATGGACATTCCCGCCATTCAAACCCATACTCCAGACGGAACAATGGTATAAGAAAACAGTTAAAGAATAATACTACAACATGGAGACTTCCTGGATTCTAAATAATTATCATGAATGACCGATGATTCTTACTGGAGATTTTAATGTTAATTTTCGCTCTCAAGAATCTCAGCCGTTAGTTGATTTTTTCAAAGAAAAATTTGATCTAACTATGAATACTTCTCGACTTCAATCAACAACGCGTCGCGTTTCGGTACAACGATAGATGCTGAATTTTCAAGAAAATTAGCAAATTTAGAGAGTAAAATTTATGTTTCACATTATAGTTACCACAAACCTCTAATTTCATACATAAAAAATTATGATGACATTCAAGTACCTATTTCCAATGAATAATATGAATATAACATTTATATAATCTTTGTAAAGTACATGAATAATAAATATAATTAAATTTTAATATGATATTTATATTAAGTATAATCATTTGAGTGATCTGTGTCGTAAACGTCAAAGAAGTTTTACTTCAACCGCGCGTAAAGATTACACGCATACACTTTTTTTTTCTTGGCTTGAAATGCGATATGGTGAGGATGACCGAAACCGATTGACAACCATGACGTCACTTAACCGAAGAATGGCCGCAACCAATAGCACCGGTGCATAACCTACACTTATCGGATTCATTAATTGTAATGATTCCTTAAACAACCCATAAAACTAATTTAACCATCATTTGTTTATTCATTAATTAAATTGAACTCATTGCTAAATTATTGATTACTTGTTAATAATCTAAAATAAGTCTTTTGGATCAACCGTGTAAGCTACTTAATTTGTTGTTGCAAACATGTAATCGGATTTGTGTGCTTGGCTCCAAGCCCTCTTAAAATCCTCGTCAAAAGAACAGCACAAGGGGGAGTGGTGCCCTCCGTTGGGGTTTTTGTAAGGGGTCCTAACCCGTATTCACGCTAAGTTTCGGAGAAAACCACGAACTGTTACGGACGCGCCATCGGAGCTACCTAATTTTTTCCATTTACATTTGTCAACAATCCAATGTTGTTGTTGTTATTGTAAACACGTTTAGCGGATTTGTGTGCTTGGCTCGAAGCCCTGTTATAAATCCTCGTCAGAAAGACAACACAAAAGGGGTGCCCTCTGTGGAGGTCTTTCTAAGGGGTCCTAACCTGTATCTAGGCAAAGTTTCGGAGAGAACCACGGAAAACTCCGAACGGTTAGATCGACAGACGCGCAATGGGACCCGAACCCGGGACCTTCACACTTAGCCCGTCTACCATTTCTAGTTTTATAACCACCGTGCCATGGTGAGGCAACAATCCAATGTCAAAATGACAGATTTTCTTTTGGATTGGTATGTGACTATTCGCTACCCCAATTTTTGTCACTTTTTCGGAAAGACATTTTTTTTTACCAAGAGTGCGTTCGGAAAGATTATAATCTGTTCTATTCTCATGGATATGTTTTCACTACTGAAGTGTTTTAGAAACCCTTTCAATCCCATTTGTCGATTCAAACACTCAAAAGTTTCCTTTTGATTTTTATACCGATGTACTTGCTCTCGCGCGAACAAAAAAAAAATTAATTTCTTCACAGAATTAAAAAAAAAACTTGTAAATGAGCGTCCCCCCTGAGAATAAAAAGTAGGGGGACGTATGGGCTGAAGTGAAAGAGTAGGGGGACGGCGTCCCCCTTCGACTACACCACTGAACTAAGGCGACCATACGTCCTCGAAATTCGAGGACAGTCCCCAAATATACATAGTTTTTTAAGTTTGTCCCCAAATGTCTTCAAATTTAGAGATGTGTACTTTTTCTTCTTCAAAGTTTCCGTTATTACTTTCTGGGGGGGAAAACTGAAGAAATAGAAAAAGAAAACAACAAAAACCGCCTTCTTCTTACAGAAACAACTAAACTCATCTCTGAAAAGGTTTGTTCTCATGCGCGATATAATATGAATTAGGGTATAAATATGACTTTCCATATTTCTTTCACGTTTTACGTTTTTCAAAAACTCAATTATTATTCGCAAATCTAAACTAGGAAATTTATCTCTTACTCGAATACTTTAGTGTCCCCAAGTTTTGTTTAGATTCGAGGACAATGGTTGATTTGTCCCCAAATTACCGTTTAGAAATATGGTCACCTTAATGTAACTCCCGTCCGTTGAAGGAAGTTCGCGTACGCTACTGCTGCTAGAAATGAGTTCGGGCTCATTTTTTGAAGCCCGAGCCCGAGCAATATTATTTAAGTCGGAGCCCGAGCCCGAAATTTCAGTTAAGATTTTTAAAAAATTCAATTACTTCATTGATAGAATACAATAAATTTTGCCGTTTGTGGAAATTAAAGACAAACATAGTTGCAAACTCCGAATGCACTTTCTAATTTTTTGTATCCGTCCTTTATCAAAAAATGTCGGATCTCATGACTAATTAAGGAATATAAACCGTCGTTCTAAAATACCCAAAGAGCTTCATGCACCTTCTAGGCGCCCGTGCCGCTATTTTTATTTGTTTATTTATTTATTTTTCTTTTATAAGTACTTTTATTTTCCTCATGAATCACTTTTCAAAATCTATTTCAAGCAGTATGTTCAATAAAGGAGACATTTTTCACGAGCCCGAGCCCGATTCGGGCCCGGGCTTTCGGGCTCGGGCTGAGCCCGTCTCATCTCTAATAGTAGTTGGTTTCGCTCGTTTCTTCTTCTAGAATGTCATTTGTGATCACAAAATAGAGATAAAAACTTATATTGATCTCGAGTCTTGTTTAATATCAAACTTGTATATGTGATATATAAAATTTCTGTAATTTTTATTTTTATATTCCACGTCAGTTTATTCTAGTAATATTTTTGAGAGTTTGTTTTATAATTTGTAATTAAGGGTTATGGTTATATACGTATGAAAATATTTTCTGTAAAAATATTAAAATATTACAAATTAGGACAAAAAAAAGGTTATTTTTATGTTTATTCAATCATTCTTCATCCCAGAAAAAGCCATATATCCTGTTTATGTTATAAAAATTTATCACAGAATTTATAGTAGAGTTGAATTTACTAGTTTATTAAAACACACGATAATATACAAATTTTTAATTCATAAATACATAATATATTGTGAAATAGAGTTCTTTTTTCTAATGACAACATGTTAATGCAATCTCTTACAGTTTTTTTGGCGTTTAAAATTACCGTAAATTTAAAATTTTAGTTCAGTCATCCCTTCCTAGGATACGGCTATTCTTTATTGCGCAATTTTTAAGGGTTACTCACAAATTGAAGAAATAACAAGTCAACAATTTTATTATAGTATTGAATTTTTTAAATAAAACTAAGTACTATATTATAAGCATTAACAACTTTTAGATAAAGGAGAGGGAAAAAGATTTTTTCAATTTTAGAATTTTAAAACTGGAAAATTACATCATTCAAACTTCCGGAATAATCGTATTCTGATCCAAGCAAATTCAGTATTGTCATAGTACAGATATTTGAAAATTAATTTGTTTTGCTCTTCATTGATAGTTTTTACTCATAAAAATGTATTGGTCTTTCTTCTTCCCAATTTTTCACTGTAAAACATCTGTGAATATGTTATTAACTTATTGATTCTTTTCAAAAACCTGTTTCTTCTTTTGAGTTATTTAAGTTTATGATAATCGTATTAAGTGTGTAATAGTTTTGAAATGTATTCTGAGTAAATGTACCATTATTCTGCTTAACTTGAATTTTCTCGTAACACAACCCAACATCTGTTCTTCTATTTTCAAGTTTGTAGCTTATCAAAATACAAAATCAATATGCAGATTTATAGTTTATGAGTAGTATGTATAGTTGACTTTATGATGGACTTTTTTTTATAGGTGTGGTGCATGCTAAACATATATTATAATGTGTTTGATTTTAAAGTACACCCAAAAGTTTTCTTCTTATTATTATAATTATTTCTATTTCTGAAGCTATAGTTCCATTTGACTGATAATAATAGACTCCCTATTTACCGACCTTCAAAGATTCCCGAATAAAGGTCTAAGTAGAGATCGATCTTAAAAAGTTTTGGGGGATATCCAAAGTCACATTATACTTATTAATTGTGATCTACAATTTTTTTCTTTAACTGAATATCAATATCTGAATTTTTTTTCTTCAATTTAATATTGATACCTGAAATTTTTCTGATATCCCGACAGTTAAAGAGAAGTTTAATTTGAAGGTAGATATTGTATATGCATATTTTATTACATTCTGTATATCATTTCAGTTGACTATTGTATCCTCATCTCATTAAACAGATTTTGTATTCGAATAGTCGTGCCGTCTTATATTTTATCGTTTGTATTAATTTACTTAAATTAATTAGACGATCTCTAGAATTTTTCAGATTTTGTTTAAAAAGTGTCACATATTGCATAAATACTACGCAATTCTATAAATATAACTAAGAATCATTCGAGACCTTCTTATGCCATTTGTGTCCAGACTATTTGTATGATTTTCTATAGAGCCTTCGTTGATGCCATCAATAATATATTATTTTTTGACGCCAACTATGAACAAGTGCTAATTTCTTTTTAAAATTATGTATAGAAAGTGAAAATTTTATATTCTACTTAGTCATGTATCATGTTAAAGTATTTTGAGAAATTGAAATCTCGTACTCGTGAACTAAAACTAGGACAATTATAGAAAGTTTACAAATGTTTGTGACTGACAGCGAAAATGCTATAATTTGAGCGTCCCAAAGAGGGACGCTAGACAAAAATGGATTGATTTGCATATTTCAGCAATATTTCCAGAAGTTACAAAAGCAAAAGAAAATTTTAGATACTGTACTTTTGTAAGGCCCGATAAAACAAATTAACCCTTCCGACTGCTCAATTTGTGGACCAAAATCGCTTCAAAAATTGTGTAATTTTATTTTTTCATAATCTGTATACATTGGAGAATTGAAAAGTTCATTTTTTTCTTTCTAGAAAACATTTTTTATATAGATTTTTATCATAAGAAACTAAGCTTCAGAAAAACCAATTTCAGATGTTATTGCATAAAAATTTTTTAAAATAAATTTCAATTGAATTACAGTTAATTTCCGTTTATTATATAATATAAGAAAATGCACCACCGCCTAACGCTTTGGAGGTTTCTTGAATCATGGTCAGATTCGTTGCCGTCCGAGGAGCAGTCCAGAAAATCTAAATCACTATCACTATTAAAACTAAAATCTCTTTCAGAATCTCATAAATCATCCGGAATATACGGTCTGTCAATTGCTGAACGATTTCTAGCAGCCATTTCTGATTAGAAAAAGGCAGAAAAGAACTGAAGTTAGAGAGGTATTCATTTTTGAAAATTCGTTGGTGGGGGGGCTGGCGAAATGCTAGCCCCCACACACACACAAATATACGTGTCACAAAAATAAATCTTGTGACAAAGCCAGAACTACGCCAGAACTGTTTACCAACACAAAGAAAGGACCAAAGCAGAGCAAGCGACGATACACAAGTTAGTAAAACACCGCACCGACCTCCAAAGCAGCAGGTGCCAGAACCAGTTTTGCTTCGCAGCCGGAATGACAACAGCAAAGCAACTTCTCTCCGGTTTGCCGTGTTAGCAGCGAGGATTTTTTTGATTTTGTTTCTGGCAACAACGAACTGAGCGGAAAAAACATTTTTTCCGGTGGAATTAATTCACGAAATTTTTGGCTTGGTGTGTGTGTGTGTGTTCTCGATGATGCCTAAAATTTGAAGTTTCTGCTTTGGTGAAAAATGAAGTTTATGTTTTTAAATTTTGTGTCTAAATGCAGCAGAATATAAATTTGAGAAAGAGAAATTTTTTTACCCTGTGTGTTACCATGAGATGAAGAAAATGTATTTGTGAAGAAAATTGTGTGTGCCATGTGCGTGTATTCTCTGAAAGCTCCTGATGGAGTTCATCCCTTTCAATCCAGCACAACCGTTTGTCGTTCTGTTTGCATAAGTGCTTGGTGTATTCTTGGTAATTCAGATTAGTGAAATATGTGGTTCGCAGGTGTTTGTGAAAGTACCATGAAGAAAAAAATGTTTTTTTTCCACGTGACAACACTTCAAGGTGGTCACATGTGAACGTAATATCCTTTCCAAAGATGCCTCATCCTTCTCCTGTGTAGCAGGTAGTAAAACTAAAAATATTATGATTTGATAAATTTGTTCAGTAACCAATAGCTCCAGAAGGTGTGTAAGATACTTAAGAATTGTGTTGTTTCAAATAGATAGTATTGTGTAACTTAGAAATTTGATATGCATATCTCCTTGTAATGTTTTATTGAATATTTTTTTAAAAATAAACTTAATCAAGATAACTTTAAATCGCATTCTTTCTGAGTAATCTACTTAATAATATTTGCATAACTTGATGAATTACTGGTGTTAAACGCAATGTACTGTCAGGTAAGATTAAAATATTTTTAATTGAATAATTTTAAATTAATTTATTGTTGATTTAAATTTCATACAATATTCCAAAATTTTTTATTACATTTGGTGCCGTTGACGAAAGAAATTAAATATCTTTGTTTCATAAGGTCTTTCTGGGTTATAGTATTATTATACTCCAAATATACGTGCACCACTTTACCTAAATTTCTTCAGGTTTTGCAATTCAAGTGTATTGCATATAATATAATTATTTGAAATTTATCTAATGCATGTTATATATTTAAGTGTGTTATTCAATAGTGTTTGATGTAGTATATGAAAATGACATGCAAAATCTAAAATAATATATATAGTAATATTTTCATATTGGTCATAAATTGATACATAGAATTTGAATGAAAATATTTGAATTTACTAATGTGACATGGTTTGATATTGTGTTAAGTAAGGTAAAATATAGTGTGAAAATTGAATATTTCATAGTGTGAATGGTCAATAAGAATTGAATATGGCTAAAAGACAAGTAACAATTAGCCAGCCTAGCTTAATAAATCAACTTCCCAGATTTAGTGGTCATGCAGACGAAAATGTAAAATTTTTTATTGAACAGATTCAGGATGTTGCAGAGCTAGAGGACTGGAATAGCAAAAAGAAATTCTTAATTTTGAAGTTAAATTGCAAAGATGTTGCTCTAAAGTTTATTTCTTCTGATCACATTGCCAAAAAAGCTCAAAATTTTGATCAATTAAAAGAAATATTAATAAATAAATTCTCGAAGAAAGAGAGTTTTGCTGAGATTCAGCAGCAATTCACAGATATTGCCCAGCAGCCTAAGCAGTCGGTCAGACAGCTAGCTGATATTGTTGACATTTCTGCCAATAAATATTTAAATTTAAATGCAGATTCCACTGCACAAATTTTAGACTTGGGCGAAAAAATAAAATTGACAAAATTCATTGAAGCTTTAAGATCAGACATTAGATTCGAGCTAAAAAAGAGTAGTCCCAAAACCTTTCAGGAAGCTACACAGATGGCTGTTAATATTGAGTCTGCCCTCAATGACCCAGAATATAGGGTAAATCATAATATTTCTGAGGAATTGCAATATTTCATGAACAAACAACTGGAGTCCAGTCAGGTAATTCAAAATTTATCAGAGCAACTAAAAGAGTTAAAAATGATAAAAGAGACTAACAGTGACACACATAATAATCTGCCTAACACTTAGCACTCACAATAAATTAGAATCCCAAAACTTAAATACTCATAAACAAAGATTAATGTGCTTAATATGTGGTAGAGCCCATCTCACTATAAAGTGTTTCCACTACACAAAAGTAAATAGGCATAATAAAGATAGAGATTTTCAATCAAGGTATAAATCTAACCATAAAAATTTTAGAAGAGGAAATAGAAATAAACAATTCAATGACAAACAAAACAAGTTAAACTAGCTAGGGGTTCCTCCAGATATAAGGTTTCTACTCGACAAGCAGGATCCCCAACTAATTTAGAAAGTCGAGTAATTGAAAGCAACAATTCAAAAATCTGTGAGAGCAAACAAAAAAATAATACTGTAAACAATTCAATAACGAATGACAACAAAGATACGACATATCATGTAATGTCTAGTAATCAGGATAAATCCCACAATCTTCCTGTAATAAAATTAAAATTTGGAAATTTTGATGCACATGCATTATTGGATTCAGGTGCCAATTTAAGTTTAATTACACCAGCACTTCTAGAAAAAATAAAAAAGACAACTAAGGTAGAATATATTTCCAGATCCGTAACAATTAAGACTTTAAATGAACATACCATTCCATATCTTTCGGCAGTGAATATTAAGTTTAAGATTAATAACAAATGGTTTGGTAATCAATTTTTTGTGACACATACTAACTGGAATTCACAGTATAAAATGATATTGGGATACGATTTTATGCAAAGAAATAAAATTGTTATTGATGCGCCAGATAAAAGTCTTAGAATTGGAAATGAAAAATTTGAGTTTGAGGAAACCTCTCCCAGAAAATTAGGTAACAACAGCATTAATACATCGAACTGCAATACAAATACTGTGAGAGTGGCAAATAACACCATCATTCAACCTAAAACATATGAAATTGTAAAATTCACAATACCCGAGATTTTCCAAGAACATGAAAATATTTTGTTTAAACCTTTTCAAAAAAATGAATTAGATATAAGTGATTCTCTTCACTCAGTGTATAACAAAAAATTCATTTTCTCAATTATAGAAAATAATTCAGATAATATAATTCATTGGAGAAAGGGGGAAAAGATAGGCACTGCTGAGATGCTTGATGAAGATGAATATATTCAGCCTCAACATAATGAATTACTACAAATAAACAATTTAAATCTGTCTGAAATTCAGAAATTAAGAAAATATGAGCTAAGTAAAGATGACTTTGACATTAATCATTTAAATACTAGAGACAAAAAACAGATCTTAGACATGCTAATGCAAAATTATGAAGTTTTTTCTAAATCCTATAAAACTCTAGGTTCGACTAACGCTGTAACTCCAGAATTCAAATTACTGCACAATTTTCCACTACAAACCAAACCTTACGCTATATCACACTATGCCAAAAATTTGCGCAAAAAGAAATAGCGGAGCTGGAATTATCGAAGCTGGAATTATCGAGGAGTCATCTTCAAGTTACAATTTTCCCATCATTTTTGTAAAAAAGAAGGCCTCTCCCGACTCTGATCCCAAAAAATCTAAATTTCGCATGGTAGTAGATTATCGATTACTAAATAGCATCACCGAAACGTTCAAAATTTGCCTACCTAAGATCAATGATATTCTACACAGTATAGCTGGCAAAAAGATCTACTCTGTGCTGGATTTAAAATCAGCCTTTTTTCAAATAAATTTAAAACCGGAAGACAGACATAAGCTGGCCTTTTGCTGTGAATTTGGCAATTTCCAGCCCAAAAGATTATTTTTCGGATCAAAAAATAGCACGTCATACTTCCATACATTAATTTCAAAGTGTATAGGAGATCTTAAAGGTCCAAACATACAGTTTTTCTTAGATGATATAATTATTGCTGCCAATTCCATAGAGGATATGAAAAACTATTTACAGAAAGTTTTTGATCGCCTAAAAGAGTTTAATTTAACCTTAGACCCATGCAAAGTACAGATTTGTAAACAGAAAATTAAATACCTAGGCTATTCTCTGGATAAGAGCGGGTTTTCACCCTCTGAAGACAACATACATAAAGTGATAAATTTTCCAATACCAAAGAATGTGAAACAGGTTCAAACATTTTTAGGAATGCTGAAGTATTTTAGAAATCTAATTCCCAACTATGCAGAGATAGCACAACCCATTACTAATTTAACTAAAAAGAGAGTTCCTTTTGTTTGGTCACAAGAGTGTCAGGAAGCATTTAATAAGCTACAGGATAAAATCTTAAGCAAACCTGTGCTAAAAAACATTGAAGAAAACAAACCACTTTATTTAGTAACAGATGCTTCGAAAATTGCTCTGTCAGGGATTTTAATGCAAAAGGATGATGAGGATAATTTACATCCTATTGAATTCTTTTCAAAACAGCTAAATCCTGCGGAGTCTCGGTATCCATCTATAAGGAGAGAACTTTATGCCATATTTGCTGCATGCAGGCATTTTCATGAGAAACTCTATGGTAGAAATTTCATTCTTCTCACTGATGCTAAGCCCTTAACATATCATATTCAGATGGACAAACAACCAGATATTGTATCAAGGTGGTTAATCTACCTGACACAGTTTCAGTATACATCAGAGCACATTCCAGGATTAAAAACCCCTGCTGATTATCTTTCGAGAGTGACTACTGAAATATGTCAGGTAAACAATATACTGTTTCAGAGTAATAATAACTTGCATCATGACAACATAAAGATCCAACAGAACAATGATACAGACTTACAAAAAATAATCAAAGAATTAGAAGAAAAGAATAAAAAGACTTCTGATAAATATTTTATTGACAAACACAATGGACTACTTATGATAAAAATTAAACCTAAGTCTAAATCAAAACATAACAAAAAGCTAACAAATAAGATTGTGATTCCAACATCTTTAATAAAAAAACTGCATTGAAGTAGCACATACACCTCACTTTGGGATATCAAAAACTTACAACTTTTTAAGATCAAAATATTACTGGAAAAACATGTTTGTGGATGTTCAAAATTTTTGTCAAAACTGCATAAAGTGTTTACAACATAAACCAAAACAAAATAGAACTATCACACAAAATATTCCCAAAAAGCACCTAGCACCAGGTGAACTAATAGCACTTGACATTGTGGGAAAACTTCCTCGTTCTCAAGATAATAAAAACTACATTCTAACCATCATTGACCATTATTCACGTTATTTAGAGGCTATACCTTTAAAGAATACAAAATCTTCTGACATCATTAAAGCATTGAATAACTATTTTTCACGCTTTGGCATACCAAAAATATTACTTAGCGACAATGGAACTAATTTTACTTCAGATGAATTCGAGACATTTTTAAAGAAATTAAACATCGAACATAGAACAACATCTATATATAAACCAAACTCTAATGGATTATTAGAAAAAAGTCATGCTATTCTGAAAAACAGCATAGCAGCATTATCTGATGAAACCTTTAAATGGTCTGAAAGTTTATTAATTTTCAAACTTATGTACAACACATCACAACACTCTGTCACTCAATTTACTCCAGCAGAATTATTCTTTGGCAGAAATATCAACAACCCCTTAGACTCCTATGACTCACCTAAAATTGCCAATCATTTTGATGAATATATAAAAGAAATTCAGGAAGTTTCAAAAGAAACTAAAAAAATTGTGGGTGATAATGAGGATTCCTATTTTGCGGCTTCTAGCAGCAATGTCAAAGGGCGTAATATTCCGTGCCTGAATATTGATGACCAAGTTTTTCTTAGAGAGTTTCAGCACTTCAAAAGAAATATGATGGACCGTGGATAATTAAAAGAAAATTCAGAAATAATAATTATCTAATAGCTAAAGAGAGTGATCCAGACATCATAAAGAGTGTACATGTGGACAAATTATTTCTACAAAAGCCTTTGAATCAACATCTAAGAGATCCTCCAGACGTAGAAGAGTCAGTCGGGGTACATTAATGTACAGAAAATTGACTACTCACTATTTTAATTTAATTATAGAATAACTGAGTGCAAAATTTTTTTATATGTTAGCTTGTTGCAGCAAAACACACTATA
This sequence comes from Cheiracanthium punctorium, assembly GCA_038373885.1. Lineage (NCBI taxonomy): Eukaryota > Metazoa > Arthropoda > Arachnida > Araneae > Cheiracanthiidae > Cheiracanthium > Cheiracanthium punctorium. Next base: position 3,319 of record JAWZYV010005843.1, on the reverse strand, counting down.
AGTTGACTTTACTCTACTATGTCTCAGCAAAAATAAAAAATAAAATAGGTACCTAATTAACAAAATTTTGCTGAGGGTAATGTTTGGCTGGTCCAAGTTACTTTCATAATATAGTAAAAAAAAAAAAAAAAAGTGTTCATATGCACAACAGCTGTTAAACATTTAAATATTCTTGAGCTCCAATTTCTATAATAAAATTATTTTGGGGAGAAGTTAAAGCAATTTAAGTTGCAGTAACGCATATGTTTCTGTAAAACAAAAATGATGTGTAAAATGAAATGGATTATTCAGTTTTGTCTGTCAAAATAATACTGATACGAGGTACGTTTGTGTTCAGGAAAGTGGTGCAATTGTATATTCGGAGGTAGCCAAAACATCAGTGATTACCTAATTTATGCACACGAAGAGCATTTATGTATTAATTGATTTCGTAATATGTACTGTGAACTAATGTGTATATGTATTTTTGAAACAACACAAATAGAAGATGGTCTTACTACATGTTGGTGTATAAAGTGTGATGTATATTTTTTTTCTTGAACATTCTCATGGACACCAGTGATGACTTTCGGTAACTTTTTATGAAAATTTGAGTACCTCAAATTTGTGCAGTGAGGGGAGGTATGTCACAAAAATAAATCTTGTGACAAAGCCAGAACTACGCCAGAACTGTTTACCAACACAAAGAAAGGACCAAAGCAGAGCAAGCGCCGATACACAAGTTAGTAAAACACCGCACCGACCTCCAAAGCAGCAGGTGCCAGAACCAGTTTTGCTTCGCAGCCGGAATGACAACAGCAAAGCAACTTCTCTCCGGTTTGCCATGTTAGCAGCGAGGATTTTTTTTTTTGATTTTGTTTCTGGCAAACACGAACTGAGCGGGAAAAACATTTTTCCGGTGGAATTAATTCACGAAATTTTTGGCTTGGTGTGTGTGTGTGTGTGTTCTCGATGATGCCTAAAATTTGAAGTTTTTGCTTTGGTGAAAAATGAAGTTTATGTTTTTAAATTTTGTATCTAAATGCAACAGAATATAAATTTGAGAAAGAGAAATTTTTTTAACCTGTGTGTTACCATGAGATGAAGAAAATGTATTTGTGAAGAAAATTGTGTGTGCCATGTGCGTGTATTCTCTGAAAGCTCCTGATGGAGTTCATCCCTTTCAATCCAGCACAACCGTTTGTAGTTCTGTTTGCATAAGTGCTTGGTGTATTCTTGGTAATTCAGATTAGTGAAATATGTGGTTCGCAGGTGTTTGTGAAAGTACCATGAAGAAAAAAATGTTTTTTTTCCACGTGACAACACTTCAAGGTGGTCACATGTGAACGTAATATCCTTTCCAAAGATGCCTCATCCTTCTCCTGTGTAGCAGGTAGTAAAACTAAAAATATTATGATTTGATAAATTTGTTCAGTAATCAAACAGCTCCAGAAGGTGTGTAAGATACTTAAGAATTGTGTTGTTTCAAATAGATAGTATTGTGTAACTTAGAAATTTGATATGCATATCTCCTTGTAATGTTTTATTGAATATTTTTTTTTTAAATAAACTTAATCAAGATAACTTTAAATGGCATTCTTTCTGAGTAATCTACTTAATAATATTTGCATAACTTGATGAATTACTGGTGTTAAACGCAATGTACTGTCAGGTAAGATTAAAATATTTTTAATTGAATAATTTTAAATTAATTTATTATTGATTTAAATTTCATACAATATTCCAAAATTTGTTATTACAATACGCCTCTAGTTAAACTACCAGTGAGGTACAAACGAGGTACGAACAATTGGCACCGTTCATTTTTGAAAATTGGTTTGTGGGGGGGCTGGCGAAATGCTTGCCCCCCCCCCAACACACAAAGAAACGCCTGTAGTTAAACTACTAGTGAGGTACAAACGAAAATTTTGCTGGTACAAACGGGTACAAACGATTGGCACCGTTCATTTTTGAAAATTCGTTGGTGGGGGGGTTGGCGAAATGCTTGCCCCCCCCCAACACACAAAGAAACGCCTGTAGTTAAACTACTAGTGAGGTACAAACGATTGGCACCGTTCATTTTTGAAAATTCGTTGGTGGGGAGGCTGGCGAAATGCTTGGCCCCCCCACACACACAAAGATGCTCCTGTAGTTAAACTACTAGTGAGGTACAAACGAAAATTTTGCTGGTACAAACGGGTACAAACGATTGGCACCGTTCATTTTTGAAAATTCGTTGGTGGGGGGGCTGGCGAAATGCTTGCCCCCCCACACACAAAGATGCGCCTGTAGTTAAACTACTAGTGAGGTACAAACGAAAATTTTGCTGGTACAAACGGGTACAAACGAGGTACAAACGATTGGCACCGTTCATTTTTGAAAATTCGTTGGTGGGGGTCTAGGCATTTCGCCAGCCCCCCCACAAGGAAACGCTTATTGTGAAGATACCAATGAGGTACAAACGAAAAGTTTGCTGGTACAAACGGGTACAAACGAGGTACAAACGATCTGAACCATTTTTATCGAAATCGGTTTTGGTGGGGGGGCTGGCGAAATGCACCTTCACACCTTCCCAGATGCTGCTCGGAAGAGATCTTCGTCTTCCCGCCGATCTAGTGTTCGGCTGCCCTCCAGGTGCGCCTTCATCGCCAGAAGAGTACGTGGAAAATATTCGGGCACGGTTTGAAGACGTGCATCATTTTGCTCGGGAGCGGATCAACCTGAACACGGAGAGGATGAAGAATCGCTACGACACGAAAGCTACAGGACTTGACTTTGTTGAGTGACAGACTTCGTAGGTGACAGAGTTAGGCCTTTCCGTCGAGTAGGATTCCATAGCCAATCTCCCAAGCTGCAATCGCTTTGGGACGGTCCTTACACAATCCTAAACAGGCTGAATGACGTCATCGTACGTATTCGTAAGTCACGAAACTCGAAGTCAAGAGTTGTACATTACGATCGGCTAGCCATCTAGCGCGGATGTAATTAGTTATTTGACTATCCGACCATGGTCACTATGGCGTAATTCCTCTTTTCTTTCAACTCTCATTTCTTTCCTGTCTTTCTCTTCTCTTCCTCTTTCGTCAACTCTCTTTCAGTCACTACTTACGCCATGTTTAGTGTACATATCTGTAATATAGTGGTTTTTATTAATGTGTATTTGTTTATTACATTTATTACTTAGTAGTGTAGTTGATTATTATGTCTATTATTTATTTATTAGAGTGTATTTGCTTACTGTGTTTATTGATTATTTACTTAAATTATGTTGTTAAGATTTGGTTAACGGTTGGACGCTGTGTATACACTCTATAATAAAAAAATCGACGCACCAAGAAAC
>JAWZYV010005841.1:0-10183 GCA_038373885.1 Cheiracanthium punctorium | reverse complement strand
AGTGTGTTTCCTTTATATATTATTAATAACTTCTTTAAATATTAGTGAAATGCTGCTAATTTTTTTTACCTGCATATTTTACTAAAAAAATTAGCAGTTAATTGACTTTACATATTTATGAACGCTTCATGTTATGATTTTTTTTTTTCTGATTACTGTTTCAAATTTAAATCAGTTAGTAATAGCAAGGTTAATTAATGTAATGTATCATAAGATTTAAGAAAAATTCAAACATTCCTTAAGAAAAATTAAGGCAACATAATTCAAATTTAACATCTGAGTGTTTTCTCTTACAGTAAAACTAATTTCATTGTGATATTAGTTTTTTGTGTGATTGTGGAATGCTATGTTAGGGCTATCTGCTAAGGATGGCCTTGATAGGAAGACTTTCTAAGGGTTTCTAACGCTTATTCACATATGATATTAGTAAGTAACAATTGAATCAATTAGTACTATGGTACTATACTGTATCTTTCATTCATGATATAAAAAATATGTATGTATTTGTTTACCAATTGGTAAATACTTCCATTTGTTTACTATTCAGTTGCCGAATATTTAAGTATTCGGCCGGACCGAATATTCGGTTTGTCTGCCGAATAAGCAGTATACCGAATACCAATCGAATATTCGGTGCATCCCTAATTTAATATGTATTCTTGGTTACAATAACAACAATGGTACAAAACAAGAAATGGCTCAAATTTGCTTTAGCCACCTTTCTTTAGCCCAAAGCATGGAGACTTTTTCTTTTTATGTGCGATAAAATAAACGCACCAAGTATTATAAATTCGATATTTTAAAGCTGTGAAAAGATCTGAAGGATCTTGCATTTTTGCATGTACATTGTTGTTTTGTAATCTAGTACTGTGTGACAAACGTAACCAGTAATAAATATGCTTGCTTCATTTAGCGTCATTGAACTGTTAACTTAGATTTTTGTGCATGTGTTATTGTTATTATGCTAATGTTTACATTGGTAGTTGTTGCCATTTGCAGTGTAGAAATATCATCGATTTTGACACCGCATGAATTAGTGTTTTATGTAAGCAGATTTTTTAAAACAATTTTAGGTCACTTTTAGAATCATAGTTGAGACACACTTTACTTTCTTTTAAAGCTTCAATAATACTGGTCCAAGACTTTGAAAACTGTTGTCTGTAGTCTAATTTTCAATCATTTTAACCCCATTAGATGAATTTTCGGCATCAATCTGCAGCAATGGGATCACAAAATAAACTTCACCTGCGACCTTAAAAATTCTTGAATATACAACTCTAATGAAAAACTACAGCAGATAATAAAAAAATAATTGAAATTACAAAAGTACAAAACTCATCATTAATGTAGTACAGAATATTGACTAATCAGGGGTTGATCAAGGCAAAATTTTTTCAGGGTCCCATTTTTGTGAATTTTAATATGTATTTTTGAGAATTTTACCTCAGTTTTTCAGTTAAAAAATACTTTAGCCAAAAAGCTAAAATGAGAAAAAAGAGCTTTAGCAAAATGCTAAAAGGCTGCAATGGAAAAATAGCTATCTCACTAGGGTGAAGGATTTTTTTCACTGAATGCTTTTGCAGAAAAGCTAAAATCCTTTTGTTTCATTTTAGCATTTTGACAAGTCTTCATATTATGAAAAACTGTGACTGTATCTTAAACGATGCTATTTTTGTGAATTTTCATAACAAATTTCGTGAAAGTCACTTTTTCTTAAAATTATTTACAAAAGAAATTAATATGTAATGTAAAATGACAATGAAGGGTTGTTTTGAATCGGTTGCATTTTTATTTAGAGGCTGTTTTAACTGATTCTATTTTTGTGAAGGGGGTGTTTTAATCGATTGTAATTTTGTGAAGGGACCATAAAATGAATACCAAATTTTGCCTGCATCAAACACAGCTAATGTATTGTTTAAGGCTTTCACCAAACTCTCATAATCATATACTGATTGTCCTTTAATAAAGGAGAAAAATGGCATATGAAAATTTAAATTTTGAAGTATCATGGAAATGCTTCAAAAACTTTTACATCTTCTGAATAAAGGATATGAAAAGCAAATACCAGGAATTTGTATAATAACTTTCTTTTTCATCATTAATTCTCACATTCCTCTTTTCTTTAAATCAGTCAGGAAAATACGATTTTTGTATAAATTAATTAATTTTCTACAAATATCTGTACTTTTATTCATTTATTTTATGCTGGTTATTAAACTTACCGATGCATTAAAAGTTTTCTTAGTTTTATAATAATTAAATACTTAATTTTTCAAGGGGAATGATGTTAAATAATCACACATATTCAATCTAGATAGAACAACCGACTCAATATGTGAAAGGTGCTAGCAGAAAATTTTATACCATACTGGCCCAAATATAATGCAGCATTTTTTTTTTTTTTTTTTTACTAATTATTTAACATTAAAACCTGACTCATGCTAAATTTGATGCCTAAATATAGGATTTTTCTAATTATATCAATGAAAAATTTCGTGTTGTTTGTGTTACATGCAGTAGTTAGCAGACAGCTTTGACATCTCATTTTTTTATGAAATCACGTTTATTAAATTTGATTTTATATTGATCAACCAATCAATATCAATATAAACTTTAATTTAAAAGTAATAGATTAAAAAACACTGTACTACTTCGAACTTCTGTTACTTTAAAATAATGTGTTATGAAGTTGGTCACAGTTGAAAAGGTGCACGGCATTTTATTTTTATATTTTATTAAGAATTTTTGAGTTCACAGATAGTTTTACATTTTATCTAGATTTACGGGACAGCATCTTTGTTAAAGACAAAGATAGATTTCATTTAACAATTATTCTTGTAGTATGGAAACTTAAGGTACACATTTTTCTAAAAAATTAGTAGGGTCAAGTGGGAGAAATCGTGGGCATATCGAAAAATACTTTTTTCCACCAGGCCCGGACTGGCCAGGTCGGCTGGTTGGCGATCACCGAGGGCCCCCGGCCCAAGGGGACCCCGGTGAGGCATTCAAAAGTGGATATACAACTTGGCGATTACTCTTATTATAGAGTAATTTGATTATTTATTTTCCAGCAATCTTACGCAGTGACGCTGCGGAGGATCCCAGAAACCCCGCGACGCAAGGGGGCCCCCGGAAAAGTCAGGGCCTCCAAATCTCTAAAATAGTTAAATGTGATTTTTAGGCGCATAAGACTAATTTTCAAATATTACATATATTCTAATATTCTATTCCCTATAAATTCCTCAGTAAGAGGCAGGGCCTGATTTCCGGGAGGGCATTCGGGGCAAGCGCCCAGGCCCCCAAACACAGCCTTATTATCGCATGGGCAAATCGGGACTTTGCCCAGGGCCCCCGATATCAAATGTTGTCCTGAAATATTCTTTATATCAAAATTTTATGAAAAATGAAACAAATTTCATAGATGGGGGCCCCCAAATTCATCAATGCCCGGGGCCCCTGTTGGTCATAATCAGGCTCTGCCCCCAAATTGTTCTTTAAAATTTGTAAATTTTAAAAAAGTTTTCCAAAGAGGGGGCCCCCAATGAAGGTTTTTGCCCAGAGCTCCCAAATCGGCTCCTGAAGAGGCCCCTTTTAAATCTCTAGCCGAGGGCCCCAAGAGAGCCAGTCCGGGCCTGTTTTCCACCATAAAATTTTAGATATTTCATAAATTTTTTTCTGTAGAGATATATTTTAACAACATAATAAGTATTTCTATTGAAGTTATGGGATATTTCAATAACATTCATATCGGCAAAACTTCTTGTTTTTGCTCTAAATATACTACCTGTTAGCAAGTGATATCAAAAAACTTACATCTTGATTTCTGGTAAATAAGGGTAATCAGGGTTCTGGTAAGCAGGGGTTGATCCAGGAATTTTTTGTCTTATTTGTGTGAATTTCAGTACTTAATTTTGTGAATTTAACACTTATTTTTGTAAATTTCTATTACAATTTTTAATAAAAGTCTTAATAAAAGTTTTTTGTTAAAATAATTGATACAAAATGTAGGGTAAAATGCCAATGAAGGCCATTTTAATCTATTGTATTTTTGTGAAGGGGCCGCAAACAGACATAATTCTCATCTGCATCATTTCTGTAAGGCATTTATATTTGATACATATATGTAGAGACCCAAAGAAGGGGAAAATATAGTGAGTGAGTGCAGATTTAGTTGGAGACTTTTTACGACACCAACATCTAACCTTCACGACTTTTTTTCTCGCCAAACATAATTTCATAATCGACATAGTTCATTTCTTTCACCGATCACATAATTTCTAAGGACAGCATGCAACAACACATTCCTTAAAAGGATTGCAAAATACCTCAACTCGATTGGCAATGCTGACAAACCTGTTTACTTATGGCAAAGTATCTGGCTTGGCGACCTGCCCCTGCTCATGGGCACCAGCAGCATAGGGCAAGGGGGGGACAATGCCCCCCCCCCTGGATTTTTGTATGCAGTGTTTTCCCTTGCTTCTTTGCTCTTTCCAACATGGTAACCATACGTTGAAGTAGTCTTTGATCCCCCCTGGGAAATATTTTGCCGGCATCCATGCACCTGCTTACTATATATACTTCAAAAGAATTAGATTAGATAAAAAAAAAAAAAATTCTATCTTTAGTTTTTTTTTTTCCTTAGTTAGGGTAAAATGAATTATGCTTGCACTTAACAAAGTTCTAAATGATATGATATTTACATTACTATTTCACCTTTAGTAAATAATCTTGTAACAATAGTTATAATCAATGAAACTGACAGTTTAATTTACTGTTTATAGTAGAAATGAACTTTGTGGAACCAGTGGCGTAATCAAGAATTTTTTTCTGGGAAAGAAAAACAAAATTCATAAATCAAATTTCAAATCATTGCAGTTGGAAAAACATACATTAAAGAAAATATTAAACTTGGCTTAGGCTTAGGTCTGCAGCTGAACCTCAAAATTTTTGAGGAGAACTTCCAAATTTATCCACAAATACGTAATTTTTTTCATATCTTATGCTTGCTCTAGGGATGCACCGAATACCATATTTTGCCAAATAACAAATACCGAATATTTGGTTAAAATTTATTAAAGTTATTAAACTTTGATTGTAATGATTAATTTAATTAGTTTATTTTTAAACAATATTTCATATTTCATACAGTGTAAAACTTCAGAAATTAAAATGCTGTAAAATTGAATATCCAAATGTTTCCTTGTTGGACTATAAATAACTTTTTTAAATATTTGTGAAATTATGATAATGTTTTTACCTGCATATTTTATTTAAAAAAAAAAAAAATTAGCAGTTGACTTAACATGTTTATGAATGCTTAATGTTATGAGGTTTTTTCCCCTGGCTACTGTTTCATATTTAAATGAGTCATTAATAGTGAGGTCAATGTAATGTGTTATAAGATTTCATAAAAATTGAAAAGCAACAAAATTTAAATTTAAATCCGAGTACTTTCTCTTACTTTAAAACTAATTTGATTGTTATACTAGTAAGTAACAACTTGAATTAATTTAGTACTATGGTACTGTAACACATCACTCTTATTCATGATTTAAAAAATATATATTTGTTTACCAATTGTTGAATACTTAAATTTGTTCACTATTTGGTTGCCGAATATTAAAGTATTCGGCCAAACCGAGTATTCAGTTTGTCTGCCGAATAGGCAGTATACCGAATACTAACCGAATATTCGGTGTATCCCTAGTTTGCTCATTTCAGGGAGTGGCTGCAGCTCCATCAGCCATCTCCTGCCTACATCCCTGAGTAGAGCTAATATTTGCCACATACTGAGTGAAACTGAATTTGACAATAGTGGACTAGTTCTTTAGCTTAACTTCTTGGGAAATAATCCTTATCTGTGCATTTTTTCTTTCTTTCAGTATATTAAGAATAAATTAAATTGAGTGCCTTTTCTTTCATTCATAGCATTAACATGTTTTTTATTAAACTATACAGGTACTTTAGAATTACCTCAATTTTCCTCCATGGTGGAGGATCAATACTTGCCTAACTAAAAATGAAATCGTAGAAAAGTATTTTGATAACATTAAAAGGGCTGTATTCCGTATCCAGTAGAGATGAGACGGGCTCTGTAATTCACGATTGCGTTCGGGCTCGGGCTCGTGAAAAATTTCTCCTTTGTTGAACATACTCCTTGAAACAGATTATAAAAAGTGATTCATGGGATAAATAGACGTACTTATTTCAAAAAATAGCGGCACGAGGGACTAGAAGGTGTGTGAAGCTCCAAAATTTATTGTATCCTATTAATAAAGTAGGCAATTTTATTTGTCTTTAGCTGAAATTTTGGGCTCGGGCTCCAACCTTAATAATATTGCTCGGGCTCGGGCGGGCTCGGATTAAAAGTCTTCGGGCTCGGGCTTCAAAAAATGAGCCCGAACTCATCTCTAGTATCCAGTGCTGTTTACATATCAATGTTTGTGTTTACATGTTTCATTTGGTGATCATTCTGGCGCCATTGTGGGAGATGCAGAGCGGCACTGAAGTAACCTGCCAGTGGTATTTTTGACCATAAAAAAACATGTATCGTCAGTTTGGGAATTTGAAACTGTTTCATATTATGGATGGAAGGGAATGAAATGTGTTATGTTATTGTATGAAAAGAAAGTGTGTGTGTGTTTATTAGAAATAGGGTGTGAATATAAAGCTACATAAAAGAAAGCATGTTGGTTTTACGTTATCGGACGGTGTGTGTGTTTGTTAGAAATGCAATGTCAAAATAAAACTAAATAAAAGAAAGCATGCTGGTTTTATGTTATGAGCCGGTGGGTGTTAAAGACATTTCTGAACGGTTAATTTAAAAAAATAAAAGTAAGTGCTATTTTTTAACGAATCTTATTGATGTTTAAGATTTTTAATGTGAATTTTAAAATGATATTTGATGCTTTTATGTTTTCGTTAGTGCTATTTATGTGCTATTCTAATCATATTGATTTTATATGATGTGTAAAACGAGGTTGTTTAATCCATTGATGTCTTGAGTTAAAAATGGTCCACTGTTACTGAATTTGCAGATGTTTTTTAGGTTAAATATGGACTGTGTATTTTGTTTTAATGTTTTCATTAGTGGAACATATGTGCAATTTCAATGTGTTAAAATATTGACTTTGCTGATAGTGCAAAATGGTTGGCGACTGTCGCTGTGTTTACATGGGACGCACACCGTCTTGGTTGATTTTACGCATTAAAAAGTAATGCTATATTTTTAATCTATATAAGTCAAACAGGTACTTATGTATTACCCCGGCGGTAGTCGCTGCCAAATTATTTTTCGAAAACGTGCTGACAGACTGTTGCCAATGGTATTCGAAAACATCAATAATTTCATGTGTCTGGCATTTATCTTGGCGAAAAATCACTCGTCTTAGCAGACTGCTGGGATAATACATAAGTACTGTCAGCTAAAATGTGCTTTAGCCCACCACTTGGCAATGTTTTTTTTTGAGGGACGATAATGCACCAAACAGTGATCGTGATAACGTCTCTAGATGCATATTTCACGCTTTAGAAATTCAGAATATGTCTTAAAAATTTCGGAATGCGTATTTTTACGCACTGCTATTCCATATAAAATTAGGTATATTTTGATAAATAATTATGATTTGCTGATTTTAAATTTAAGAAATCTAATTATTGCCCTAGTTTTGTTGAACTGACATTTATGTACCTAGACGCATAATCAGGTATTATTTATGTGTCGAATGCAATTTAATTATGTATTTGAATATTTAGCATAAATGTTCTTAAATGTTGCTTTAATTACTCCTATGGAAAAGAAAATACTCGTTCTAAAAAGGTTAAGAAGTATTTTTACTCTTCTGAAAAAATCCTAGATCGACCACTGGTGCCAAATATTGCAAATAGGATATTTTAGAACTGTGGAATGATCCAAATTATCTTGCATTTTCGTGCATGAGTAGTTGTTATTTTATATTCTAGCTACTGTATGATGTACACACAGATGAATGTAACGAATTCTTGCTCAATTTGACGTCACTAAGCTGTTAATTTGCATTTGTGTGCATGCATTATTGTAATTTTTTATTATTTCGTAATCTAGCTATTCTAATTTGCTTTAACTTGTGCAGTTAACGATAACTACACCCTGTCAGAAAAATATTCAGGTAAAAGTGAAACTTCTAACGTTTGTTTCATGCTTTAAAAATTATTTATTATAAAATATTAATTAGGTTACATGCTACATATAATTATAACTTTTCATGTTTCTGTTGAGTTGTGCGTACTTGAATACTTTTTTTTTTTTTTTAGGGTGTATATGATAGTCTGTTTTTAGATCAACAAAGAGCCAGCGGTTGCATATTTTCGTGATGGCCCCCTACAGCAATGGGCGGACCCACTGATGCTTTTTTGGGTCTCACAAAGGGCCAGCGTTAGCATATTTTTTAGGGGCTCCCCTAAAGCGATGGCCAGACCCATTGATGTTTTTTTTAGTCTTGCAAAGGGCCAGCATTAGCATATTTTCCAGCCCCCCCCCTAAAGCGATGGCCGAACTCACTAATGTTTTTTTGTGTCTCGCAGAGGGCCAGCGTTAGCATATTTTCCAGCCCCCCCCCTAAAGCAATGGACGGACACACTGATTTTTTTGGGGATCTCGCAAAGGGCCAGCATTAGCATATTTTTGAGAGGGCTCCCTAAAGCGATGGCCAAACCCACTGATGTTTTTCTTGCGTCTCGCAAACGTCCAGCATTAGCATATTTTTGAGGGGGCCTTTCTTTTGTTTTTAATAGTTTGTGTTTTTTACTTTAAATAGTTAAATTTTTAAATAAATTTGGTTTTCCTAAATCGCCATTTTGTGTATGCTTCTGTATCTGCGTTGCATCATGGGAAAATAATCGTAAAAATCAAGCATGCTTCAGCTGTAGAGATAGCCGAATCTCACAGCCTTTTACGTCACACACGTGTTGCCAAACGAGAAAAACCAGAATAGCGGAACCCAGAGATTATGAACTGAACAGAGCAGAAGAGATTGCAATCCCACAGACGTTTTTACAGAAAAGCGCCAGTTTGTTGGCAATCGCCAAGCATTGGGCTAAAGCACATTTTCACCGTATCGTCAAATGTGTGTATGTAGTAATATACATCAATAGTTTACCATAAATTAGGACCTTTTAAAAAATGCAAGATATTCCCCAACTAATCCCAATAGTAGCATAAAATCCATTTAGCTCAGAAGGGCATTTAGAACTTTGGAAAATTATGCACTGTACAAACTGGACACTGTCCTACATCTAATGATTTAATTAACCATTATTAAAAATAATTTTTTAAAACTTCTCACAGAATGACTGCCACCACTTTTTTCTGTAGGACTACACCAGTCAAATCAAGTGCAAGAAAGTGGTAGCTGTGAACGAACATTATCTAACAAATTTTAGAAGATGTTTATTTTTACTGAAATTAGTATTTTTTAAATTCAAGCTACATTTGTCAAAACATACAGTCAACAAACTGCAACTAAACTACTTAAATCATCAAATCGGAGAACTTTTATAGAGCAGACAAAAAGAGTCAATAGTTATTTATAAGTCAAAATTACCTAACAAACTCTGAAAGATAAAATAATTTTTCTTTCATCGTACATGCACTTTAAGACATAATACATTACATCTAGTAAACTGATTAAATTTCAGAAAGCGAAAACAAATTTCACAACAAAGTTCCGCTCAGCATCTGTGTTGTGTTGCCAGATTTTAAAATTGAAAAATATTACAGCCATGCATAAAAAAATACAGTGTGCGTTCAGAACTTGGACGTAGGGAAAAGACGAAAACGCTCATCCCCCTATCATAAGGTGTAGTGGTGGGTAAAGTCGGTCCTTTTGAGGATCCGGTCCGAACGGATCCGATCCTCTGAAGGACCGACTCCTTCGGACCCGGTCCTATTGGATCTGCTCCCAGGAAAAGGAACGGGTCCGGTCCCGTTCCTTTCGGTCCGAAATCGGAACCGGTCCGGACCGAGAGGAACGACTTCGGATCCATTTGGCAGAAAGAAGTGGATCCGGACCGAGAGGAACGACTCCGGATCCATTTGGTGGAAAGAAGTGGATCCGGACAGAGATGAACGACTCCGGATCCATTGGGCAGAAAGAAGTGGATCCGGACAGAGATGAGGATGAGCAAATGGAGAGTATCCGGACAG
>JAWZYV010005840.1:0-285899 GCA_038373885.1 Cheiracanthium punctorium | reverse complement strand
CATGGCAAGTCACTCTGTGTCTTCCAGTTGACGTCACCTATGGTCACCAGTGTGATTGTGACCTATGTGACTCACAGGGACGCCACGGCGACCTCATTGTGAGCCTCCTGTTGGTTGAGTTTTTAGCCTCCTGTCATCCTCTTTAAGACGGGATGTCCCCGGGAGGCCTATTTTCCTGTGACATATATGTATACAAATATAAAAAATAATTAAAACCCATATGGCAAGGTTGTAAAGTCGTCTTGTACGACTCTCTTATCGTGCACCATTGTATATAGTTTAGTTTCATGTTTGTTAACAACTTTTCTTCTCTTGGCATCACGACAGATTTTTGTTAGGTTTTCTATTAAGATGGTCGATGAGTAAGTAGTCCATGCTGCATACTAAACTCTTAATGGCATTAAAATTAAGTTTTCTGAATTGCGATAGTTTAGAGTAAAACCCCTTAGTTTACAACAAGTGGCACCAGATTCAGTTTGGTAGGCATAGTTTTTCGCTCCACCTTAAAAGAGAAAAGGAAAAATTTAATGAGCAAAATTTTGTACAATAGATATTACAGATAAGTTTATCACTACATTTTCTAAGAATATGTTCCAATTTAAACTTACCAGAAACAAATGTTTTTATAGTATCGCCATTTAATTCATCTCTAAATTCTCCTAGGAAATTTCCTAGAGGGGGGTCATTCACCCCGTTTGATTCATAAATAATTTAATCGGTATCATGGTAAAGAACAGAACGACCAACTTGCTCATTTCTTCATACAGTTTAAGTCGTGCCCAGGCAGTGGTGAAAGCCGCTAGGAAAATATTCGTGTTACTTTCTTGGTCTATAAAGGCCTCTTGCCTTTCCCAAGAAGACTTCACAAAGAAGTCACAAGCTACTGTCACTGGCAAGTCGCTCTGTGTCTTCCAGTTGACGTCACCTATGGTCACCAGTGTGATTGCGACCTATGTGACTCACAGGGACGCCACGGCGACCTCATTGTGACGTTCCGTGCTAGTAAGGTATCCATGCAGTAGGATGCTATTTTATGCATATATGATGTCCCTGGTCACAAGTCCTAATGAAAAAAGAATGCGTTTTTATGCTTATTGTACTTTCTTCCTTAACTGATATTATATTTCCATCAAATGAGGCACTAACTATCAATGATTGTTAATTTACTGGTTTGTTGTACCACTTTCTACTTATCTCAAACTCAAATCCAATAATTTTTAGCTTCCCAAGTTTATTTTATTTTATTTTTTTATTTTACATACATAACAGGTAGCAAAACATGAGCACACACTGATAAATAGGAAAAGCTATTATTAACTATAGTATATCATGAAATTTAACCGTGTTTTTCAAAGTAACTCTAAATGTTTAAACCTAGTTAAACATTTAAACAAACTTTAAATTGTTTTTAACCATGCATTTTTTGAGCGCGTTATTATTTTTATTTCACTGTGCAAGCGAGTTTTTAGAAGAACAGCATTTACCTCTATTTAGGAAGTATTCATAAACACATTTACTTGTAAAATAGGGGGTGACAATGCTATAATTTTATTTTTTGTGAGTCGAAATACTGCTTCAGAATTATAGTGCTTTAAGATCCTGTTTCGCTGACAATAATTATCAGCATTTCAAGTTTAAATTTCTTTTTTTAGTATACATTTTAGACCAAGTAGTGTGAATCTTACAAGTCATCACTTTTAATAATGAAAATATACACATGGTTGTCTTACACTTGAATTAATATTCATAGCTATGTTTATAAACTTTGTGCATCTCTATACATACATATAGGGGAAGGTGGCCCTAAATGATCCCCTTAAGGGGAAAACTTGCATAAAATAACATAAATGTTAAATAAAACTTTGGCCTTTTGCCACAAATTTTTACATTGTACTTTGCATCATAAACATTATTTAATATTTTATTTTAAATCAAATGGAGTAACGGAAATTATAGAATTTTGAAGAGGCCAAAGGAACATTTACCTTAATTTGAAAAGAATTGTAAATTGTTTTGTATCGGTAAAATAATAGATGTAAAGGTGATTATGACTAAACATAATGCATTAAAATAAGTTTTGCAATCATATGGTATTCATAATTTATTTTATGAAAATTTTGAAATAAAAAAGTGTCACAAGTGTTATGACCTACAGTAAACGCAGAAATAAACTACATAA
The DNA here is from genome assembly GCA_038373885.1 of Cheiracanthium punctorium. Lineage (NCBI taxonomy): Eukaryota > Metazoa > Arthropoda > Arachnida > Araneae > Cheiracanthiidae > Cheiracanthium > Cheiracanthium punctorium. The sequence continues at coordinate 283,720 of JAWZYV010005840.1, read as the reverse complement.
TATAATGGGGAGTCACGCATTTTTAGAACGTTTGAAAGGTTGCCATGCTGACTAGGACCTGGTACTGGAGTTTCTTCAGTCGATGGATCATCTTACCGGGCAGTATGGCTGCCCACTTTAAGTCATACGACTGGAAAACGCCGAGAAACATAACAAACTAAACAGGTGTAATTCATATCTAAAAACATACTCCGTTAAGTAAAGTCATAATTTGTACATAAAAGATTGTATTTCTAAATAAATAGGAAATTAGTGCTTACCTTTTAATAGATATGATAAAACGCAGTTTTTTGAAGGATTCTACTCAGACACGTAACACACCGATCACTTAAATATCGCCATTGCTGCTTGTTGACTTGGCACAACTAGTTTACGTGTTAACTGGTAGATATCGTTGCCTGTATCTAAGAAAACACGTCTGGATCCTTTTCCCCGCTAGGATAGTTTTGGGCCACATTTCACTACATTATATTCCCAACAGGAAAGTATTTTATATATGTTAGCCAAAAATTAATTTCTATAAGATACTTTTCATGACTATTCTGAACTTTAACTATTTTTAAAGCAGGGAAAATGCTTAATTAACATCTTATGTGTGAGCAGATAGCACCTTGCACAGTTTATGTTCATATACACCATTTCTAAGTTTATATCTCAAAGTAAATATAATTAAACTGTTAGGTGCCTGGCCAAGTTTTAAACAACTAACGAATTAACATTTCTATATAAGAATTTGGCGAAGTGATATGCCATTCTATTTCACAAGAAGTAAGAAAATTTCCTGACGCACAATTTCCGGAGCATGATACATTATAATGCAGCATACAAATTTAACGTTTCTGCAGACTAACTTTTATGCCATCTTTATAGTAAACAAACTGAAAATTTATAGAAAAGATCGTATAAATGTGACTTATCTGATTCATTTTATTCCTTGGACAGAGAGTTCCACAGAAAATCTGACAAATTCGTCATTAATAAAATTTTTCTATGTGTATTCTGAATCGTTTATTTTTGAAATTATGGTCATTTGAGGGATTTAGATGCAGTTAAAGTTATGAGATAAAAATGACAATAATACATTATTATTTTTAAAATATTTTACAAATATGTTGCTTCAAATTACTAACTACGCAACTATGTAATAACCATTAAAATATGCATCCTAGATAAAAAATAATAAAAAATACAAAAAGATAGAAGTAAAAGCAAAAACATTTTAAACATATCATTAACACTGCGCGATACATTACATAATTATTCTTTTCTTAAACTGGTGCCGAGATGCTCTGTAATTAAAATCCTTATTCTGTAAGCATGTTTGTTAATTAGAAATGAGAATACCAATTACGAGAGATATTATTTTAAGTATTTTTTATTGATATTTAAAAAATAAAACAATCAATTGCTTACATATTTTTTCAATGTTATTTTTCATAAAAATTAATATAAATTTCAGATAATCTTCAACCAAAGGTTAATTAGAGGCTTTTTTCCAACATTGTTATCGAAGAAAAATGCTTATCAGAATTCATTAACAAGTAATATTTCATTAAAATGTGCTTTAAGAGCTTACTTTTTTGTTTTTCATGACATACTTCAGAAAAGAAAAACATTTAAATTGTCTGTTTATGTACATGTAAGCATGCAAAAAATTTTTTTTTATCAATGTGTGATTGAATTTATTGAAATATAGGAAGTTTAAAAACGCATTACATGATTCAACACATATGTTTATCATGAGTTTAAAAATATATCAAAAATTATTATTTAAATTTTGCACAATGATGGCTTCAAACTTTAATATAATTAGTAAATATCATTCTTAAGTACTACAGTAGCGTTGAATGGAATGTAAAAGTGCATATGCAATATTAACGAAAAGAAAATAAGTGTGCAAATACATTTACATTTACTTTATTATAAAAAATTAGGATTACTTTATTACATTTTGAATTTTAAATTTTTTCTTATGCATAAAAACACAATAAAAATGTAGGAGGAAAATTAAAAAAAAATATTTTTCTTTGTTTTTCAGCTAATTAATTCGTTACACTATCGCAACAAAAAAACTTTAGATATTTATTTTTTTTACAAAAGAAAACTTGTACTCTCGTGTATTTTACACACACAAACGCACACACACACACATATATAAGTATATATATGCAAAAAAAAATATTCCGTATGATATTTACTAAGTAACCAAATATTCTTTAAAACAAGAGAAAAAGCTTAGCACAATTTTTCTGTACATCCCTTCTAATAATGTAAATGTGAACTTACATGTAACACTATGAGTTTCTAGCACGATAAATTCAAATTGCCGCGTGTGTGTGCATAAACACCTACAAGCATCATATCCTCCGCATACTAATGTCGAAAAATAAGCTTTTTAAAATAACGCATTCTGTTGCACAAAAAGTTTGAAAATATCATTTTATTTTATCTGTTAAATAAAAATATCATAATAGAGATCGAAAAATAAATTTCAACTAATATCACAGAAAACTGATAGTAAATACACATTGAATCTGTATTTTCACACTAATACAGGAATTAAAATAATACTGTTCAAATCTCTTTTTGAAGGGCAATGAGAACAACCTACATATAATGAATTCTCAAAAATTATTATTGTTTCCTTATTTTAGATAGTAAAAAAAAAACAAATATTTAAGCTTAATATTCATAAAATGTGTGTATAGGGAAACAATAGCACATTGTATAGAAGTTCACACGCAGTACTTTAAAATTTTATAGGTAGAATTTATTGCTAAGCTTTGTAAATAAGCATACATAATTCAATGATTTAGATATTATTAAAAAATATCTGGAACTATAAAGTCTTTTTAAATGTCACCCGTTAATAATCTTCGTAGTTTTTAAATAGCAATATATTTCATTCTGAAGCACAGACCCATCTTATTACATGTGAACTTCTGAAATATTGGAAGTTAAAACTCTTCTGGAACCACACCAAATCAAATGATATGTGGCTTTTAGTAAATCGTGATGAGAATCTGTAAATAGAACATTCTGTTACTACTGTTTTGTAATCTGACGATTGTCCCATCTGACCTGATAGCAAACTTCTAAGTGACCCTTGATTGACAGTCACAGTTCAGTCAAGAGCAGTCATTGCAACGTCAATGTGCCGTCACATCGTATTGTGGTCACAAGATGACTCCAGAGTGACCACTAGAAGAAAACATATATTGAACTGCAATTTCTCTCGAATATTCGGAAACTCCTTCGGGGATTACAGTTCCTGAAAAGAAATACGAACCCGAATAATCCGGTTTGGAGTAGAACACCTTGGCTTTACGACATGCAGCCGTGCGTCAGTCTGTTCGAAAAGTGAACTGATTACAAAAGAAGTGAATAATGGCAAAGAATTGAACATAATATTTTTCTTTTCTTTCGTCGTTTTTTTTTCCTTTATTCTTCTTCTTTGTTTTGAGAAATCAATACAAAAATTGAGTTTTTATTTTAAAAATTTTAGTCGTGAACGCTTAAGTTTTAACAAACGAGATCGGAAATATATTAAAGTATTCTGTTCGAGCAGATATTTAGTTGCTCTAACGAATTACCTAAATAATAATTAACACGTAAAATGGGTAATTTCAGTCAGAAAGAGTGATTGTTATAAGGGTACAAAATCCTTTATTAGTTATGAAGATCATTTTTACTCATTTGCTTTCAATATGCGCATACAAAGATATGTGTGAAATGAAGTATTTATTTAGAAATTCAGAGCTATGTAGAGCATAACGATTTTAAAGATTTCTGGTCTGCACAACATGAAAAAGTCTTCATATTTTTCTTAAAATAAATGATTTAATCATAATTTCTTTCAGTAACCTAATAATATTTATTTCTTAAAATAAATATATATTCTAAAACTACTGTAATATTAACGTCCAAAGACACACTCAATGGTATGCCAAATGAATTAGTCCTTTAGTGCTTATACGTGTAATAGAGTATCACACAACTAAGAAAACGATTAAGTATTAAAAACAAATCCTTAAATTTGAATATTCCATTTATCTAAAACTTCAATTCATAAATTATTTAATAAGTTTTCCAGCTAACCGCTTGAATATGAATAACTATATTTTGTATTTTTGCTTATTTATATGTAGGAGAAACTAAAATTCATTGCTCTTCAATTTGTTTGTGTACATTTATTTTAAGTACCATGAAATATTTTTAGACAAATTGCTTTTCTAAGGTTTTGTTACTTAACTATCTTCCGTTGCAAAAGAATATCAATGCATTTTTGTTCTAGAGTGTTCTTTTATGTGACTTACATAAAATATACTACGTACTTAACAAAAGCTAATTTATATTCAACGTACTGCAGTTTAACAAAAAAGAGCAGGTTTCTGAATAATACTAGTACTTGAATAGACTTGAATTTTTCTTCGGTATAGTTACTCAAATGAAATTCGCATGCTTGAATAGAAACCTTCAATAGCGTTTATTCCATGTGCTTGACTTTCTGTCATATTTTAATTCTATATTAGATTTTGCACGAAAAAGCACATAAACGCACATACAAATCTATTTAAAATTCTGTGTGTTTCCTTTCTTTTTGTAACTAAGAGGCATTATTTTGATAATTAAAAAATTATTTGTATATTCAGTTATTTGAAATTAAAATTGTTTGTATCCATACATTAAAAAGTCTCAACTTCCAAATTTTTTCCAAAGGTAAATTTCTATTTTAGTGATAGTAATTAATTTTTTGTTAAAAATCACCTATATACTTGTTTTATATGTAAATATTTATCCTTAATTAAAAAAAAATATTACTTTTTTATTAGAAAGAAAGAAAAGGAAAAAAAACTTCATTAAAAGATACAGTTTTTTTAAGTATAGTATGGCCGACTTTAATTTTCGCGTCTGTTAGATGTAGATGCATATTTTAGCTAACAAAACTAATCAAAATGAAATTTAGAGCAAAATAATGAAATATATAATGAATAGTTGAAATATCTAAAGTAAAACAGAAAAAACACTCAAAAAATTCACATTCTGCCCAGAATCTAAATATTCATATTTTTGAAAGTCCAAACCATACAAAAACATTGAAAACACATAAAGTTCTACATTTGCACGGCCAATATTCATGGAGAAAACCAGTTTTTTTTTTTTGTCCTCTGGCCACCTAGGAGAGGTGCAAAATCTTTCTCAAAATACATCAACGAACAAAAGGGAGGAGCTTCCTTGTTAATGAGCCCCCAGTGGGAGGAAGACCGACTTGGCTCGGGATCTCGTAATTTTGAAGCAAATACAGAAGAGAGACCTAGCACCTGAAATCGGCACCGCCAGAGGTGTCGTTTGAACATAGAACACATTGGAGCAACGACAGATATTATGTGTACCAGCTCCCATTAGCGTACACAGTCCCACAGTAGTCCAGCCGAGAGAGGATTTCACTTCCCAAGCACTGGCCACGTCGGTGACCACTTTCCGTGATCTTTGGGGAACAGAATTTAGTGACTAGTGAGACGGGTACTTTTAGTGAGGCCGTGTACTTTTATTAAATAATTTGAATTACTTTAAGTTTATTTACTAAAATTAAATTACATATTTTAATTTCTTAATGTATTTTAATGCGAATATTGAGTTATTTCAGTTTTCTGTTATTCTAAATCGATCCAAAAGAATATAATATAATACAATACACTCCAAAGAAAGTTATGCACAAACAAAGCTCTTCTACTATATTTATACGGTTATTCAAAAGGCCCTCTGAACCTAAAGAAAAATATCCATTATATATATTTTCACACTATCAAGGTACTTTTTTGAAAAAGTCTTGTGTACACAATGACTATAAATATTCTCTGAATAACGTGAGGAGAATTCTCTGGATTTAAAGGCTTTTTTGAATCTTACTCACAGCTAAAAAAACACACACAAATATAGAGTTTCTGTATGAAGATAGGATATGAAAAGGATTTTTCTGCGTTAGATGGATGTGCTTACAATGTTATAACACATATATATATACAGGGTTTCTCAAAATGGTAGTAACGGGTTTTAATTATTAATTTGTTAAACATAAATGGCGTTTGTAAATTGAAAAAAAAATGTTCAAAATGCGGTGGGAACTAGATACAAAAAATTCATCTTGTTAATTTTCAAAAAGTTACACTTTCTAAATTTGCATACGAGCCCTGTACAAAAAAAAGTCATAATTAGTAGAATGTACCCAAGATACTAATGATATGGTGTATAAAATTTCGGAATTATATCCTGAAGTGTCAGAGGTATGCAGATAAATATATGCTGTCTTAAACCACTTTTTAATGGGGCCTGATACACTGATGAAGTGACATACAAAATTTGAGAATTATACCTTAAAATATGTCAGAAATATGAAGATAAATATTACTTCGACTATTTTTCCACGGCTCTCGAAGTAAAAAAAATCACGTCGAATGATCGCATTTCAAGGGGTCGTACAGAAATTACGAAATAAAGTATTTTTTCAGCTTTATCAATAAACGTTTACATTCAAATTTTTGTATAGACCCAAACATCTTTGTTGATGAGTATACTTTAGAAATTTTATAATGAAGTATTGAAATTTTGTATATCACTTTATTGGTGTAAGGGGTACATTTTACTATTTGGGATTTTTTTTTTGTAATTATACAAATTGCCAAAGTGTAACTTTTTTAAAAATTAACACAAGAAAGATTTTCTTATCTTTTCCTCCACCTTATTTTTTCCTACCTCATTTTGAAAATTTTTGCACAATTTATACTGTCCAATTATCTTTTATTGATAAAAAGTGAATGCGTGTTGCCCCCTTTTGGGGACACCCTGTATCCATTTTTGGCCTGCCATTATTCACAGGATCTGCTTCTTAAACGATATTTCAGAATATTTATTTTGAATGGGTGCTTTCAGAGATTTTTTTTAATGTTGGACAACTTCTGTATCAATAATAGCAATAAAAATTTCATTTTGAAAGAACAGACCAAAGAATATTCGTATTTTGTGTTAATTTTAAGCAAATTTCGTTGATGAAACAGCTAAAATCGCACCGAAAATAACTGAATTCATTGAAGCTATAAATTTGCAGGCAAGCATTTGAACCCAAGTACTTAAGCAATGCAGGATCTTCTTTACTAAAATTTTTCTTTTTTAAACGTAAATTTAACTTATCTGCAAACATTCTGCACACACTTTTACATTTAATGTAACAGTATAAATTATACGTTATGACATAGAAACAACTATTCATAATATTTCATTCATGTCGTTAAAATATGTGTTAAAATTTGACGTTGTGAGCAGAGCTATTTCTTTTTATGATTTCTAATGGTTTTATAGAGTATGAGCTAGCCGCTGCTAAGAATGAAATAGCACGTAACTCATTGGAGAAACATCTGGTGGTAAATACTTCATTCTTTTACATAATTCTATTTGTAACAACGTAACATAAAGGCGTATATGCAATGAAAAATAACCCATGAAATTGTCATCTAGAAAACAATTGGTGGAACTAGATTTATGACTTTATGTACTCCCTTTAAATACTAGATCATACAACGAAACTTCTGAACGCAATTATCCAAGTTTTAGATCTCTCCTCCATAAACTGGTGCTTGTGCGCTGAAGAAAAATATCTGCAAGTTGGTGAGTACGCTAGTGGGTAGACTCGCAAACGGTAATTCTAGTGCGTGAGTGTATCGAACAATAATATCGCGCTACACAAACTAGTCATTTTTTAGCTAGAACACTACGGACTATAAATTATTGACCATTTCGTCTATACCAGTTATGTGTATCACCTACACGCATAATTGTACGATCTATTCTTCTAGTTTCGGGCACAGAAAATAATCATCTATTTGTTCTAGAATAGAATAGTATTTTTTTTTCTCCGTGTGTGTAACGTTTCAGACTGATGAAATTTGCTGTAGATAAAAATAAATTCAGTACTTCTTTAAATGTCTGTTATAGTAAATACTTAATAATATTTACACCAATTTTTGTATCATAATTCACATTAGATTAACTTTATAAGAATTGCCTAAGAAGCTAAATAGTGGAGTGATTATCTATAAATTCCATTATTATGCTATTATATCTGAGTAAAATATTAACTGAGAATCACTGATAAGATAAATTCGTCTGTTAAAAAAAAAGTGTTTCAATTTTAAATAACGAGTCCAGAAAGAAGAATAATCCTAGTAAATTTAATACTTAAAAACAACGAAAGAAAAAAACTACAACTGAAAACTACAACTATTTTACAATGGGATTTCAGTTGGCTCACATTTCTCTAAATTGTACGACAATATGGCAAAACATTTTTTCTGTCTTGTTTATTTGACTAAAGTGTTTGCTGTATATGCGTAAAATTAAAACAGAGTTTTTATTAGGCAAATAATTAGGATAAATTCGTTAGAGGTGGCCATTCGAAATATTTTTAGATGCAGTCACTAACTGAATTTGTACCGCAGTTAGTTCCTTTCGAGCGAAGCTCGTAATCAACAGATAAACAAAAATCTGTAGGAAAGTCTAATTGAAAGTATATAAATAAGCTTTGAATTCATATAATATTTCTTAAATTTTATAGTAGGCCCAAATAGTATCTAAATTCACTATATATGACACCAATTATTTGTGTTTTTGGGCGTTGATTGCGTCATTCATGATTCAATGAATAGTTAATGTATTCTAAAAATGACGGCCCATTTGACTGGTTTAAAAAAGGAACGATTATCACAAAGGGGAGGGAGGGGGTCCAAAAAGGTAGTAACGGGCTATAATTCTTTATCTATGAAGATAAGTGGAAAGTGTAAATTGAAAAAAATGTTCAAAATAAGGAAATAAGAACTCCGTTAAAAAAAATTCATCTACTTCATTTACAAAAAGTTTACACTTCTTAAATTTGTATACGACCCCTGTACAAAGACATACCAAGTAATTAAAATGTGCCCCATACACTAATGAGGTGATGTACCAAATTTGAGCCTTTCGTCATATAACGTTGGAGAAACATCTTTAAACAAACATAACCGGGGACTACATAATTTTGAATGTAAACGTTTATTGCAAGAGAAGAATTTTATAAATTTTGACGCTAGTGCAAATTAAAACAAAAAAAAATTACAAACGCTTAATACAATTTCTAATAATTGTTATTAAAGTTTCTCAAATAATAAAAGTTTATTTCTCCCATGAATCCTTTTTTAAATTCTGTTTACAAGAAGTAGTATGTTCATTTAAGGAGAAATTTCAGACGAGCCCGAGCCCAAACACAATCGTGAATTACAGAGCCCGAGCCCGTCCCCATCTCATCTCTAGTGTACATGGATGTTGAAAAACCATGTTTATCAAGCCTCCTGTAGATATATTAAGTAGTACCATTACTTACACTTGTTTGACTTCAATGTAATTTTCGTCATTTTAACTCCATCTTTTGACCCTATCTTCCTATTCTGCAACAAATATCCATACAATTTTAACTATTCCATACTATCCATAACTAATCCATACTACTTTCATCAGCATGCTGTGGCTCATTAGCCGTTCAACTTTAGAATCTCCTAAAACCTGAAACAGATTCAAGTACGCAAGCATTAATACGATATTTTTAAACAAAAACAAACAAACAAATAAACAAAAAGCCGGCTGAAACTGTGTCGGGTCATACGGCCGTTAGTGTAAAGTGAAACATCAACGAATGACTTTTAGTGTAAATATTAAAATGAAAACAATATTGACTGCGTCCTAAATAATTGAATACAACACTGATACTGATTTGGTAGTACATGAAATATCCGGCACCAGTAGAGGTGTTCGCGGAGTTAAAGCTATGGTTTCCAAGGAGGAACGCCAATAGGAAGCGTGGCGCTTTACGGTCCATTTCAGTGCTCCACCCCCTTTGCGCATGCGTTTGGCGTCGGACATCACAGTTTTCGGAGGAAGCGCCCATATCCAAATATTTGGATTTGAGCGCTGCGCCGGTACACTGCGTTCAAAACAAGATGGAGGGGATTATCTTTCCTGAAAGTCTGGAAGATACGTTTCGATCTAATCCTCTTTTATACACAGTAAAAAACAGATATTATAACGATATACAGGCCAAGGAGTGTTGTTGGGAGGATATTTTAGAAAATATGAATATTTCCGATAAGAAAAAACTCTGTTTTTCCTAGGAGATGAACACGGGAAAGCTCAGGCATTGGGATCACAGATTTTGATAAAATATTGGAAGGTATTAGACAACCCCATGTAAAGTCAAATAATACTAACAGCATATTCATTAACATATTGAATGACGTAAAAATTAAGCGCCAACGCTTGAGTATTTCCAGGAAATTCTTTTTTAAGATTTATCACTACATATTTATACTAATATACTCGCAATGTTCGAGTATGTCAGGGCGTCGTGTCATCGTTTTTGACTGTGGAGCCAAAGGTTGCGCGTTCGAGTCCCGTACTTGCCTTTTTTTTTTTTTTTGCTTTCGTTAAAAATCAATTTAAAATTATTGTCTACAAAAATTAAAGTAACCTTTTGAATAAAATTGGAATTATAAACTTACTTGCTTTGTACATATTTATATACCAATAGTTCTAGATGTAAATCCTCGCGAAGGATGATAAAAATAGAACAACTTCTTTTTGACTAATACATTTACTACTTAAGCTTACCATTCAGCTAAAACGTATTATACACGTGTAAAATTAATATGAACAATTAGAGATTTAGAATTCCATAAAAGTGAAATCCTTTTAAAAATGTAAAATATTTATTATTTATATAGTATTTATATTTCGGTTTATATTTTTGAATTTTTCTGAAACAATGCTAGATACAATATGCCTAAATTAGTGTTCCAAATTTGGGTTTCTTCTCCTAAATTAGTTTTTCCGGAGATTTTTAAAAAGAGAAATAAAATGCAGATTTACTCAAAATGTGTATGGAAAGTTGGGGTACAATGAAACAAAATTTATTTATTTATTTCCTGTTCACAAATTTGTATCTACAAAAATGAATCACGTGGACACTTTTAGTCTACTCTTTCCCCCATCTAAATGAATTTCTATGACTTAGTAAATAGATTTTTCATATTTAAAAAATTACAAAAGTAAACTGTCTGTCAGTGTTCCACTGTACGCCAAATATCAAAGTACAATGAAACACTTAATAACACTTCACAAACACTCAAATAATATGAGTCATAATTCAAATTTCAGCATGTATGTTTTACATACATTTATAATATACATTAGTAAGACACAAATATGAAATTTAAATGGAAAAACCAAATTTAATCAAACTGTTACAGCTTAAGATGAAAACATAATACTTTTATTAGAGGTTAGCCTATAGTTTTTCATTTTATATTAAATTTATTTGAATCCATTTAAAAAATTAGAATTTCTGCTTTCCTTTCTGTACCACCTGGAGGAACAGGAGGTGGTAGTTCCGATACAATTTCAGTTTTTCAAAAATGTATGTTTCCAAAGAACGCACATATTTGAAGTTTGGACTCAGTCGTTTGACGCACAGAACTTCGCATTCCGTTTGATTTAAGTTTATTATACCCCCCAACAGAGTATATTTCTTTACATTTAAGTTGACCTTAATTGATTCAAACATAATTATTTAGAGCGATACCGCTTGTGCCATACATGCTATAAGAGAATAGCTTATAATCTGTAGTGTTCGGATACTTAGTTGAAAGACACTCTGGATTGTAGTCATCTTCAGAGTCTGAAGAAGATAGAGTACGATTTTGAAAACTTTCTCGGTAACTTTGTGCGCTCTATGGAGATCTAAATATAAATATTTCATAGTAATTTATTTATTTTAAACGAATGCATTCACGCGGGAGTAATGGGGTACAATGAAACGTATTTCATTGTACCCCATCTACAAGTGTTTAATTGTACCCCAAACTGAGGCTACTAACTAAATGAATTTTTACTAATTCCTAATATTTTTTTTTCTATTATGGCGTTGGGAGTATGAACACCACACCATAGTGATCACGATATTTGAAAAATAAATAATTATATATATGAAAACATGGAGGTAAAATAAAGTTACTTTTAGTAACGAAATTTACTTTCAATAGTGAGAATCCAATAAATTTTATATTTCTTGTTGTAAAAAATACGATTGTCTCCAAATCACATCAGTATCTGGATACATTTGTATAATAGGTGTGCGAGTTACAACTGTCTGTGATAAATCCTATTGATTTTAGATAGCATGTTTCATTGTACCCCAACTTCCCCTACATGCTAGGTTGCATTCATGTACTGTATCCATAATCCATATAATCTGCCTTGCAATCAGATATAAAATGAATGTAATAGTGTTGCATTGAACTTCAAAAGTATAATCTAAACTACATATAAATGATTCGAAATTTATCAAACGTCAGAGTTCGAAAATTATTTTAGCTTCCTATGAACCACAGATTTCTGAAAATTATTAAAGAAAATATTTTCTGCTTATATTTAATTTACTTTTTGCAATTTCCATGTAGTAGTCAGTTATTCCATAAATACAGTAAAAATTATCTGAGATTTTGTTTGTAAGGAGGATAAACATAAAGAAATCTAACATAATTTTACACAAATTCATTTAGAAAAGCTTCATAAATGTAAAAATGCTCCTGAAATTCTTATTTCTTTTATTTAACTATTGATTCCTACTGGGCTTTACATCCACAAGGCATGCAAACGAACGTAACTGCAAGCCACTGAAATCAAAAAGGTATTACTAAATTTTCCCATTCAATATTCGCGCGCCGAGGTCCGCGTCTTCGCCCTTTTCTAGGAAACCAGATGAGCGATGTGCGCTCTTAATTTCGGCGTTTCGATCACGTGACACGTCGTGTTTCAGATCGGCGCTCCTCCTTGGAAACCAAAGCTTAACATCGTTTACTAAGCGCGCATTATCAGTTTTGAGGCGCTCCCGAAACCCCTCCCACGCTGGGCGCTGGACATTAGGATACCTGTGCGTGGACGACGTACTGAGGCCGACATATTGGATTTTTATAACTTTTTTACACATATCCTGGTTAGTTTTACCTATAAATATTGTCCAAATTTCAAGAATTTTTATTTGAATCAAACGTTCTAAATAAACTTTATAAACACACGAACGTGAACTCACTCACGCAGAACTCACGTGAAACTCACGCAGAACTCACGTAAAAGCGTTATAAACACACGCTTTTACCTGAGTTCTGCGTTATACTCCTAAGACAGGAGCGAAAAGCCGATTTCGGTCATTCTGTGCACTGCCCCTATTCAGCCACTCTGCCCGGCTCCGGCAGAAGCTAAGGGATGACGCAGGGATATTTCATTCGTAAGACTAATAGTTATGTAACTATGAAGGTAAGATGACATATACATGCTCCTTACGGTCCACATTTCTGGCCTGATAGTCATCAAAAGAGAAAACAGAGAGAAAGAGAAAAATACCTTTCAAAGACAAATATTGCACGTACAAAATACTTTCCAAAAAATTATGCAATAAACACGTTTGATGACATTGAAAACTACAAATAACGCGAATCTATCTATCAACAAAACATCAAATATATTATTAAGAAGTTACTGTAACTTTAGGAAGTAATTTACCCAACTACTATTAGACTACTATTGTCCTACTATTGGAATACATATTTACACATTATTCATGTTCTCTAAATTATGAACTGAAATCTATTTTAATGTATAAATTACATCACATATTAATGTAACCTTCTTAAAATAGATAAACTCAGATGGTATTTAAGCTCGATTATAATCCCAGCTAGATCGTAATTGGAGAATGTTGACTTCTATCGGTGAATATCAACACGGGCCAAGTACGTCGGTGACCGACCAAGTACTTGATTGTATTCTAGTACTTTCGGACTACCACCGGGTATGTCGACAAGCACAGATATATTCTGGAGGAGGTCGAAAAGGCATGCCGATGTCAAAAGAAAAGGAAAAGCGGAGTGAAAATATTTTAATTCTGTTGAGGGAGGTTATTTTCGTGTGAATCCGTGGTTCAGCATGGTTGTAGAAGAAAAGACCACTACGCTATGAATGCCAAACTTTTTTTTTGACTAAACGTAAAATTAAAATCTTGATGTTTAACATTATTCTGTCATTATTAAGAAGGCAAGTAATATCAAGAATCGTTTATTCTTCTCACACTAGAATCTAAAGCTACATGTCAAAAAAAAAAAAAAAAAAAAAAAAAAAAAACTGCCTGCTTTTTAAATTATTACATCATTTAAATTCTCTGCGGTTATTCCTTCAGTTAAAATTCCTCTAAAGTGTTACAAAATCCTATCCTTACCATATTTAGTAATTTCTTCCCACAAGAGCGTGGAAACGTTATGTAACCCTCGGGATATTTTATCGCATCTTAAATACGGAGAAGAAAATGCAAATCTACAACATATTCAACATTCACCATTAGTACATGGTGAATGCCGACATTTGCAGGTGCAATTGAGAAATAACGATAGTTAGAAAATATTTCGGACTTAACACCAAGCGATTATGTGAATGCTCATATTCACCGGTAAAAGTCGGCATTCATTAAATTTCGGACTTTCGCGGCAACACGGTTTTTTGCAAAGAAACCCTGATATTGTTTCGAGAAAGTCTGAAAGAGTGCCATTGGTTAAAGGAATATTAAGACTCCTACATAAAAATACTTACTTTAGAAACAAACAAACAAAACCTTTGCTGATATGATAGAAAATGATTTAATATCGAAATCAAATTGCATATTCAGGCTATATTCAGGGTGAATCTAAAGTCTTGGGCAAAACTTTAAGGGGTGATAGGGCACATAATAAGGAATCAGAATCGCATAGAAATGCGGGATTAAAAACGCAGTTTTCACTTAACGCAGCGGTTCTCAACCTTTTAACGTCCGCGCTCCTCCAACAAATACTAACTTACGGCGGCGCCCCCCCCCTCACATTTTTAAGCATACATTCTGTTTTTTAATCTCTAACAATGAACATTTAGTCGCATTTTCTACAAACTAATGTTATCAGTAAAGTTTGAATGAACATTTTAAGCGAAAATGGATATATTTTTAAATAAAAATGAAAATAAATAAGATGATTATTTTTAAAAACATGCATCGCTACTTGCTCTTTGGTTTTTCTCGCGCCCCCCCTGCAAACGCTCTGTGCCCCATTTCGGGGGCGTGCCCCACAGGTTGAGAAACGCTGACTTAACGGGTAATAATCACTCTGTGAAAAGTATTGAAGTGTTCGTTAAATTTCTTAACCAAGTTTCATAAACAATAAGCTCGTCTCCAAATTGCTTATTCAGGCTATATTCAGGGTGAATCTATGAATTTTAGTCTTCTGTTTTCGGAGAAAAATACATTAGTTTCTGACGAACAATGGTAGGAAAGTGCACTGTTGTTTCAGCACTTTTTCCAAAGTGATTATCAACAGCTACATGAAGACGATGTTGCCGACCACACATTGCTATGTGATTCTGATTCCTTATTATGTGCCCTATCACCTCTTAAGGTTTTGTCCATGAGTTTAGATTCAACCTGTAAACGTAATTATATTCCTGTATTAAAAAATGACTAAAATGAACTGGTTAAAATAAGAAAATCTAATACTGGTCATTCGTCCGCGCTACTAAGACCAAATTACATGACGTAATGGGTGAAGTGATCAATCGGTTTTTATATTTTTTTGCAATTCATTTTATAATTGCTTTGGGATATAAAATACTTTATCAGTTGTTAATTTTAAGAAAATTGATCATGGGTAGTTAAAATAGGAAAAAACCATTTAATTATGTAACAAATATATAGATGTTTTTTATTTAGCTTCGTTTCTTAAAAATATGGCCACCTTTAACTAATTTACCTTAATTGTTTTCGAGAAACATTAAAGACGTTTATATTTCTAAACACATTGCTGTAAAAAATCTGTTTTTCTTCCGAGAAATCTTGTTGTAAAAAATCATTTTAATTATTATTTACGTTATACTGCCACTTGTTTTATCATCATACGTTTTTATGAATATGTTTCTTCGTGTAAGTAATTTATTTTGCCTGCATGTGGTAATTATATTTATTTATTGTACACAGTTAGAAAGCTGTGTACTATATGACGAAGTATGATACCGTATTTTTCTTTCATAAAAAATGTTTAATCTTTATATATATAATATTTATTTTTTATTAGTTTTTCTTTTTGAGGGAAAGGGTAAACATTTTTATAATGTAATAAACTAAATTCATTTCTAAACTATGATACTAAGCACTCTGATATCTCATCAATATCAGCTTATTAGAATAAAGCTTACTGATACTCTGATATCACTAAGTTTTAGTCCTATAAGCTTTAAATTATGATATATTGATAAAGCTTTACTTGAACAGAATAATAGCTGTAATACTGTTAACTCTTTTACTATAATTTTTTTCCGAGAAAAATCTGAAATAAGTGCATCAATTACAATACAAATACCAATAAAATTCTAAAAAAATGAGAAATTACTTACAGGAGCGGGGGGGGGGGGAGGGATGAGTGAGACAAGTACGTCCCATTTGTATTTTTTCGTGGGATACATGCATTTAAGCGGTTCTAAAATAATGACTGGGAATTTAATGAAAAGCTAATATACTCTCATCTATTAGGTAAAAATTACACTGAATTGTCAGTTTAATCAAGGAATATCAGTGGGACATACATCCATACCAATACAATGCACATTTATGTCATAGGTCCATTTGAAATAACCTGCGGGACATATATGTCCCAGTGGTATCGCAAGGGTCAAAGACTTGCAAAATTGGGTGAAAAATTATCGAATCAATGAGACAATGAATTATAGAGCATGACTGACTGTTTACTGAAAGTATTTTGATAAACAATTTGTGTTTCATAAGTAAGCATTTGATAAATGATCTCTGAACAAATCAGGAATAAGATTTCAAAAATGCAATTTCATTAAACATTTTTAATAATGAAGAATTAAAAAAAATATTATTTTATAAAAATGATATAGATATCTATTTAGATATAAATCAAATCATTTTTCTATACCTAAAAGAATTCCTAATGATCATACGATGCTGTTTAAGGAAGATTAATGTTAATAAGAATTTACAAACCGAAATATTTTAAATCATTCAATTTTTAAATATATCTTCATTGGGAAAAAAATCGCATAACCTTAGTTTCCTATTATTATTATACAAATTTGAAGCACTTATAAGGAATTGTTACTTACGTAATCTGAAGAAAAAAATAAGCGGCAATATTTTAAAGTCATTAAATTAAAAAAAAAGATATTTAATTGTTAGAACACTTGCCGATATTGTTGAATGACCGAAATAGTTTTAAATCACTACAAAAAAGCTCTCTGACTAGAGAATACTAAATACCTACAAAAGAAGTCATTAAATTTAATCAGATCAGTAAATTAAAAGCAGTTTTGTTTGAAAAAAATAATTTAAGTGACATTCTGAGTTTTTAATTTTACATTTTTTAGGAAATCAAAATATACTTGAAGAATTACTTTTTCAATTTTTCCTGTGAGCGCGATGCTTTTTAAATGTGATCAAGGGCACTTTTTTTTATCCTTCTATACTTTTTTCTATCGAATAAAAGTAATTTGAATGAATAAATAAATCATATGAAAATGTTAACAAAGTGATTTTCAAGCATTATACATCATGATTTGACTTTATGTTTTTTGTTTTCTTATATCGTAATTAAAAAGTGCTTAACGTAAGCTTTAATACTTTGGTCTGCAGTGTTTTTTCTTTTGCCCTCTGCAACCTCAAAACAATAGCAGATTCTCCTTATAGGTCGACGATGGGAGAAGGGGGACGGAATCCATTTATTGACCCCCAGTGGGAAGTCCGACTCTTCTCCGAGTCTTCCAATTTTGAACCAATTCTAAATGAGAGACCTAGCACTTGAAATAGGCACCCCCAGAGATATCGTTTGAGCGTGGAGCACAATGGAGACATGATTAGATTTTACGTGCACCGGGTTCCATTAGCGTACATGATTTCACACTCCGTGCAGTAGACTAGACGGTGCTGCTACACTTTACTTGTTCTTAGGAACGGAGCTTAGCGATTAGGTCACAGCAGGACAATACTTTGGTCTTGTGTTGACTGAAATATATATATATACAGTCGACTCCGGTTATAGTGGACCCGGGTATAGTGAACTTTCGGCTATAGTGAACGCAAGTCGTTAGTCCCGTCCCGATTCACTTACATAAGAAATGGGAATAGCATTTTTCGGTTTAAGTGAACATGACTTCGGTTATAGTGAACCTTAAAACTGAACTTCGAAAATTCTGGAAATGACAGAGATGAGGTTTTGCGGTGCCTACATTCTCAAAGGTTGTCTGTATTGCATTCAATAAATACACAAGGATATTATCAAGCATCTGTTCCCAAATACAGGTGAATTGTCAGTGGCTAGGCTGAGCCTGTGGGCTAACATGGCGAGGGGGAGATGGGAACAATAGCACACTAGACGCTTGACTGTTGAGAAACCAGGAATTTATTCATTGCAGCGATGCTTACTTACTGCTTTAGCTTTTCAATTCCCTTGTAAAATAGCCCAAGCCTTGTGGTGTATTCCTCCCCGTACTCCTTTTCTCCGATACCCCCAGTGCTTAAAACATAAGCTCATCTTTTCCACGCTGCATGAAAGCCCGTGACACCCACACTTCCACAATGAAGAAGAAAATGCAACTTTTTTCATTCCCATTCTTACCAGAAAGAAGATCGGGTTATGGATTACCACTGATCGCTATTGCTTGATTGGCTATAGCACTTTCCGGCTAATTGAATGGAATCTCCCAAATTATTGTAACACTTAGGAGTAATGAGACATAAATACGATTAATTATGTTTGATTTACATATATGTTCAGTGCGGGTATAAAACACTATTTTTTACTTATGTATATAATGCATTCCTTGCTCATATGGGGACACTTCGCTTATAGTGAACGAAATTTGTCGGTCTCCGAAGGTTCACTATAACCGGAGTCGACTGTATATATATATATATACATATATATACGTTTTATAAACTAATTTCAGGTTTGGATGAGTTCTTATATATGAAGGGTGAAAATAAAGTAATGGCAGCATTATTCAGAGAGTCTCATCGAGCCTGCGAAAACGAGAAATATTAGCAGCGAGATTCATGCATAAGGTGCATAAAACACTCGATCCAGTCATCGAATAGTAGTTGCTCTGTGCGACGTTAAAGTGGCGAAAAGCTGTGTCGTTTTTAAAAGCTGTAAAGCATGCTTGCTAAAGGTGATGGAAGGTCACATTTAAAATCAAGACTGCCCTCGAAAAAGAAAAATGAAGAAAGGAAAAAAATGAAAAAAAATTCCCTTAATATCAGATTAGGTAATCCTGTGACAAGTATTATACAGTACAGAACGATTACATGCTTGCACCTCGGGTAGGATCATCTGTGCATATTAAATCAGTATACCCAGTATTAAGGCGTACCGACCCTGTCATCAGCAAATGACACATTGTCACTGGTATCCCGCGGTTTCCCGATATTTGGAAAAAAATCTAAAGAGATTCCAATCGATTGTCCACACATTTGACTGTTACCAAGAGTTTAAATAACTTTAAATCTGTAATAACTCAGAAAAAAACCAAAAGTGAAAATTATAATTTGGTAGTCTTCAAATGATATGAGACTGTAAGCCGCAACGTATTAAGTATTTTTTGCAGACCTGTAAAAAATTTGAAAGTCTTACACACCCCAAAAATCTATACAGTATGTAAGATTGTTACGTGTAACATAGTCACGTAATTTGAGCTCAATCGAATGTAGCATGTAGTACTCATCGGTAGTAAGATCGTAGTAAAGTACATTGTAGGAAACGTTTGAGAAACTCTACACTCAGTCGAGTGTGGAATATCTCAAGCGTCTCCTACGATAGAGCTTTTGGACAGAGGTTGATTTTTGGCAGAGCATGTATGGCTGCACGGAGCATCTCGGGTAAATCCGAATCTATTGTATTATAAATTAAGGCAACGATATACTTTTTCCTGGAGTACTTACTACCTGTGCACAGAGTACCTAGTTCTCCGCGGAAAACAGTTTGAGAAACATTTATATACACACTTTCACGCATTTCATTAAAATTGCACTATAGTTCTTAGAAATTAAATTCGCCAAAACCTGGCACTAATAACAATAGTAAAACGTTACAAAGTTTATGCATTGTAAAAATCTACAAAAAGTAATAAGTTTTTGATGAATGCCTGCTTTCATACAACTTACTGAAATTTACAAAATACAGAGATAGCATTTCAGTGCATGAAGTTTATATTGATTAGGTTACATATTATGCATTTTAAAACATTTTACGTAATATTGGAAAACTAGGCTTTATAAATGCCTGCTCTGTTTTAATACCATTCAAAACTGCTTTTACTTCTACATATCTGGTGAAAAATATGTACATGTAACGAACACATAATACAAACAAAAAAAGAAATGTTTTTGTATTCAATGAACACTGAGAAACAGAAAATCATTTCTTGGGGCAAAATATGAGCCAGTTCCCTTTTCCTTTTCTGTATTTACTTTTTTCCTATTTTACAGATGTTGAGAATATAAATATCCATATTTTTTTAGGTAATGTTTTAAAGTTTTCTTTCAGAGAAAGTCGATAAACGCTGTTTCTCAGGTCTCAGTTCTAAAACAGTTGGAATAAAGAACAAGCGAGTTCAAATGCTTCAAAATGGAAATGCATTGATTTCGAGTCCACAAAACAGTCATTTTTTCCCCCAGATAAATCAATGATTGGAAGAAAGTATAAAAGTATTATTGATTGGGAATTTTCATCCAGAAAATAATAAACATATTTAGCTTTTTTTTTCTTTTTGATATATGCGACTGCTTACATTTATCCAATAAGCATTGCTTTAGAAACATCTGTTTAGACATTCGTTTACATCACTCTAAAAGCATTTTCCATGCACAGCATTGACATATTTTGAAAGCAGTTATGCAAATGATGACAAAAAAGTATTGGAAAATGACTCATGTTATACGAGATTATGAAAACAGATGCGTTTTTTTTTTTGTAGATTGATTTTCTGCATCGGTAACAATACTAGCCTAAATGCAAGTCACATGCTTAAGCTACTACACAGTATAGCTACTAGTATAGCATGTCACATGCTATACTACATGGAAACCACGATATAATATATATTTGCTTGTATCAATGCCCACAGAATTCAGCTCTTAAACGAATTATTGTAGGAATGAGACAAACAGCGTTGAAAAGAATGTATGATTACGGCAAGTTTGAAGATCTATCACTAATACAAAACAGCTAAAAGTCGAGTACAAAAAGCGGTCAGTTAAATTTAAGATGTGACTTTATGGCCTGGATACTAAAAATTATGCCAGGAAAACAATTGAGCTAGTATCAAGAGGGTGGAAAAAGAAGTGAGTTGACCAATGGGGAGACTGGAAAGCAAAAAGGAGTACAGGCAGTGACCAAAAGACAAAAAAAGTTCAGTCAATCTCGCTGGTGAAAAAAAAAGAAAAAAAATATGATTCCTTTTTTCAACACCAAAGAGAAAAGGAGTTTTTTAAATAACTTCTCCGAAAGCGAAAGATGAATGAGCTGCGGTGTGCAGATGGCAGCCAGCGAAAAAGACACCTATGAGGCCAACAAAGAGGTAGTCCGCGGTAAGACTTCCGTAATCAACGCTGATCCGAAACGGAGATCTTTGAATACCAGATTGAGACGGATTCAGAGCATCAATTATTGAGCCCGGCATGAGAAGATACAGCCTAGACTAGAAACAACGGTCGATCAACAGACAACAGAGAAGGGCCCGCTTATGTTGGATAACAGAACAAGTTTCGTAGACCAGACAGCGATGGGCTTTTGTACTCTTCAACGATGAGTCCAGATTCACACTGGTGAGCGATTCAGGGCGTCTGCTGATCGGGAGGGAGCAACACACCAGCTACCATCTATACTGTTAAAAGACACCATTACACAAGTAGTGGAATCATGGTTTGAGCAGGATCTTCAATCGCTGGTCACACAGACCTGCATATGTTCCATAGATGAACTCTGTTGGAGATATCGAGGTGAGGTTCTTGATTCATATGTCCGACCATATACCGGTGATATTGGCGATGATTTCATTCTGATACATAATACATGACCTCACGGAGTTGTGGCTGTTGAGAACAGTCTTGAGGGTCATGGTTGGGAGTGAATGAAATGGCTATCTCAATCTCCAGACTTCAGACTTCAATCCGACAGAACATCTTTGGAACTATCTTGGCATATACAATGCAGCCTATCTAATGTAACTTCCTCCAAGGTAGTTAGAGGAGATAAAACAAGGCTTACTCAGTGCCTGGTCTTTCCTTCATATTTCAATGTCAGATAACTTAAATCACAGCAGGAAAAATCGATGCTGTCAATGTATTCAAGTTGCGGATGGACTCATTCCTTATTTAAATTCATTTTGTTATGTTTCTAGGACAGGTTAGCACCTGAAACTGAGATCTAAAACACCTAAACTGTGTTGTCCAGCACAGTTTAAAAATGAATTTCCTCCAAAGTTGCTGACAACCTCCAAAATTGTTGTTCTGACATTCATTAATTTGCAAAATTCACGCAGTAAACTAGAGGCCAGTGTATATCAGACATAAATAGTGGCTAATTGAGTTTTTATATCCAAACAGAATTGTTCAATAACGGAAAGAAGAAAATATTTAAAGTTGGCTTTTAGTGTATTTATTAGTTGATAAAATATGTTGAAAACATATTTGTGCATGGATAATAATTTTGAGCTGTAAAGTACAAATGAATACTTATTTTACTAAATAGGGATGAATAAGAGACAAGAATTTTATTTTGTCTCACATGAATCCCTAGTACTGAAGACGTAGAAAGTTCAAAGGCATACTTCAACTAAAGCTGAAATATATGCAACAATGTATTCACAAGTCCGAAGAGAGTAATGCATAAACGCTGCACAAAATCAATTGCATGGAATGTAAGATAAGATAAAGAGTCACCAACAAAGTTTGGAATTTATGAGGAGTGGTAATTTTTTCTAAATATGAGACATACGATTATAAAAATAAATACAATTTTCTTTGTACTTGGTGCTGCTGTTTAATAAATAGCATAATAGCCATATTCTTCACTTATCTATACTGGATCTTTTTTTTACTAAGAAAATCCTCTGGTATTTTAATTCATTTGTTGTCCAGCACAGTTTTTAAGTATATTTTTTACCTGATTTTTTTCAAAATCTGCTGAAACTTATTTATTAAAACCCAGCTATTAAAATTATTAAATGTTTAAACTATTAAACTTTTTTTTTACTGGCGCAAGGGACAAAGTTAACTTTGCAGTGCCTCTGTTGTATTTTCTTATAGTCAACGTGACGGCATAAATCGTTGGCAAAGTTAATACACCTGATTGTGTTGACAATGAATATTTTATCTTGTGTATAATAAAAATTTAAGATTTATATTTGTTGAATTTGATATACAAGTCGAGGGCCAAGGTAATTTTGGCAATGATTCTGGGATTTATTTTTTCTTTTTTCTTGCTATCGTCTGGTCAGTATGCATTGTTATTATGATTAATGTACTGGTTATAATGACTCATGCGCATGTTATATAATTTTGTAGAATGAAATGCCTTCGTCATTCATTTCAGTACTTAATAAATTCAAACAAATGACTGAAATTTTAGAAAACTGTATCTGTAAGGTACTGCCCAATAGCAATATGTGTGTGCAAGTTTCGAATAATTCTAAAAGATTGAGATTACCACTTGTTTAATATGTTCTGTATTTTCTTAACTATGGTATTGATTATAAAAACTTGGACAAATATTTTTCCTCATACTCATTCATAAGCATAACTAACATTTGCTCATAATATAACATATTTTATGCTGTATAACAGGCATGTTTTAGTCTATTGACTATTGATGTTTCAGTCACCATACAATGAAAATTTACAAAACCAACAATGTGCTTAAACAATCTGAGCTGCAGGTGTTCCTTAACAACGTTGGGTTTTACGCAAACAAATAGCATTGGCTTTCTTTTTATCAATCTATCAAAAACCGATGTCTATTCCTTCATTTTCTGTCTAGACATTAATTTTTTCGTCTTCGTTATTTAAGTCAGACATGTTTTGAGTTATTGCAAAAACCGTATGCTTCTTATTAAGATTTAGAAAACATCCCCGTCTCAAGAGCATCGCACCGTAAAAAAAAATATAAATAAATAATGAACCATGTTTGATGGATTGTATTACATTTGAACGAATGTGCCGTATTTACATAATTTAACAAAGGAAAGATTTATTTGTGACAAGGTGATTCCGGACTATACATCATGCCTGGAAATTCGATAAGATACAATCGCATGCCATCTAATGAAAGATACCGAATGCAATTGTTCAAACTGATGCGCTCATTCATTACGAATGTTGGAAGTATTGGCTTATTCCCGTGCTCTTCGCTTACCAATCTTTTAAAGAAATAAATCTTCTTCATTAATCAACATGGCTTGATTTTATTTATACTGGGGGAAAATCTCAATTTATTTTGCAATGTTTAACAAAGGGAAGAATGCATTTCCGGAGTCCGACTTAGAAAATCGCCGAATTTTCTGGTCTGGATAAGACTTATTTCTAGATTTATGATTTATAAGTATTATGTATTTTTGCGAAAAACTTAGAGATATGTATTTATTATTTATGCAAACAACTTTTATAGGCATGTATATAGATTTAATATTTGGGTAGCAAGGCATGATGAATTATAAAAACATGTACGCGTTTGATACCTGCTCAGTACTCGGCTTTCATCTCAGAAGAGAACAAGTTCATTTAACTCAAATTTTGAAATATAGTCAAGTTGGGTTTAATTATGACTACTTTGTCTATTTTTAAACTTAGTGAATTTTTTTTTTAACTGTGTACATGACCTACTTCATGCAGGGCTCCCTCTGAAGCATTGCAGCCTTGACAGCTGAATAAATGATTGGTCAAGTCAGCACTTGTACTTATGCTGAATGTATTTTTAATGGATTATGATCATAGTTATATCTCTGTCAGACGCAGTGGCGGATCCACGGGTGGGGGGCTCTGGGGGCTCGACCCCCCCCCAGAGCTAGAAATGTACTATGGATTAGGGAAGTTAAAAAAATTGTAAATTTTCACATGAACTGAAATTTTAAAAAGTAGAAGTGTGTATACAGTTGACGCTCTGTGATTGAACGACGATCTCTTTCCAAAGACGATATTTCAAAGTCCCCCCCCCCCCCCAACGCAAAAAGTTTCTATTCAAAGATGATGTCGTTTCTGTTTAACAACGATTTTTTTTTCATCTTACGCTACAGGAACAGGTGAAAAAATTTTTAAGAGTAGGAAAAAAGTGTCGGGGAATGTCAAAAGTGCAATTTGCAAGATAATTTCAACTACCTGAGTGTATTCTCAAAGGTATTTTAGAAGCAAAGAGAAAATTCTTGAAGCAGCACAAAAATTTAGTTCGGGATCCAAATCCAAACGGCCGAAAAACCAATGTGGTCGATTGGAAGAGATTGCCAAGGCGCTTCTGCATGCAAATGGTTGCATGAAGCAAGAGCATCTAACATTCTAATTTCTGGGCCCCACCATGGCCGAGTGGATAAGACACTCGACATGATAGACGGCTGAAGAGTGAAGGTCCCGCGTTTGAGCCTACCGCGCGGCTGTCGATCTCACAATGTCCACCTGAAGAAAGAATGGCAGGTGCAGTGGGACTCCAGTAACAAGGGCCGTCACACCTTTGAGCTTATGCCTAAAGTCTCACAGCACCAACTGCCACTCAGATGGGTAATAACAAGCTTCCTTGCCGGTCATGGACCCTTCCCCGCATATCTGTACCGCTTCCATCGGAAACACAACAGGGATTTGCGACTGCGGAACTGAGGGCCCCCTCTGGCACTACATCCTAGACTGCCCACTAACATCGTCCAATCACCTAAAAAGACCCCCAACATTGCACACGGAGGACTGGGTAAGGCAAGTCCTCAAATCCAAACCACTGAAATCAAAGATAAAGCAAACATTTGAAACCTTAGTAGAACTATCCAAACACTTTTAAGTCTGTCACATGTAAACAACCAACTGAGACTGTCCACATTGTATGCAAGGGACCACTATATACTGGCGCTCTTGCGGGGGATAAACCCAGTCGCGTTGTTCCCGAAAATTGTCTTTTTTTAAATATGTTTATTTAATCTTAAATAAACTCCACAGCTGCCGCAAAAGGCTTCAAGGTCGAGTCTGCCGACCAAGTTGGCAGCCATGTGGCTTCAAAATCAAAATCTGGAGTTTTTCCAGATGGTTTTCTCCAGATTTAACATGAATACGCGTTAGAACCTCTGAAAAAATCCTCCGACCAAGGCAACCGCCCCAGAATGCAGATTCCTCTAGTATAGGCTTGCCACATAACATCATATAACACATAACTCCAATTTCTGGAGGCCCGACGACTGGTTGAGAGCATAGCGCTCGCAACTGGGAGAAGAAAAGTGCCTTGTTCAAACTCAGGTCGCGTCCGTCAATCCAGACGTTCGGCTCCGAAACTTCTCATAAATACGGATTAAGGCCCCTTAGAAAAACCCCCACGTAGGGCATCCCGTACTCGGCCTAGATCCCTCATGTAGATAATTGTATTACCAAATTAAAATAAAATCCAGCAATTACTGCAGTGCTGTTATTCTGGAAGTAAAATTTGGAAAGCAAAATTTTCAGGCTTCGGCTGGTTAGCTAGAAAAACTCATAAAATGGAAGCTGACGCATTTCACATTTGAGAAATTCTGGAAGAAAGAATAATGGGAAGGCGAAAAATGAAACAACTGACTCATTTTGATTTTCTTGAAACCGAATTTTATTGTATTGCTTGTTTTTACTACCTTTTTTTGAGGCAACTTAAAATAATATTTTGTGGATAATAAAATGATAATAAAAGTAACATCTTTAAACACGCCAATATATCAAGAAAAATATTCACAGTCCTAAGAGTGTAAAGTGTAAAGGGTTGGTGTTGGTCCTGTAGGATTACGGCCAATTATGTGCACATGGAATCTATGCGGATGGGTGGGATGCACTTCGTAGGAGTCTTTCTAAGGGGTCCTAACCCTTATTTACTCTTAAGTTTCGGATTTAAGCACGGAAAACTCCGAACAGTTAGGTCGGCGGACGCGAACTGGTTTTGAACTAGGCACCTTCCCAAGTATAAAGGGAAATGTTATTCTTTTACAAATTCTGTTTATGGACGATCTGTATTTAAGGACGATTTTTCATAATTTCACGGTTCCTTGAAAGTCGTTAAACAGAGAGCTAACTATATATATATATATGCTTATACCAAGAATATTTACACCAATACTTATTGAATCCTTGTGGACTAAACATAATTTCTCTATTTACAAAAATCAGTGCCTGGAGAACATTTCCAGTTTTATTTGTACAGTGGAACCTGTCTAATGGGACTACCCTTGGAAAGAACAAAACTGGTCGCCTTATAAAGACGGTCACCTTACAAAGGTGGTATAGTGTGATGGTTGTAAAGTGAAACTGCATTAAAATTGTCACTATAGACAGACGATCTCTTTACCAAAGTGGTCACTTAAGCAGGTTCCACCGTATTTGAATGGACGACGGGACACTGATACTGGGGAAAAATCTTCCGTTGCTCTCTCCATTTTATAGGGGACGGAGTTTGCGGTTTAGTGCAGAAATCTTTGATCGGTAAACCCCGAATTGTCATTAAAAGGTCGTAAAATTCGCGACGAGAATGCCCTCTTACATACTGCTGTCACGTTAGACGCAGCGGCAATCAGCATCGGCCTTAAATGATGCTGAAGCATAGACGAGCAATCCAACCCTTCGCAATTTGTACAAATTTCCTTCTTTCAACTGCTCTCATAAGCTGTCCATATTACCCAGATGTATCGGTACAAATCCTCATTATAAAAGTAAAACATATTCTAAGATGTCAGACAAAGCGTGTACCTGGCAATGTATAGCTGGTCTGGTTTTAAAAAGAAAGCTCAAATTGTAAATAGCAGGTAATAGTAATAGTAGCTGCAAATAGCAATTGAGGTTGGTTTACTACAGTCCTCACAGAAAAAGATGAGAATTACTTAATCTGGAAAACTTAATGCCATCCTAAAATGCTAAAATGCATGCTGTGAACACTGTATATTGCAGGGTGGCTGTGAAATGGGTTCAATAATGCGTTCAGCAATTATACTCTGTACACACTAAAATGTTAATGGGTAGGGCCCGCGAACAACAGGAATGAAGGTCTCGTTGCTGATTAGCCACGTCTTGTCGTCACTGCAGGGATTAAGGCGACATTTTTCTGGCAAAATTTACGACATTTAATGACCAGTCGGTATCTACCAACAAAAGATTAATGTGCTAAACTGAAAAACCTGTCCCCCCACACAATGGAGAGAGCAACGGAAAATTTTTTCCCGTATCAGTCCCGTCGTCCATTGAAGCGCATAAAACACGTGGCTTATGAGTATCGGCCTTAACTTGATCGGTATAGGGCGCACGATAGCTCTACCCCCCCCCCATCCGAGTTTTCCTTCGACGGTTCTTGCAGCAGACAAAATACTTATTCAGTTGTGATATACCATGTTTAATTATGCACTGGGAGAAAAAGTATTGGGAAATCAATGTATCATCCTAATGATAAACGGAGCCCCCCCCCATATGGTTTCTCTGGATCCGCCCCTGGTCAGACGGTATCTTTAAACGTCACGTTCAGAGTAGTTTATTTAACGTCATAATATACAAACTCCCAGTAATATGGTCTATGGTTCGATTGCGCAGAATTTATGATCTCAACTGATACGTATTTCGTTTACTCTTAACTGCAATCCGTACGTCAGGGAAGTGTCGGAATTAATATTTTTTTCCAATTCCTGCAGCTGTATTTTAACTAGACAAAGCCTGCCCGCATATTGTTAAGATTGTTCTGGAATTATTTTCAGAACCGCAGGTACAGCTTCATTTTTTGCCTACTAAATTTTCGGATATATAGTTCTAAATAGCCGATTGATCATGTTTGAACTTTTATTGATAGCACCTAGCTTATGATCTTTGTCACGTAGCTGCAGCAAATATATTTTACGTTCACATAGAAGCAATACGGAATTCTCTCCCTGAAAAGTACATTCTAATTTGGTTTATTTTTCTTAGCATTAATTGCTGTGAATGATGGTACTTATTTTCAAAATGTAATATCATTTCTTGCTACATAGCGTCAATCGTTTATTTGTATAAAGACAGGTATTTCGTACACCGAGTTTCATCAGTTTCAAATCAGTCCTCTATGAGGTTTAACTTTGAAAAAATGTGTTTTCTAGATACAATAGCGGGATCATAAATGTTTTTTTTTTTTTTTTGTTTACGGTGTAATTTTAAATTGAACTCTCTCTACCACTAACATTAATTTATATATTATAATCTTGTAGGAATTAATTTTAATATAGGGCAATTTTATATTTATTAAATAACGTAAAAAACAGTGTATGTGAATTTAAAATGGCACATTTATGCAGCTCATGCTTTTTTTACACTCAAATTTTGATTCACTTAAATCAGGTTTAATGTGTTTAGAATTATGTGACTGATTTTACCTATTCCTCTACATATATATATATACATATATTGCACGTGTGTGTATGAGTGTTCTATATATATTTTAGAAATTTGTTTATTTTTTTAACAAAACCGCCACTACAAAAGTTTTAAATTGAAAATTTAAAAACTATGTCTTTTGCAACTTCAGTCCCTTTCTTTTGACAGTGTGAGAAATTGTTTGCTGGTGTGTGAAATGTGAGACTTTTCCTTATGATCTTTCAATTTCGCGTGAAGAAAATTTATGACAAGAAATCTCCTTTTCAAAGAAATAAAAGTAAATGCTCTTTCAGGTTAAAGTCTATGCGTAAAGTCTCCATCATGGCGTGTTGTTTTATCATGTACATTTCTGTGCGAGATGTATGTATATAATACATGAATGCTCCATAGCAAAACTCAAAATGAAAATTTCTAAAGGGAAACCTGATGTATTCAATTTAATAAATTTCAGAAACTTATCTACTAACGTAACACACGCCACATTGAAAAATAATAATTTTCAGAGCATTTTTTTTTTCCAAAAAACTTAAAGCACTTAAGTTTTGTAAAAGCATATTTATTTTTATTTATAAGATGATGAAAGTTAACTAATTTTTCTATCTCCGGTGTTTTATTTTAGTTTTGTTCAATAATGAAACGCATTTTTATTTATTTTAAAGACGAATAGAATCATTTACAATAAAAATAATTAGAACTATCAAACACTTTCTTTGAGAAAAGTGTGTCTGCTATATTCTGAATGGCTCAAAATGTGTATTTATGCTTATTTTTCCCTGCACAGATTTTTTTGAGAATTTACAATATGCATTTAAAAATTAACTACCTACTCTAATAAATAACTTTACTAATTTTACTGAACATTCTTAAAGATTTACAAACGTTTAATATGCAGATAAGGAGCTGTTAACTTTTCGGGAATTATTTTATATTCAAGGAAATTATCAGGTATGTCCTATTCATCAAGAACCCATTCCGTGGGGATATACTTTTAAAATAGTTCATGGCTTTTGCACAATTAAAAAATTGTTGTTCAATTTATTTAGAAAATAATAATTAATGCTCAGTTTTTTCTGAAGGAAAACATTTTTTTTCTCATTTGCAAACTTCAATCTCTGCCTTTTATATGAATGAAAATTACATCTCAGGTGAGCCACAAACTTACAACTTTTTTTAAATTATCGTATTTAAAAATGCTTTAAATGATTATCTCTTTTTATTTACCGTGAACGTTAGTGTTTTATAATTTGGGTTAAAATAGGATATTCAAAAATAAATTGATCCACTCTTAAAGCTGCGTAATCCAAAAATTATTCTATGAATTCACCAATACCTTTTTACTTTATAACTATTGAGTTTACTTTGAATATTTTGCTTTTAAAATTTATGCTTATAAAATTTACGAGGTTTATTTTGAGCGCATTTTTCTCAGTTTTTACGATTATTTGTTTGTATTAAAAATTTTTTTATAATTAAAAGCACCAATTAAAACGTCCCTTAAAAACTATTACGACAGCTTTTTAAAGGTATTTGAATGCTGAGATGTGAAATTTACAAAGTGGAAATTATTTTAAGATGATTTGCAATAGCACAAAATCCCTTTCTTATCATAAAAGTTGCACATTTGAAAACGGAATTAAATGCTGTATTTTTACATCATAGATTTTATCTGAGTTCTTTATTTTGTTTTTAGAAAATGCCTTATTTAAGCTCACACAATTACTAACATGAAATACAACATACAGAGCACATTCCACTGTAGTTATTTGTTTCATTTACATTCAGCTACAAACATTTAAATCTTGATGATTAACGGAGGAAATTATTTTCCTCTGAATCTGGACATAGATTTCTTTTTTTTTTTAATAATGCAAAAAATATATATCTTTTCAAATTTGTGATGACGACCAGACGGATTTTGGGTTTCCCCACCTGTATTGGAAAATAACTTATTTTCCATTTCTGTAGCATGTTTATGTCATTTGATCATATCTTTTTCAAAGTCAATATTCTTTGCATTTATGAATATACTAGGTGTATCACAATTCTCTCCTTCATTTGGAAGGCTCATAAAAATATGTATTACCAATATAGCAACAAAATTGACTTTATTGGAGAAAAAAAAAATGTTACAAGTTCTATTTCACAAAAGACCATTATGTGAACCTTTCGTTACAGCGACGGATTAGCCGGGATTTGGGGGTGGGGGTTAAATTGTTGGTGGGGGCGGTTAGTTAGATAATTGACATATACATCCATTTTATCGAAGTAAAATATGTTTTTTTATATTAATTTCTTTTTTCTCAATTGGGGGGTTCACCCCTCTTCCCATAATCCGTCCTTGTGATGCTGATGGTTAGACAAAATAACTGCCCTCCTACCACCCCAAACCCCTGACAAAATTGCAGTAAACCCTCGCGGTCAGAAAAGGTTCATATACTGGATTTTCGTGACTTAAAACTTGTAACATTTCTTTCTCCAATAAACTCAACTTTGTGCCTGTAGTCGTAATGTATATTTTTTTATAAGCCTTGAAAACGCGGGAGGGAATTGTGATACACCCTGTATACATATGTACCCATGTAACAGTTAAAACCCGAATTAGCTAGGCAAAACGCCTCCTGACTGACAGCGCACGGGAAACCCGTTTTCCCAAATGAATTCCGGAATGTTAATGCTTTATGCACTAAAAATTGGGAAAAGAGATTTCTTGAAAAAATTACACTTGTTAGATAAGAAACAAAATAACTTTATTTAATGTTATAACAAGTGATGAATACGGCTGGAGGTAACAGTTGCATCCGCGCCAATAGCTAGCGATCAAATCGATAGGCGACTTGAACCGGAATCCTTATCTTGCTCCCCCCCCCCCTCGAAGATATGCTAACGCTGGCTCTTTGTGAGATCCAAAAAACACATCACTGGCTCCGGCCACTACTGCAAGGGGGGGGGGCTCAAAAATATGCTACCGCTGGCCCTTTACAAGACCCAAACAAAAACATCACTGCGTCCGGCCTCCGCTGCAAGGGGGGGAGCTCAAAAATATGCTACCGCTGACCCTTTGCGAGACTCCCCCCCAAAAAAAAACATATTGCCATGTAACATATCTTTGAAATAATGCAATAACTTTTGATAGATGTTAAAAATTATTGCCTAACAAATCAGTCAAAACCCGATTAAATCCGGTTTTCCCTAGTTAATTCGTGTTTTGACTGACACCGAGTTTTCACTGTAACATATACATAATTAAGTGTTAAACACCCACGGAAAAAATCATTGTCTCTGAAAAACATAAAACTAAATTCAGGAAAAACTAACATAAAATAAAAGAAATGCAGCATGTCAGCCTTCTTCAGATGGAAAATGGCGCAAAAATTAATTGGAAGTATCTGCATTGGCGGCAGGAGATCCGGAACTATTGAATTTCTCATTAAAATAATATATGTTCGTTTTAATTTAGAAAAATAGTAACCAGGTATAAAGTATCTAAAAACAATTTAACGTTCCAATCAACGGGTACCAGCTCTCTCTATCCTGTAAAGACATGAAACATATTTAAAAATCTGGAGTGACTCCACTTTCGCAACACTTACGATTAAGATAATTACCAAGGATTTAAATAAATTTTAATCAATGAATAATTCAAACATACATACCAAATTGAAGCTCAATCGAATGCGCCGTTTAAACGCTAGCGCACTTTCAACAATTTCTTCCCACACGCCATATGTAAAAGAAATCTTATACACACCAAAATCAATACCGGTCTTACGATGGTGGTTTATAGCATGTATACCCATTTTGAGCTCAATCGAATGTACTGTTTAAACGCTAGCGCACTTTCAAGAATTTCCCCCCATAAGCCATAATGTAAAAGAAATCTTTGTCGCAGCCATGTAGAAAAACTATATCTCCTATACACACCAAAATCAATACCAGTCTTACGATGGTGGTTTATAACATATATACCCAATTTGAGCTCAATCGAATGAACGGTTTAGGAGCTATTGCGTTCACTCTCATACACACACACATACTCACACACACACATACATACATCTCGTAAAAATAGCATAAATGAATTCAGAAGACCTGAAAACGTGTAAATACCCCAAAATCTCAAAATTGAATTTTTTTATGATTACAATACTTTCCTTACATGGTACATGTTCGGAAAGTAAAAATGAATAAACCTTTAAAAATATACTCGATACTCGGGGAGTAGGAACACCCTACGCCATAAACTTGAAAAGAACATGAACAAACTCAATCCCTAAATCTCAAAATTACAGCCCCATAACTGTTTAATCAACGCCCAGCAGTACGTTGCCACATCCGTCTGAAAGCGTCCAAAACTGTAAAACAGCGTTAGGCTTTAGCTAACAAATTTCATTCCACGAATAACTGTGGACGCAAAAATAAAAAGGCAATGTACACTTAAAACAGGCAGATTATTTCCATGGGTTTGAGCTATTATTATATTATTTTATGTAAAAATTAATAAAATCCAGAGGAAAAGCATTATTGTAAAAAGATAGACATTGGCAGCAGTACCAGAGAATAACTAGTACCCATACCAATATCTTTATAATTTGTCTGCATATTTCATAATTTAAAATTATGTGGTTATTGTTTAGCACTAGAACCGCGGGTTGAGTCATTTTGACCCGAAACCAGATTTGATTCCGTTTTTTTTTCAAAAAGTTACGAACTGAAATTTTTAAAAAATCGTGACTTTTCGTAACTTTATGTTATTAATTATCTGTAAAAAATTTAAGCTCGCAACTTTTATCTGTTTTTTGTTTTTAATATGTATACCTGATATCGCGGAATGGGTCATTTTGACCCAAAACTCCCCACGAGTCTGGAATCCGAAGTTCAAATTCAATAAATGTCATTATCATTCATAAAATGAACGGTAATGACACAATAAATGGTATAATAGCATAATATTATATCATTTTCATTGCAATTTCAATTTTACAAGTTGGGTCAATTTGACCCATACCGCGGTTTTAGGTATACCTATCTCAAGCGACGCGGTTCTAATAAGAATTATAGCAACAATATTTTTATATTTTTAATATAATATTAAACTTAATACGAATGTTAAGATTGAACTAATATCATGAACTGTTGAAATATAGCATTATTGTTGCATTGTAGCGTGAATTCTGCAAGTTGGGTCAATTTGACCCAGCCCGCGGTTTTAGGTATATCTGAAACACCGTGGTTCTAGTGTTAGACAAAAATTAGAAATTGTAACAAAAAATCCTCTTGATGTTAACTGAAGTTTCTATTTTAAATTCATCAAAAATATTCAAATGTGTTCTGTATAAATCATCTAATGCGATATTTTTAGATAAATTCTCAAAATCAGAAACTGGAAAAATAATATTGCCCAAGGGATTAACTAACATTTTTCTAGTTTGAGATATGTATGGTCTTATTACGGTTATTACTGTGAATTCAGTAGTAAACTTTTTACATCTTTCCCTTCACAGCTGCTGAGGGAGTTACAGCTTGCACCATTTATACTCTTAATAGAATGGCCTTTGTTAAACGCTTCTGCTACCCAAACTCAAAAACGCAAAAAATGGAGTTTCACCACCTGGACTTTAATGAGCTCATGTAATGTAAAATATTTAAACTTAGAATTGAAAGATCAAGGCAGTAACCAGCTCTCAATCGTATCATCAATAAAATAACTTAAACGAAAAATAGTAAGAAAAATCTAATACTTTACGAAAAAAAATTGGAATTGCAAGTCGTAACATACCCATAAAAACCACGTGTACGAACAGAAGATTATAAAACTTTGAAAAGGGAAAAGGAAATTGCGTATACACTAATCCACTCTTCGGGTGCACTACATTAAAATTACATGTAATGCAAATAAAATGAAGCAAAAATAGCAAGGTTTCAGTAGGTTGCTTAGCAAAATCAGCCAATATATTCAAAACAGGGGCACGGCCATTGATATAGAGAAGTTTGTTTGTTTGTGAGCATTTATTTCTAGGGATGGAAGCGAGACGGAAAATGCGTGCCTCGCGTCTCCGAAAACAGCCTTGAAATCTTTGTCTCGTCTCGCAACAAAGCTGCATATCTCTGTCTCGTCTCGCAAAAGGTCGTATCGCATCCATCCCTATTTATTTCGGATTTGTGTGACTGGCCCGAAGCCGCTTATAAATCCACGTCAGGACAACACAAGGGGGGTGCCCTCCATGGGGATATTTCTAAGGGGTCCTAACCCATGTTTACGCTAGTTTCGGAGAAAACCACGGAAAACTCCGAACGGTTAGGTCGACAGCTGCGCAATGGGACCCGAATCCGGGACCTTCACACGTTGACCATCTACCATTCATAGTACGTGGAAAGGATCGAAATAATGTGTAAAAGTTCGAGGATAATGCCAACACTAGAATTAAAAAAAAAGATGTTACTCCCTTACATAAAAGGAAATAACATCGTGTAACTGCAGCAAGAACCATGCAGATATATAAGTATATATATACATATGTATTTATTTATTAATATTTGTTGTGTTTTGTTTTTTACTTAGAAGTAGAACTTAATCATAATTTCTTCTCCACGATTGTAATTCTCTCATTCACCACAATATAAAGTATTTTACTGTTTTATTTTTTTTGTGTTTTTTTTTTAATACAGAGGAAATTTAAATTCATAACTCCAAAGTATTCCATTTTAATTAAATAGATAATTCAAATGCAATATTTTTTAATCTCAGTAGTTAATTAAAGTAAGATCTTAATTATAATTTGCTTAGCGTCTTGTTTGAGTTTTCGAAACAGTTAGGAATCTGGTATTTTTTAGGTATAAATTTGCTTTTAGTTATGTTTCAAACTTCAGGAGGAAAGGTTTATCTAGATTTTAGAAAATTATAAACCTTCATTTTCAAGAATTTTATTTTCTTGTTTCCTTAAATAAATAACAATGATTAAATATTTTCCAAAAAAATCAAGTATCGTATAAAATATTTTGGTTATTATTGCAAAAGATTTATTTTATCTAACCCACTGTAAACGTTTATTGCAAGGCAATATTTAATAGGTTTTTTGGTAGGGATTTTCTCTAGAAACCACCAAGTACTAATATTTTCATTAGAAAGAAACATAAAGAACTTGTGAGTTTACCTGTTTTTCTTTTAGAAACATTTAAAGCAGTTACGAAATATGTTCTTCACAATATTCAGAAATTTTAATGACAAATTTTTCAGCATTACAGTAGACGCATTTTTAAGAAAAACTCGTTAGGAAAATATTTGTGAAACTTATTTTGAGTTGTTGCTATGTTGGAGTGTTATTATTATATTAGAATTTGTTGTACCTTTATAGGTTGCTCAGGATGGGGGGGGGGGGAGTGGCGGAAGCAACGAAAATCATTGGCTGTTTTTCAATGATTGCAAGAGCCATACAGACACTTCTCTCGGTTTACTTTATAACAAAACTAATTTAAAAGTTTATTCAGCTCTGATATATTTATACAGACAACATTTATGTATGTCAGTAGATTTTTTTAAGTATTTTGCACAGTTTTCATATTTTATAATCAGTTTTTGACGTGTTTTTTTTCAATACCATATACAATCTGCCATATCTTATCTTTTTACTAAAATTGATAAGACCATTGCTTTAATTGGTACGTTCACTAAAAATATTGGTCTAAAATAACTTAACACATTTTTACCAAGAATTAAAAAGCTTTTAAATGCTGGTTTCGAATTTTGTTACTATTTTTTATTTAAATTTTAGTGAAAAATTTTAAAGCATCTTCAGTACTATTTTTTGATTGGATTTTTGGTATCAAGTTTCTTTGTTTTTGATAGAAATGCCCTTGAATATTTTTACAAATGAATATGAAGGAATATACTTTAGTTGGACTGAAAACAAAATAACTATTTTCAGAACTTCTTTTGTTTGATTGCTAGTTTTTGAAATCTTATAGAATATTTTTTTTTAACTATACAACCGATGCATTCTCAAATTTCAGGGGAAAAAGAAAACCATTTGAATAATAAAAAAGAAAGTAATTTACAAACTTAAAGAATGTCAAACATTTTAAAATCTGTTGATACAATCCAGAGTAATTCATTCAATTAATTAATTATCTTCACACATAGCAGATAAAGATAGCACGCCAGAATAGATATTCAGACCAAAATTAAATTAAACTTATATTAATTGTCTTAGTTAATATACATACTTCTGGACTATTTGCTCTTTAGTCATGAAGAAAAATCTTAAGAGAAAAACTCTCCTCAACTATTAAAAGATTTGTATTTCTTTATTTTATAAAAAAAAAGAATTATTTCCCGGAGTGTTGAAATCATTATCTGCAAGGAATAGAAAACACGGTTCAATCCGATTATCTTCAAATGAAACCATTAAATCAACAGAGATTTCAATAGAAAAAAAAAAAGAATTAGAGCGAAAATTCTTGCTTGTTCGAAATCAAATATTTAACCTATGTATTTGGTATTTTTGATAGGTTTAATTTGCTTTTTCTTGTCCTTTCCTTTTCTATGTATCCTTTTTTATTTCCGACAGGTTTTAAATTTTAAAAAAAGATATTACTGGCCATCGCATGAAAACTTGGATGTGATACTACTTCTAATGTTGACAAACCATTAGTTAAGGTAGAAGGCACAAATGCACGTATTCATACGTTCTTGAATCAAAAATATTAAAATGAATGTGAGTACACTAACCCATTTCGAATTACAATTATCATTTACAATCAAGTGATGGCGTATACACAAAATTACCAAATAGCCCTCTTGTGGAATAAGATCAGGATCGACGCCATTTCCTTAAATTTTACTAATGAACTAAGAGCAATTCAAAATGCATTGCAATAATATCTATCACTACATGACACAATCAGAACAAATGGCCTAGTCATTTTTGTGTGACTCCAAAGCAGCCTTAGAGGCAATAAATAAAAGTCGCTCTTCACTTACTCAAGAAATCCATCACCAACTGGAGTAAATTAACCTATTAAACAAATCTGCTTTTTTTGCAATGGATACCAGCACATGTTTCAATTCCTGGTAATGACACAGTAGACAGACTTGCCAATGAGGATCGTGATCTAAATGACAACAATACCAAAGTTACCCTACATGATGCAAATGCCTTTGCAAAGTACCGTTTAAGAGAAAAAGCGACTAAGAAGGACTATCAGATATACGAAATCAATGCTAACAGAGTGCTCACCAAGACCATCATAAAACATAAAACTAGGCACTTTCTGGTCAAGAAAATTCATGGTGATTGTACAAGATTTTGCCGTCCTTGTAATACTTATGAAGTCCCTCTCAGCACGGATCTTATTTTCGATTGCCCTGCGATTATAAGATCTCTGGTTTACCTCGATTCGTTTAGATTTTCCTTTCAGTGGTCAGTTGTAGTAGGGAAATATTATTGGCATTGAAAAGTGGTGTTTCTGCTCGTGGCTATTTGTGGCAACTTCGTCTCTTGTAGAAACGGCATTAGTCAACCAATTGCAATAAAGCCTTTTGTCTGGCAAAACTAAAGATAAAAAACCTTGACTAATTTAGAACTAGTAATTATACAGAAAAAAAAGAGTATAATCTAACCCACTTAATAGAATATGCTCTTTATTGTAATGAATTTACAATGTACCAAACCGTAATAATTAGTCAGTGCGAGTCCAAATAATGGAATGTCCCACTTTTAGAATAAATTTGAGTCGTAACCTTGCTATTCGATTAAACGGATTCGATTGTGTTTTAAAAAATATTCTTCTGTGCGCTTCTTATGCATCACTTATTGGCAATACACTGCACTTGAGGGCAATACCTATGGACAATCACTTATGGGCCATCACTTATGGTCAATAATTCCCCTATGAATCTCGTTCGTAAGCCAGTAAATAATGATTAAAAGGTTTTCAAAGGAATATCAAAAGAAAACAAAATCCACTTGAAGTGTTATTGTGACATACTACAGGGTGAATGATAATTCATGGTACAAACTTTGAGGGCTGGTACAGGACACTATAAAAATCACATTTTGTATAGGAATGTGTGGTCAAAAGTGAAGCGTCGAACCACAAACATAGGAAAGAACAAATGCAGGAGACGAAGGAGAAACGGAGTTAGTTGTTGCTTCCATTGACGGTAGATGGGCAGTCGGCATTCATTTGGGGAAGAGATGCCATTCTCGTTTCAGTTTTCGTCCATTCACAATTAGAAACCTCATATGGTTTCAGCATGATGGGGCGCCAGCCCACTTCACCTTAGATGTTCGTCAGTACTTGAGTGCGACATTTGCCATGCGATGGATTGGACGTGGTGGACCTATCTCTTAGCCACCCCGGTCTCCAGATTTGACGCTTCTCGATTTATTTTTATGGGGACATGTGAAGAATGACG
This sequence comes from Cheiracanthium punctorium, assembly GCA_038373885.1. Lineage (NCBI taxonomy): Eukaryota > Metazoa > Arthropoda > Arachnida > Araneae > Cheiracanthiidae > Cheiracanthium > Cheiracanthium punctorium. Next base: position 243,551 of record JAWZYV010005840.1, on the reverse strand, counting down.
TTTATGCCACTCCAGTAGACTCCGACGAAGATCTCGTTGCTCGAGTATCCGTCACTGCTGCACGTGTGCGTGAAATTCCTGGTATCTTTGAAAGTGTTCGTCAATCGCTGCACCGACGCTGTCAAGCATGTATCAATGCTGATGGGTGCAATTTTGGACACTTATTCGAAAATAATTTCCACGTGTAAAGGTGGTTATGAAAATAAAACACTTTTCCTATCACTTGTTCTTTCCTGTGTGTGTGCTTCGACGCTTCACCTTTGACCATAATTTGTTCTTTCCGGTGTTTGTGCTTCGACGCTTCACTTTTGACCATACATTTTCTAAATAAAATGTGATTGTTGTTGCAATGTTCTGTACCAACCCTGAAAGTTTGTACCATGAATTAGCAGTCACCCTGTATATGCCACCAAATTGTAGAAAAAAATGATGTACAAGTTCAGTAAGATAAACGTGTAATAGCACGTTTATGTGCAAGCTTAATTATATCTGCTATTGAAAATCTTTGCTTTTCTATAAAGAACTAAGAAATAAAACTAAATATTTACTTCATATAAAATGAGTATAAACCTACACATTCGTACATAATACCTACAATACCATGTTTCAGTTCATCTCATGATTATTTCAGTTTCCAGAAATGTTCGCTATCATTTGAGGCATACTTCAAAATGCGTCTACATCTATTATCATTCAAAAGTTGAAATGCGTAGATGCTTTCGTGCAATTGTGTTGGATTGAGCAGCCCGACATCATTATGTAACATCGGGGAAACCCAAAGAATGCATATTATAATATCGCGGTCCGCAAAGTAAATAGGCGAAGGGAATAGAATAGAAAGGTTAGGGAATTCCGAAGTTAGCCTGCGTATTCAGTAAGTTTGAATATGAAGCTTAACTTGTAAGTTTGAATATCAAGCTTAAATTGAAAGCAACGTCGAATAAACGATTTCTGTTTTAGTTAGGAAATAAACTGATAGATGTATGAAGACATTTTTTGTGTAATGAAGTATTTTTTGTTATTCCACTACTAGGATATGGAAGTATTAGATAATATAAAGTTATGTATTTCATATTTTTTTAGGAGTGCGTAAACACAAGATTCTAATAGCTAGATTTGTTAGAATATGATATCCTTTTAAACGCACTCCAGAAGTTCGAAACCGTGCAGCCACGTCACGTGGCAGAACCTCAAAACGAGTCCCAACGCCTTGCTGACAGGAAAGATATGTATGCACCCAAAAACTGTGCAGATTTTGTTTGTTTGAGAAACCTCTGGAAGTAGTACGATTTCTGTTACTTCTCAGAAATTTATGTAAATTTTCCTGTAGTTATAATCAAGATATAGCCGTTTGTCAAGTATTAATCCATTTGTGCCCAGATATTTTAGCGATTTTCTTCGATGTTTGCTAATACTAGCACTAATAGATAAATTTATGATGTCAATTTCTTGAATAAGGCATGCTTTATTTTACAATCATTATGTATAAAAATTGAAATGCCAGCATTCTACATGGTCATGTTAAAATATTTTGTGGAGTTGAGATTTGATGCTCGTGAATAAAGGCTAGGAAAAATGAATAAAGTTTTCGACTGATAGCGGAAATACCGTCCCAAAAAAGGAACACTATGCATAAACTGGTTAAACAAGATTATTTTATTTAATAAGCCCATCCTTTTTTATATGACATAATATAAATTAATCCCCGCCCCCCTCCAAAAAAAAAAAAGAATATTAATGTTTAGTTTATTCATTCGAGAATTGCCATTGGATTGGTGTCATCATAAGTATAATAAACAAATGGATCGAAAAGGTAGACGTACATTTTATCCATATAGATTATATATGAACGAAAGTCATTGACCAATCTGGGTTATATTAATAATAATATTTACATTCTAAAACTGTACAAATTTTGTATTGTTTTATAAGTAAAGAAGCTATTTCACAGAACAGAAAGTGTTTAGAATATTTTAGTATTTGTATTAAATAAATTTTATGAAAAGGAACCTCAGGCATTTATGCCATTTGCTCAATGAACATCAGTCAACTTGGCATTGCAATGCCAAATTTAGGAGTTATTTTTCTGAATTTGTCTGAAGCACTTATTAATACTACTCCGAGAAAAAAGACTATGATACAGCTTATAAATTAACAATCTGTTTTTCATTTTACATCTGACTGATTTGCTTAATAATTACAGCTTCTGGAAAGTACACGGGTTTGCAAGAAATAAGCTGCCTGTAGCGAGCTCTAGAGTGGATTAGACACGTTTAATGAGATAAAATTTGAGCTACAGATAATTCAATGTTAAGCTTGACGTTTATTATATAAAAATAGTACCCAAATTTCCCAACAGATGACGCTATCTCACACGTTGTATTTATTTGCATATACTGAATATCTGCATATATCTGAATCATAATTTCCATTGAAACACATGCCAACTAGCATCATTCTTTTTACTAAAAGAAGGCGGTTTCTGTAGGAGTGTTATTTACTTCTCTGTGTGTCATGCCTACTTTGGAAAAAAAAATCAGCTTTCCAAAGACTCACGGGTGATCCCCGTCATTTTCCAAAAGCAGTGCCTCTTCGTGGGCCAAATAACACTCCTCAACACTGTTAGTTGCGGAGCGTAAAAAAAGAAAACTTCAACGTCCCAGGCCAGCATCTATGCCAGGTCTGAATGGGGTCATCGTGATTCTACCGAGCCTACTTGTGCACTCCGATGAGTCATCCAAAGAGGCCTACGGATGCTCACTGATTGGTTCCAGCACTTAGATACGTGATCTAACGGCTAAATCTATCCAATGAGGATACGTCCGAAGGCCTCTTTCGGAGTGCACAAGCAGTACCGCCGGATTCACGATGGCCTTGGTCTGAAGGACAATAATTGGCACCATGTTCTTGACATTCTGATAGACTCGCACTTTTCATCTTGTGTAAAATATGGTTCTGCGATTTGATGACATTCTTGAATATGAAAGGGGACATATTGGACAATTTCAATGTTATTTTTTTGTATTATGTAACATTTGTAAAGCGTACTAAATGTTTTATGTGCATTACAGCGCTATTTCTAGATAGTTTTTGGTACTTGTTTTCTTTTTCCAATGTCAAGCTCATCATCTGAATTATCTGTAGTTCAAATTCTTTCTCATTCAATATAATAGAACACATTCTAGCGACCTCTGAATTGGAAATTTATATTTTACTAGCCCTTTATTTACCGTTTTTTTTCGACATGTAGAATTGATATACGATCCCGTGTCCAGGGACATCATGCTGGGGGAGGCGGAAAAAGGAATCTTTCAAACTATATACTGTTTACAGACAGAGACGGTCCTCGCAGTCGCCTGAGCTTTTATGTTCGAATATAAAATTTTGGTGTTTACGAGCGAGTAGCCGCCTTAGGAAATTTGTCTCTGAACATTTCCAATGTAAGACTTGGTTCTAAAAATATTTACTTCGGTAAATATTTTTAGGAACCAAGTCTTACATTGGTTCGAAGTCTCTTATTAGTCTTGCATTTCTTTTTATTGTGCAAATGTTTATTATTTATATTTTATTATTATCACGTATATGATATTTAAATGTGTAATTTAATGGGAAAAGTAACAGCCAATACGATGCGCACTGTATGTTGCTGAAAATATATACATGTGAAACCAAGAAAGCTAAACTCTTGTAAAGTAATAGTTATTTTTAACAGTAACACGAAAAAAAAAATGCCACATGTTTCGGTCATACCCTGAGCACTTTTCCAAAGCCAAAAACAGACTGAACTATATTTTATTTTGTAAAACTGTTACAAATAACTATGTGTTTATTGAATTTCATCTTTCTTAATGTGCTTTTACTCAGAGCATTTCCCCCCCCATGTTTAAAAAAAAGCTGATTTATAATACCCTACAATAAGGTCAGCTGATTACTTTTTCTGTTTTTATGTAACATAATATATGTAAAGTTTCGGCTTTCTTAATAGTAGTTCCTTTTAAATCTTTGTTCCACGTGTGTGGGTGGCTGACTCGGCTACACCCACCACTATTGTGCAAGCTGACGGTCACTTTGTTTAGTACCAGTACTATATGAACTATAGTAGGGAAATATGTCAACTTTCTTAAAATAAGAAACTCATAAGATCAGCTGGTTCACGGACTATTAGGAAAGATTGTGTCTTTTTATGAAATAAAAATTAAGAACACATTAAAGAAGTACTGATAATTTTTCATGCTTAGAATTAAATATCCTTCACTTAAATCAAAAGTGTGTAAACTTTTCGAAATGTTGAGATTTATATTCTAGTTTGAATAACCGTAAGGAATATTGCCTAAAATAATTACGAATGATGACTTATATAAACTATTCATTATATTTTATTTTGAACTAAATTTAATGAGAAACGTTGATTAAAATTAGAAAAACGTTGATTAAAATTAAAAAGTTCCAACGTTAGAAGCATTAAATATATTTTAACTGTCGTTTAAAATTATAAAAATTAATATTTCTCATAAAGTGATAATTACAGTTTCAAGATGCTCATATACTAAAATTATTAATGTGGCAAGTAAGTTTTATAAATTGTAAAAGGAAGACTTATAAATATGACATATGCTCAAAGTTTTTATTAAGAGTAAAATTATTTTAAGTAATTTTATAATATATATATATAATAAAATAACATTCCTTTTGCATAATATTTCATCCCTTTAAAAAAGGTTTTTTTTTTTTTTTTGTTTTAGTTTTGCAAATTTAGTTCCACAAAATGTTTATAATTGTAGCGTTGTAGAAAATAGCTTTAATAATGTGAATTTTTAATATTTTAAATAGTTTTTAAAGTAATATGTTATGTGAATGGGCACTCTACCTATTATCAGAGGTATTGAAATAAACGAACATTGATTTTCAAACAGTCCGTCATTAAAATGTCTGAGTAAAATGTATTCGAGTAAAAATCAAACTTCCAACGTTGGTTCGTATATTAAAAATTATTTTTCATGAAACATGAATGAGGTTACATATAATTATAATTTACCGTATTTCTATCGACATTTTTTAATTATTAAACTAATGATTTATTCTCGAAGCTAAAATAGGAAATTTCGTTTATACTCGAATACTTTTTGAGAGGGTGTACCACCTGTTTCCAACTCTTGCCATTTATTAGTGAATAAATGGCAAGAGCTGTCCCCCTTATGCAGTTCTTCACCCGAGAAGCGCATAACACTTATAAAACAAAACAAACTTTCTTTTTTTATGAAGGAAGATATTAACCGTCGGATCCCATTGGAAGAATATATTTATCTCTTTATGCAAAACCAAGAAAAGCAGGATTACAAATAAGAAGCAACCTTCTCAATACGGGGCAAGAAATCAAATTTTTCTTCCCTGGAGAACAACCTCTAATTAATTATCAATTTTTATTTCACTGAATACTTTAGAAGGCAAGAACTTTGACAGTATCTCACAGTTCGGATTATTCACTAAGCTTTTTATGTTCCGATATTTTGGACTAGATTATTTACAGAATGTTCTCGAGATGCTTCAACTGCATAGGCAATGACGGTAGGATATTAAATGTAAAATATAATATACTGGACTGTATTTTCGAGTTCTTAATTTATATCCTTACATTAAGTGTTCTTTTTCGTACCCATTCACCAAATTTCAAAATTTTATAGCAAGTAGCTTCTAAATGAACTGGCACAGAAGTATATTACATAGAGAATTCAGAAAAGGATCCTTACTTAGACTTCATCTTAAGACCTTCCTATGCCGATATAACACCCGTATATTTATTAAATGAGTCTCATTCAAGCATCATTGCAATTATTGCTGATATTGTGCAATTATTTTTAGCAATTTTCAGGAAAGTCTGATAGTTTCCATGAAAGCTTTTCTTGTAAATTGAACCAAAGAATCCACCTATCCAAAATATCTATATTAAATTTTACTCCTGAAAGTAAATAATTTGGACGAACAGGGAGTTAAATTTGGAAAAGAAAGAGATGAATTTATCTATGTAAAAAAGTTGTTCTGTAAGAAATAAAACTACTTTATTGTCATGATTCTCATTATTCCATAACGATAGTCAAATATTAACAAATGACTACAAATATTAGATAATAATAATAATAACGGTATTAGGAGATTATAATATTGCAGTAAATAACAACTGACAGATTCTATATTAATTTAATGTAAAATTTAGATCTAACATTAAGTTTATTTTGAATAATTCCTTCTGTCTGAACATTTTCATTTCTAAACATATAACATGAATTTGAAAATAAACTAACTTCATTATCTAGACTCAATAAATGCCTTCCATTTGTATTTGAAAAATATCTGCTTCACAACGAATAACCATGTTACTTGAAGAAAATTTTCAATGACGCTGAATAAAATAAGGTACATTACATTAAGGGAAGTATTTTAAAATAAGAAAACATTAATTTAAGTTGTACGGTGAAACATAATCTAATGTAAAAGAGAAAGGTATTTCAAAATGTCACAAAATCTCAGCTACTATTTTGTTTTTAATTTTAGACATCTAAAAAAATACACTAACCTTTTGTACAGTAATTTAATTTAAACCATTTATACGCACTTTTTAAATTCCTTTGAGTAATATTTTATAGGAGCACAAACATTTTTTGCTAAGTAAATTTTTTAAACAATCATTTGTGCAGTTATCCCACCATGATTATTGTCTAAATTAATAAAATTATATAATTGCGGAGAAAGCTGAAGAATAGATTAATCACTGAGAAGTTATTATTAATTTTTTCGTGTAAAAGAGTAACTTGTTTATAAAGTTTCAAACTATTCTTATGCATAATTTATTTCTAAATGTTAGCTTTAAACGATATAAAAATAAAGTGTTAGAAAAATATTTATAGGGAATTTAACTTTTAAAACAATCATAAATTTAATATGGTCAAGTTGTTATGTTTATTAAATGCTCAAATCTTTAAACTGTCACTAGTGTTTAATCGAACGAAAATGTATTCTATATTTCTTTATTAAGAATATTCATACTTTTATGCTTACATTTATAATTGTTATATTGAACACAGGTTAAACAATTCAACATTTTGGTTACGTATTTGCTTTTAATTAGAAGTTATAGGGGAAAATTTGTCTCATCCTTATGGCAGCAAATAAAACCTAATTCGTTTTTAACCTCCATTTTAAAATCATCACCTCTTTTTCGAAGCAAATATTATTCCAGATATTTCATAAAACTAATTAAAGCTAATTAAAACTCAAATTCTTGCTTAAATATTCTTGCAATATTAACATTCCGAACCACACATTAGCATTTTAGAAAAATTTTCTCATGCATATGTTATAGTGATTTCTTTCATAATTGCCGTTTTAATTGGTCCGAAAATTTTAATCGATATTTAGTGTTCTCGATGTAGGTTCTCAAAGTTCACGGTAATCAGCGCGTTTATATGTGGAGAACTAACTTATAGCGGATGATAAAAGAGAAGTTCTTGCAATCCATATTCTGACACGAGAAAAACTCATAACACTTCAAAGTAAAATAAATTTTCTATCAGTTAAATAAAGTTTAGCCTTTTTTGAATAACATACGTTTAAATAACAAAATGCATCTGTATGTTTGTATGCAGAGAAGAAAGTGTATTTTTCTGTCGCAGAAGGTAAATATTCATTACCCTATACGAAAAAAAGTAGATATTTTTGATCATGTGTTGGTTAGCAAATAGTCTTATATGCAAATGAAATTAGAACCACATAATATTACTTAAAATGTACGCAAAGTTTTGTATTACATTGTTTGTATATTATAGTATTTAACTTAAACTCACTGGTTATCTACGTAATAGAAAAAAAAAAATCCTCAATAAAATATCCAAATGTTCATGTACTCACATTTTATTTCAAAGCATAATTTCACTGACAGATACTCCCCTGTTTATTTAAAAGGGTAGGAAACGGAAGTTCATAACATTTTGCAATACACAAGAAGAGAGATAAATCATGCCAAATGAACGATTATACAGTATTTTCCAACACAACAATATTTTTGCGACAAGTTTGGGGCTGTATTGCCCTTAGATCTGGGGAGTAATCTTAAACTTTCTATCACTATTAATGTAATTTATCCAGACGATAACAAAAATAACTTTAGCCCTTAAAGCGGTTGTGGCGTAATATCCCGTCCACTTCATTTCCGTTTTCACAGCAATGCATCCATAATTTAAATTATGTATAACATTCAAGTACATAAATACGTTTTGATAGTAAAGCTTGTAAGTAATTTAAGAGCTTTTTTTTTAATAATTCTAAATCTTCCATTCAAAATTTTATTATTTTATAATTTTAAAGGTACAGACATTTTTTACCGTGAAACAACTTTACATTATTTGTCCATTTCCAAGACACTCAGAGGGTATTTCCATCTTCTAACTGAAGCCAAAAACTGTTATAAACTTTTACATACTCATTCTATTACACTTTAAATGGATCAATGTTTCTAACTTGACATACATCGTAATGTGTTAAAATTCGTTTGGGTGCTCCTGTAGAAGAACTCATACACCATTTTGAAAAAGGTAGTGAGTACTGCGGATAGGAAAAAAACATTTATAAATTTCGTAGTATACTGTTAATAAAGGTAGTTAACATTTCACAATAATATGGTGCAGAATGGACAGCCAAATTCCTATGGAGAAACATTGAACCACAATTTGGTGCTTAAACTAATCAATGGATCTAAACCCTGTTGAAACGTTTCTCCTTAGAAAAGGTGCACCTAATTTAGCTCTATTGTATGATGAAACGTTGAACTACTTCTTTTAACTTACTTATGCATATTTACGGCAATTAGAGCAGGCACATGCGGACAGGTAAAGAAACCAAAGTCGTAAACAGCTTTACACCTTCTTAGAAAGCGTTAAAAATGTAAATATTTGTGTTATAAATATACGCAATGCAGAGTGTTATAAATGTGCACTAGAGGCCAAGGCCCCTGGACTCGCTACGCTCGCTTTTCATATTAGGCCTTTGGACCCTAATAAGGCTTATTCATAAAAAAGGCGTAATTTCATCTGACAAAACCAAAAGATTGATCAGATAGAATGTTACCGAGCTACACATTGCTTGGTTCTTGCATGTTCCTTGGAACATAAAAATTTAAACCTCATACTATTTTTAAATATGTAAAACCTATGGAACACTTTGCGTATTTTCCACCCTGTGATGCAGATCATCATATATCTTATTTTTAATTATCAATTACTTAATTGTCAATTATTCCTAAATTTAATCTGTGTTCAAAATTTATTCTTTGCACTTTCGATTTGGTTTTTCTTTGCTTCGCCTTTACAGTTTTTATTTCTGCACCTGCCTTATTTAAAAGCAGTCTTTCGTTTTCATTTATTTTTCCATTTTATTTCACTATTGCATTTGCAAAGCCTAGCCTTTCTGTTTCCATGGTTTGTTTATGACCATATAAGGCATCAAATCTATAAATAGCATTGGCTTTCATTTTCGGTTATAATTTAGCTGATAGATTTTTTGTTTTATCCTGTTGGCGAGTCGGGGATTCAAAAATAATTATATAGAAATGTACTTAACGCCTACTGGCGTCACGTTACTTTGTCTCTTTGGCGTGTTTTGCTTCTGTACTACTCTTTTGGCTTGCGTTTTTGTGATCATTCACGCCTTAGCAGTTGTCTAGTGAGCCCGCATTTTTTTGGGGTCTGCCCAGCCACCGTAGGACTTAATCTTTTTGAAGTTTATATATGTGTGTTAATGCATTAAATAAAATTAAAATGCCACTATACGATGTCTGCACCTTGAACTTTCAATCATGGATTAAAGTGACTTTTATCACGGCTTAGGTTTTGAAGCGTTGAACCTGGGGACATGGCGATTTCTCATAATTTGGCGACTTACGCATATTTCTAGTTAATAATTAGTTCTAAGAAAACAGTACTTCGTATGTTTTCTTTGATAAATAGTGCGGAACAGCTGGAATAGCTTACCGCCAATGGCTACTTTTCATTATTTGGCGAATTTCACATGGTGATAACCGATAATTTCTGCTCATGCAAGGTAACCGGGAAAACAGTTATCCATATATATTAATATACATAATACTTTGCAGATTGGCGTATCTGGAACCACGAAATATATTATCTCGCCGCACTGGCAAATTTATAATCTGTACTATAACTGCTATAATGCCATAGTTAACGTAGCCAAACATTTCCACTGGTACCAAATACCCAAGCTGAACTTAACCACTTTACTATAATCTGCATTTTAATTATGTTACATTTTCAAGATAATGGGTGCTAACATTTTTGAACACGCGGTTTAGATTCACCCTGCTTAGAGAGATAGCCTTTTGCCAGATCGTACTTGATGCCAAAATGGCGCTTTTTAAATCAGTTACAATTAGTTATTCTGTTTCAAAAAACGAATAATCGGTAATTCTAAACTCCTGTTATCTAAGAGGACTTACTATTTGAAAATCGTGAACCTTGTGTTGCACACTTTGACTTATTTTTTTCACATAGTTTTTAATTTGGCGTAAAATGGGTGTAATTCTACTCCATGTTTGTCAATTTCACGCATTCTACATACTTTTAATTGCTTTGTTGCAAAGGCATGAAGGATTTTATTCTGGCGAAATTTGCCAAACCTGGCAACCATTATGCTTATTATTTCAGCGTTTTAATTATATCTTCTATAATAATTGCAATTTCGAAATTTAAGTCAGCTTATCGGCTTCCCCAAAATTTTCCGAATCCGTGGATACCTTCGTTGAAACTCAAATCCCCACGGTTTCGCAGGAGATAGCAGAACAAGCAGAGCGGCGGTTTTTTTTTTTTTTTTTTTTTTTTTTTTAGAATAGAGAGATAACACTATGGCATGGACGCGGAAAGTAAAGAATTTGCTCTTTTAAGGTTTTCTTAAATCATTGTTTCACGCGCTAAAAAAAAAGTTGTGGCATGTAAATCGGTTAATCTGAGCGCGATTTATCAATTAAAAAAATTTCCATTGAAATTTCCGTATCTTAATGTTATCACATTAAGATACGGAAATTTCAGTGGAAATTTTTCTTAACATTAAGAATTAAGAATTTCACATTAAGAATTTCTTGATTTCTTGCCAGATAATGGAAACATCACGAAGCTGGGCTCCTTTTTAGAAACATATATTCTCGTTCTATTGTGCAAATTATGCCGAAAGTTCGTCAAGCATTTTTTTTATTTTTGCTTCAATATTTGAGGGAGACTCACGACCGTTGTCGTGTCATTAGCTAATTATACAGTAGGATAGTACTGTGCTTTTAATAAGTGATATTTTCTGCGCTGCCATTGATCGTAATATATTGCAATTCTTTTGAGCTTTCCTGTAGAAGAATCATAAATTATACAGACGCTGTTTCAGAGTGATTGTTTCCACTCTGAAACTAACCATAATATATTGGAATTCTTTTAAACGTTCCTGTAGAAGATCCATTATTAATCCAGACGTTGTTTTCCATGGATAGCTTTATCTTGTAATCTTTAATACCACACATCAATATTGTTTCCTTCGAAATATTCGTATCTCTCTAAATACCCTTTAAAGAGAACTACTGGCTATAGAGCGTTATTCATTGAAATTCTTTCGGGTGCTCCTATAAAAGAATTATAAATGCTACGAGCCCAATTTTAAATAGGGTATATGGTACAGTACATAAATATAATACATAAATTTCGTGATGGCAGTTACAGCAAAAACGGACAGGTAGAAACGCGAAATCACTTTTTTTTTCAACGTGTTAAAAAATGATACCTTACAAAAAAAGCTTATATTGTTTACTTTTGGCTTGGATTATTTTTCGGGGGTTGGGGTGAGTTGGGGGTCTCAGTGGTAATTAAAATGCAGTCATTATTTGAGTACGTAACTTGGCGCAAAAATCATTTTCTTAGGTCTGTGTTATTAAATTTGTTATTTGAAATTCAGATGGCAATCTATTACTATATGCAAACTAATCTATTCATTATATTTCGTATGTTCAGTATTATATTTGGATAATTCTGAATTTAACGATCATTTGATAAAGACCTAACAACAGATAAGTATTAACTGTGCTAAAAATCAGATCGAATATCTTGATCGACAGCGTAAATACTCCTTTAGAAAATATAAGGGAAGGTGAGTGGAGTAAAAATGCTAGTATTTACTGCTGACTTAACCAAAATTAAATGTATCTGATTGTTTCTGAAAGATCAGATGATGCATTAAGTGATGACTTCGCAAATCTTAAAACTTCCCTTCTTTTCAAAGAATGAAGACGTTATTAATGATGTGGAAGTGCCTTGTAACAAGGTGTAAAGAACTGGCCACAGAATATCGCTCAAAAGATGTAAGATTTTGCAATTTCTGTGCGATTCAATAGGATGAAAGCAAATCCTGCTGTTTAATCAGATACTCAAACAAAAGTGTACGAGATAAATTTATTAACAAAGAAGGTTTTTTTTTAAGTGCTAATTTGCAATACAACATTATTTCTATGCTACTGATTTAAAGATTTTACACAAGTTTTGAGAGCTTTCTTACGTGCTATCAGATTAGATTTTTAATATGCAGATATTTATGAAACATTTATAGTAAAATACACCATTTTCGGTAATGACTTCTAGATTGCACAACTCAATAATCATTATATTGTGGTTTAACAATTCACTGCTGATTTGAAAATAAATAGAATGCATGTTGCGTACTTATATGCATATTGGTATAGAGATAAAAAAAACAGAAGAAATAAATGTATAAAATGTTATTATTATGATTATTATTATTATTGCTTCTGTTATTATTGTTATTCAGGCTTAAAATTTTGTACAGCTGTTTTTAGTTTCTTTCTCTATAACGCATTTGAAATTTGTTTCCTAATAAGACATGTTTATTACTAAAGAATCAAAAAATTAGTACGTGTCTTAAATTTATTTGGAAACCTTTTATTTGGCGCATTTTGCTTGTTAAACTACATTTACAATTGCAAATAACTTCAAATTTCAGCAAGCATAAACCCCTCAGGGGAAAAACCTACTTTAGGTTTTTACGGGTGTCGCAATCCCGGGGCCCCAGCGATCTTTCGCTTTTCTTTGTCCTACCCTCCTCTTCTCTTAGCTATCTCCTTCCTTTCCCCCTCAGTGTAGTTTCCTCTGTGGAGGTGAGGGCCCCCCTTTAGAAGCTGCGGTCGCCCTGTGCTGTCAGCTTCTATTGGCGGAAAACTACCCACGTGTTGGCCGTGCGTGGAGACCCGTGTCCCCGGAAATGGGGATCCTGGTAATTGAGGGGTGTTCCCGTGAAGGAAATCATCATTACGGAATTTCCACAGACACGGGAGAAACCTCAACACATTGCTTTGGCCTTGGCTTCGGGTAAACGGGAGGTATACAGCGTTCCCCTGTATATCAATCGGCTGGTGGTACTGATTTCGATCAACTGCTAGGGATCAAGCAATCGGACATCTACTGGGCACGTCGTTAAGGGTGGACGCTGCCTAAGGGATGTACTGAGCGCGTATAGACCCGATTAGCACTGGTGTGCAATTGCACACCCCCTTGTTGGGCTCCGTGGTGGGTGGTGCGGTCGGGTCCGAATCTCAAATCCCCCAACATGGCTATGAAAAATTCTTTGTCAAACGTCAATGTTCCGCACACCTTAAATCCACTGTCCACACCTAATGAAAACACTGATGCACATCTTTCATATATGAACGCTCGATTCTTCATCATCCACTATGTTGAAGGTACCTTTAATGAAACATCACCATTCTTAATACACAAATGTATCACAGACAATGTAGGAGAAGTCAAAAAAGTTAAAAAATTACGATCTGGAGACCTATTAGTTGAAGTATCAAGCAATAGACAAGCATCCAAAATAATGAAGATTAAAAACTTTGGCCTAAAACCTGTTACAGTGACACCCCATACATCCTTAAATATCTCACGAGGAGTCGTATCAGAACCTGAACTTTTGCACTGCTCTGAAGCCGAAATATTAGAAAACCTAAAAGATGAAACAGTCTGTGCTGTTCGTCGAATCACTATTCGACGAAATAACCAAATAATCCCCACTAAACATATTATTCTCACTTTCCAGTGTCCCACAATTCCATCCCATATTAAAGCTGGCTATCTATTATGTTCCGTTAGACCATATATACCAAATCCAATCCGTTGCTTCCAGTGTCAAAAGTTCGGCCATACTAAAACCTCCTGTCGTGGCAAACCTGCATGTGCCCGTTGTGGTGCATCTGGCCACGACAGTGACACCTGCAGTGCACCAGCAAAATGTGTAAACTGTCAACAGGACCATCCCTCATATTCAAAATCATGCCCAAAGTGGATCCTCGAAAAAGACATCCAATCTATACGAGCCACACAAAGACTTTCATACCCAGAAGCTCGTAAAATAATAGAAGCTCGTACACCAAAACCAGGCCTCTCCTATGCAGCTGTCGTAAAATCTACCAAATCAATAGCTACTCAGACAGATCCACCAACAAGTACTACCACCACCCAAATAAGTAAACAAACAGCGCCTAAACAAACTAAATCTTGCCCCATATCCCAGAAAAATCCTCCCAAGAAAAAGACACCAAGCAATAGTTCCACTCAAGTACGACCGCTGCTCAGTAAAACAGCTTCCTACAAATCAAAATACAGTAAATTTAGCACAAAAAAAGTACCTCCACAACCACCAATAGATGACACAATTCTAAGACTAGACCCATCAGGATCTGAAATCAGTGATGAAGAATCGATGGAACAAGAAGAAACCAAACCTCCAGACATCTCCGCAGGGATTACTACCAAGAGGATGCAAGATGACCATAACCTCACTTAATTATGGCATTATTGCTCTCTTGGAACTGCCACGGTTTTCAGAATAACATTGACGACCTTAAAACCATTATCTATGACCACAATCCCGCCTGCTTTGCACTGCAAGAAACATATCTCAAATCCAATAAACAACCGACCATCCAGAAATACACCATCCTCCGCAAAGACTATGAGCTTGGGGAAAGGGCTTCAGGCGGTGTTGCTTTATTAATAAACAATCAATATCCTTATCAAGCCCTAAACCTCAATACCAGCATCCAAGCTGTTGCCGCACGCATCCAACTGAAACAGTTCACCACCGTGTGCAGTGTTTATCTACCTCCCAATGAAACCATCAGCCTAATTTCACTCAATAGCCTCGTACAGCAACTTCCGCCACCCTTCATATTTCTTGGAGATATGAATGCTCATAGTCCCTTGTGGGGCAGCAAAGACACAAACAATAGAGGCCGACAAATAGAACAATTAATAGCTGATTTTTCCCTATGCGTTATGAATAATGGTGATAATACATACTTCCACTCTCCTACAAAATCTTTCCATGCCATAGATCTTGCTATTTGTTCCCCATCAATCCTTCCGTTATATGACTTCTCGGTCTCCGGTGATTTACATAATAGTGACCATTTTCCAGTTATACTCTCCCCCCTGTACCAGAATTTCACTCAAAAATCTACCTTCCCCAGATACATTCACAATAAAGCAGACTGGCAAACTTTTACCTCACTTTGTAACATATCATCTAATATGATTGAGGGAAATATTGACAAGGTCGTCGAAACCGTTACTTCCATCATTATTGAAGCTGCCAATGCAAGCATCCCAAAATCACATATGATCGATAGGAAAAATAAAAAACCGTGGTGGAATGAAAAATGTACCCTCGCAAAAAAACAACAACAGAGGGCTTGGGGCATCTTTCGGCGGTGTCCTACCACTGCAAATCTCCTAAGTTTTAAAAAAGCAAAAGCTCAGGCACGGAGAGTGAGGCGTCATTCTCAGAGAGAATCATGGATAAACTACGTCTCCAGAATCTCTACATCTACAACTAGTAAGGAACTATGGGCAAAAATAAAAAGAGCCACTGGTATATATACTAACCACTTTGTATCCTGTTTGTCTCTTAATAACAACATTATCTCAAATACGCAAGAAATAGCAAACACTATTGGCCAAACACTTTCATCAAACTCCTCCAATTACTCTTACTCCAACACCTTCCTTCCCTATAAACAGCAATCTGAACGGCATAAACTACACTTTAATACTTCCTCTCACATCGCCTACAATAGTGATTTTACAATCAATGAACTCCTAAAAAGTTTAAAACAATCCTCAAATACTTCTCCTGGACCAGATAACATAACCTACGAAATGCTGAAACACCTTTCCCATGACTCATTACTAAACCTACTCCATTTATACAACAGAATCTGGAATGAGCATAAATTCCCTTCTTCATGGAGAAATGCCATAGTCGTTCCTTTTCCCAAACCTGGAAAAGATCCGTCCAACCCCAATAACTACCGTCCCATAGCCCTTACTAGCTGCTTATGCAAACTAATGGAGAGGATGATTAATGCCCGCCTAGTTTATATTTTAGAAACTGAAAACCATTTACACCCTTTTCAAAGTGGCTTCCGTAAAGGCAGATCTACTATAGACAATATTCTCTACCTGGAGACACAAATTCGAAATGCTTTCTTGAGAAAAAACCACTTAGTTTCCATTTTCTTTGACATAGAGAAAGCTTATGACCGGACTTGGAGATACGGTATTCTCCGTGACTTACATAACTTTGGTTTACGTGGCAACCTTCCCATTTTTATCAAGAACTTTTTATCCCTTCGGAACTTTAGGGTACGAATAAACAACACTTTATCCAATAACTTTATACAGGAGGAAGGCGTACCTCAGGGCTCCATCCTAAGCGTTACCCTTTTTTCAATAAAAATAAATGACATCCTTAAACAAGTCCCTGCAACAGTCCACGGTAGCCTGTATGTAGATGACCTCCAGATTTCTTGTCAGGGGAAGGACATGCGCTATGTAGAGCGCCAACTACAGAACACTGTTAATCGCATTTTCAAGTGGTGCAACACAAATGGATTCAACATCTCTGCCGAAAAAACTGTTTCTGTACACTTCTGTCGAAGACGAGGGATCCATCCGGACCCTGACCTGTATCTTGGTCGCACAAAAATTGAAGTTAAAGACTCTACTAAATTTTTAGGTATCCATTTTGACAAGAAACTAACTTTTGCTACACATATTTCATACATCCGCAACAAATGCGAAAAGAATTTAAACATCTTAAAAGTCCTTACAAATACTTCTTGGGGAGCTGACCGTGATGCCCTTTTACGCATCTATCGAGCCGTCATTCGCTCGAAAATGGACTATGGGTGCTGTGCTTATGAGTCTGCCAGCAAATCTATTTTAAGAAAACTTGACACGGTGCATCACTCTGCACTACGTATTTGTTCAGGAGCTTTTAGGACCTCCCCTATACAGAGTTTGTACATCACCTGTCATGAACCATCCCTCACATACATTCGCCATGGGCTATCCATTAATACATATTACCGTATCATTTCTCATGCCACACACCCTTTGAGGGCTGCGCTTTTAGAAAACCAGCAGGATCGTCTTTACCAAAACCGTCCATCCTGTATACCTCCGTTTGGACTGAGGGCTCGTAGGAACATCGCTGACACCCACCTAAGTCAGATCGACATTTATTCTCATTCTCCAAATGAGATACCACCCTGGAATGCCCATCAAATCGTTATTTTGCAGCCCTTTAAAGGATATAAGAAAGAAAATACTGACGCCCATATTTACCAACAACTCTTCCGTCATCATAGGGACACTTACCAAAACTATGAAGACTTATATACAGACGGCTCCAGGTCTGCAGATCATGTTGGCTTTGCATACACAAATCGTACCCTAACCTGCAGTTATACTCTTCCCAAGTTTTGCTCCGTATTCACAGCTGAACTGCTTGCCATCTACGAGGGCCTCTCTTATATCAGTAAAAGAAACCAAAAACATACCATTATATATACAGATTCGCTCAGTGTTCTAGAAAGCCTTAAATCCTATACAATCACCCATGGCTATCTTGTCAAGATTCTGCAGTTGCATGCACAACTGACGAGACGGGGTTTTGAGGTCCTCTTCTGCTGGGTTCCAGGCCACGTTGGAATCCCTGGCAATGAGGAGGCTGACCTTTTGGCCAGAGGTGCTACAGTTCCTTACCCTGGTAAAATCCCTATTAATGATGTAAAATCTGGTGTCTTTTGTATAATTAAAAACAGCTGGACGAATGACTGGAACAGCCAGACAGACAATAAACTTCACAATATTCACCCATCTATCACTCATTGGTCCACATTACCCTATCGCAAACAAGATGTCATATTGACACGCCTCCGGATTGGTCATACCAGATTGACTCATACACACCTAGTGTTTGGTGAGCCTGCTCCAGAGTGCTCCCACTGTCATACTTGCCTCACTGTTCGTCATCTTTTAACCTCATGCACTGCTTTTCATCATTTTTACCAAATACTTTTTAACTGTTCTCATCCCAAACTTGACGATATATTGGGTGAAACCCCGCACCTTAATTTGTTTGCATTTCTTCGACGTACCAATATTTTTTACTCAGTGTAAAGTATACACTTTTCTCTGACTGGTATCTGGATGGGAGCCCCCATCCAGATGTCCTTGACTTATTTTTATCTCCTTTTTACCTCTCTACAGTTTGCTTTTATTGTTTTTAGACCTCACAGATTTTAGCTTTACCTGTCTTATACAACACATTTTTACTTGAAAACTTTATATTTTACTATATATACACATAGTCTGGCGCAGTATGTCCTTTCTGGACCTTGTGCCATTAACCCCAATCAACCAACCAACCATCAGCAAGCATAAAAATAATCGACATTCTTTTTATGGCTGCGCATACACATATTGACATTCCCTTACATATAAGAAGCTAGAGCAGAAATGCCCATAATTTTGAAAAAAAAATGCAAGTGACCATCTCTTAGTATTTCTCTGAGATGCATACAACCTGAGATGAATCAACACCTCCTAGATATAGAAGGTCTGAGAACAGAAGCTTTTACGTTATCACTAGGTCTTCTAAGATGACGTCATCCCAGTTTTACTTTCACAAAGTAAAACTATAAAATTTCTGGTGAATGATACAAATTTTAGAAAATATCTTAAAGATAAAAATGAATATACCTTTCTAATAAAAAACAATTTATTATGATCTATTTCTATATCATATTATATAATTAGGGATAGTTAAAATTTCCTATTTGTCGTAAAATTTAATCATTAAAATGTTTTATGTAGGAGTAAATTAACCTCAAACTTTGAATAGTTTTACCTGTGAAAATAAATGTGTGATGACGTCAATTTAATGGACCTAGTGATCATGTAAAAGTTTCTGTTCTCAGGCATTGTATATCTAGGAGGTGTTGGATGAATCCGCATTTCAACAATAGATTTTATTTTGTTTTAAAGCGCAATGATTTCTGTAATTTAGCAACCAAGAGATGCTTTTATCAGACAAAGCAATATCACGGATTTTTGTTCTTAGGAACCTACGAACAAATTGTAACATTGCCTTTGAATACGAATAAGGAACTTTGAAAAACTCGTATTTTACACAGTAACATTTGAGTTGGTGTATATTTCTTGTTTCTTTTTTTACATTTCCTACGATTATTAGTCATTATGATAACAAAAGTTAAGCCAGACAGAGTGGATTATAAAATATCCACAGTTATACTTCTGGCAGAACGCATGTATGGAGCAACCATGTCTTTTACACATTTGTTTAACTTCACGTTGTTCTCCGAATTTAAATTTCACAATTGACCAAAGAGTGAATAAAAATTAATGACATTGCATTCCATCACACTTTTATGCTATTTTAAGCAAAATTTTAAACTTATGCCTCAATGCATTCGTTTTTATAAGAGTCAATGGACGTACCATCTTTCTTTTTAAGTACTATTTACATATAAAGCACAATAAATACTTCTTTAAAAAAATTATAGTAAGAAGTAATTACTTATGATGCTCCCAGTTTAACATGAACATTTAGTTCCGATGCAGGGTTTATCGATACTGTAAGATTGAAACCCTAGCGAGGTAATTTTATAGAAAAACAAAAGAAGGAGAAAAAACTATCGGCCATGTAAAAGATAAAAGGAAGTAAGTTTTTATATTTTTCCTTATCTTAAGAGTGTTCTTCATAATGATGTGCTGAGCAGATTTAAGTTGATTCATTAAAAGAGCCCGCTACAAAGTAAACCTGTCTGTGCTAAGTAAACAAAAACTTTGGTTCTTACATTATTTTTATTTTACTTCGACTTGAAACGATAATCAAAATTACCTTATCAATTCAAGCACATAAAGTGAATAAAATAACCTTCTCAACTTATTTAGCAATTATTTGTACCTTTCATAAGGCTTTCAAAATTCAATAGTATAATTCATAATCACATATATTATTTTAAACTAAGTGTAAAGTTACTATCATAATGCATAATTTCAATTAAATATTTATAAATAATTATTTTTTTAATATCATCGTGATATGTATTCGTTCACTATTTGGATTTTAGTAAAAAAAAAAAAAAAAAAAAAAAAAAAACTAAATCCACATACGTCTTCTTCCATACAGGTAGCTATCTATCGGGTAACACATAAAGTAGTTGTGCCGAGTGAAGAAGAAGCAATGACGGTATTAAAGTGATCATAGTATTAGGCGTCTAAATAGAATTTTTGGAAAAATTGGATTTTATAACATTTGTCATAAGGTAAGCACTATCTTTTCTATTTATTTAGATAAGCAGTCTTTTCTGTACAGAAATATGGCTTGGTTTACTGAATGAAGTATATTTTTTAGATTATTATTCAGGTTCTCCAGTGTCACAAATGCCTAGGTGCATGAATAATGTATGCACTGGGACACCTGAGAATGGGGATCATGTGTATTTTTGTGATATGTTCTCAAATATTCTGAGCTTTTGATATCATTGAAAAACGGGATTGTTTAATTTATTTCTGCGTTTATTGTAGGCCTTAATTTTTGAATTATAATTTTCAAATATTCTATTCTATTGTTTGTGACAATTTCTTATTTTAAAATTTTCATAAAATAAACTATGCGTGCTATCTGATTGTAAAACTTATTTTATTTCACTATGCATTATCATAATTACTTTTAAATCTTTTCTTTTGAGAATAAAAAGATTTTACATTTATTTTTCAACGAAGGATCATTTTGCACTTTGGTTTAGTGTAAAATGATCGTTTGGAACTTTTTAAATATTCTATTTTTTAACTAATCAATGTGGTTTGAAAATGTAATTGAAATATGTTTATAATGGAAAATATAATGTAAAACATACTAGCAAATTGCCGAAGTTCTAGTTAAATATATGTGGTATTTATAGAAGATTCCCCATGAAGGGGATCCATGAAGGGGGCCACATTTCCCTACCTAAATTACTATTTTTAAACGAAAATTTACAACAAAGTTTTAATATTATTTTTGAAGGTTATGTCAATTTTGTAAACCCCCGAGGTATGATTTATTTATACATGCTGAAAATATCGCTGACATACTTAACACTGTTTTATAAAATTGTTAATACAATAACTTCAAATTGCATAATTTCAAATCTACGATTTGGATCAATTATTCATAAAACTTGGGTTAAGTATCACGGCTCATACTTGATCCAAATAACAGTCTTTACGATTATAAGATATTAACTATTAAGCTATTTTTTTAATTTATGTAAATTAAACGGTGTTTTAGACTAATACGTTCAACATTAAAGAAGAATATTGAAATTTTTAAAAATATATGAATTTAAATCTCAGTTATATTATAATGTCTATATGTTGATACAATAACTTTAAATTGCATAATTTCAAATCTACAATTTAGATCAGTTATTCATAAAACTTGTGTCATCACGGCTCATACTTGATCCAAATAAAGATGTTTCACATACCAAAATTTACTGTCTTTGCGATTATAAGATATTAACTCTTAAGCTATATTTTTAATCTGTGTAAATAAAACGATGTTTTAGACTAATGCGTTCAACATCAAAGAAGAATATTGAAATTTTTTAAAATGTATGAATGTAAATATCAGTTCTAGCATAATGTCTTCGATAAACTTTTTATCCACTTAAAAATATAAATTTCCGTGAAAGAAAATAACATTTTATAATTTGACTTTAATTGCATAAGATAGTGAACCATTTTTAAAAATTAATAATTGGCATAGCAGAATGCAAAAAGCGAATTAATTTGTGTGTAGAATGAATATTTGAGTGATTACGTTAAAAAAGAGAAATAGAATTTTTTTTTAAATATTTTTCATAGATTATTGACATTTCATAGGAATTCATTAGGTATTAGTATTCTATTTAACTGCATTAACGGAAATTTTTCTTATATCCCACTCAGAAATTAGTTCCCATAATTATATTAGTAGTACACATTTCTTTAATATTTGCTGTAATACTTAAAATGGCATGACCACGTAAAACGTGTGTAGGAATTCAATAACAAGAATAACTTTCTGTACAAAATTCAATGGCTTGGATATGGAATAATAACTTTAATTTTGTTACACTATTCATTCTTTTTTAACATGTTCGTTTGACAGAATACAGTTGTACGAGTTTGACAGAAGAGAAGACGAATACGAGTTTGACAGAATACATTCATAAATTTAGTTCTAGAATCTTCTGACTAAATTAGCATTTATAGAATTCATACAAAGAACAACTACAGATATTCATTGTTGTTTGCATATATTTCTGTAGTTTTCATATATTTTAATTTTATCTCAAACACACGTTTAACAAATATTTTTTTTTCTTCCCTTTCCATGTCGAAAATGTGCTTCGCTAAAATATAAAACTTTCAAGACTGTGACATATTATTTCCTCTTGTTTGCTAAAGTGTTGCAGTAATTGTTTCAAAGTTTTAATCGATATTTTCCGTTTCTAATGGCTGTTGGCAAAGTTAATGGAAAACTAATAGAAAAATGCTTCTGTGAGAGTAATTCAGCGGATAAATGTGGATTTTTCGTTTTTAGTCAGTGTGCGATGGCTCTAATGACTTGTTAGTCACATGTCAAAGCTGTTTTTCTTTTTCTTTTTTCAAAAGGTTTCACATAAATATTTTTAAAAGTATTCTCTTTTTACCTACATTTATGAAACCATTTTCGAATTTTAGGAAAATACTTTATTGGAGTGTTGGTGACAATACCTTTTCGGGGCATTTTTTTTTCAAAAGGAACCGGGTGCTAATGCTAGGAAAAGCAGATATCATTCCCAGAATGCCCAAGTTAAGATATCATATTCTTAACTTAACATTATACATACATATATATACAGTATGTCCGGGCTAAAAGTATCAAAATTAATGGCTTATCATAAGAGAACTACCACATTAGATTCTGAAAAAAAGAATTAAAAATATAAAGAACATCTCACCAAGTTTTTATTTATGAATAGACTTCTATGTGTTCTTCTTTGGTAGCACAACAAATGCCTAAACAGTATTCCAGTTTAATCTAAGTGTTTCGTTGCATACCAGGAGTTATTAGACTAACAGCCTGAACGATACGTTCCTTCAACGCATCAGTTCTTTGTTGATGCATAACGTATTTCATAAATCCCCAAGAAAGAAAGTCAAATGGAGTCAAATCCGGAGATCTTGGTGGCCTGACAATTGGTCCCTCTCTTCCAATCCAAAACCCGAAAAATGTCATATTCACAAAGTCGATAACACTGCTGTGATAATGTGGCTGAGAGCCATCCTGTTGCTACAGGTAACCTGGTGGAATTTGAGGAACAAAAAAGTCTTCCAGCATATCAAGATAAACGCTTCCCGTAACACTGCGCTCTATGAAGAAAAACGGGCCGATAATGCCACTTTTGTGCCTTCCTAACTATACATCGACTGGACGGTTCAGACCAATAAATCTTGGAGGGTTTGCAATCCGTGGAGGATCAGTCTATTACGTTCGAATAAGTGGTTCTGTCATAATAAGCCATTACTTTTGGATACTTTTAGACCGGACAAGCTGTTAGATAGATAGATAAATATCTATACACAGTCGATCCCAATAAATTGGGTAGCCGTATTGCCAAGTAATATTATTCGAATAAGCGGAGTATTCCATTATAACTGAAACCAAACCGAAAGCTTACTACTGCATAGTACATCGAAACATATTACATTAAGCGGACAATTCCTTTAACCGATATTTCGCTAGACAAACTCACTGTACTACCCTGATGTCATCGGCCTAGGTTCGACATTTTCACTCAAGGCATAAGTTTGGTTGTTAAAATGTCCGTCTATTCGTAGTGAGTAGGGATAAGTGCTTTAATAATAAATGACCGAAACTTCAATCCTTAGGAGTGGGCAATCCCTGGACAGTAGATAACTGTCGTATGAAAAAACGTTGAAGAAAATTTCTCCAAGACAAACTGTCTCAACTGTCATATATATATATATATATATATATATATATATATATATATATATTATGAATAAAAGACGCATTTAGGTTGAGTCGCTGGTATTAATATCTTAAGGTTGTACAAAACTCGGAGAGCCGAGAAACGATACATAGTAGTCGAGAGCCAAGCGAACAGATAATAAGCAGCTCTTGAGTGTAGAGAGACTCAGCCCATGCTGGTATATTTGAGAACCCCGTTTCTTGTTCTAGACCAATCTTCCACACGTGTTGTTTATAATTATTTTAGCGAGATGCGTCAGAGCGTTTAGGTATAATTAAAAGGCAGCGATTTAGTAAAGGCAAAGAGGATGAGATTTCGAGAGAATTAAATCCCCATAATTTTGAAATAATTTTAAATCTTATATATATATATATATATATATATATATATATATATATATATATATATATATATATATATATATATATACAGGGTGATTCGAAATTAGTTTTACAAACTTTTAGGAGAGGCAGGATACACCAAGACGGATTTGATTGACAGAACAATGTGGCTTCGGAAACGTCGTCTTCATGTACCTGTTAATAATCATTTTGGAAGGCGTGTTGAAGGCGTGTTCGAAAGACACTTCAACACTCCTTCAACACACTTCAACACTTCAACACACACCGGTGAATAACAACTCGTAAGATTGCTGAAAGATTAAATTTATCAAATGCGACCATTCACAATCATATGAAATGCCTAAGAACATGAGGAAACCTCGAAGTATGGTTTCCTCATGTTCTTAAGAAACTAAATGATTTTCCCAACAACCCAATGCGTCGTATGAGTGACAACCAAATGCGCATACTTTCTGCGTAGATTCTGCCTTTGTATTAAACCCAGAAAATTTAGAACCATTAATTTAGAAACATTAGATTTAGCTATCCTTAATCGCTCCAAAACATGGTATGCCGCTGGAAAAATCATAGTCGAAAGTATACCAATTAAATCTATTACAGACAGAACACAACTTAAGTTTATAACCGTTTTATGATTTCAAATATCATGTTTCTCCTGCTGAAATACAAGATGTATATCGTTTGCTTGTCATGCAGAGGGAAACCCGTCTCAGAGAAGGTAGACTCGTTGAACTGCTTTGTTAAGATAGAAAAAAAATTACTTTTTTCAAATAATGAAATCTGCAGATACAACTCTAGAACTGTACTACACATCTGAAAAAGTGGTAACATACTTTAATTTTTTATCTATTAGAAATAAGTGGCAAATGTAAATTAAGAAAATGTTCAAAATAAGGTAGTTAGAAAGACTACTCTAAAGGAAAACTTCTCTCGTTAATGTGCAAAATGTTACAATTTTTAAATTTGTATAGGATCCCATCTAAAAAAAATCCCAGTAAGTAAAATGTGCCCCATGCAATAATGAGGGGATGTACAAATTTCCAGCCTTCCATCATAAAAAATCTCAGAGATATCGTTCAATAAAAATGACGAAGAGTTTTATGTGAATTCGAAGGTAAGCGTTTCTTTGTAGAGTGCAAAACACTGTTTTTTTTTTCGTAATTTTTGAACCGTGAATGAAACCTTACGGTACGTGAATAACCATGATACGCAATCATCCGGTGTCATTTTTTTTTTCCTTCAAGAGCTACCAATAAGTGGTTTATGTCAGTTCTTATCTTATCTTCATATTTCTGACTCGCTTCAGAATATAATTCTCAAATTTCGTATGCCGTTTTATTAGTGTAAATGGCTGATTTTACTAATTGAGATTTTTTTTTGTTGAGTGATCCTATACAAATTTAAACCATGTAACTTTTTGAAAATTAACAAATTACATGGAGAAATTTACATGGCCCACTTATGTGCTGTAGATAAAGAATACAATCGTATTAGGATCTTTTTGGGACACCCTGTATAACGCGATAGCCGAAATTATTCCTTTATTTTAATCTGTGAATGTATGCAAATTGTTGGGTAAAATATCTTTGATTTTAACTGTTTGGTTTTGAAACATATCGTCCATTGAAACGTATTAAAACGGCGAGCATTTGAATAAATATAATTATCTGTCTACTAGCGCAGATCTAAACACAGCATTAAGCTCACGAAATAAATTCAGCTACCCTGGTATACGAAGATAACAGTTTATTACAAGCACGTCCAGCGTAAATCGTCATAACACTTCATTATTGATTACTTAAACTATTCTAGTTTAATTTCAAGTTACGGATAGCTTGCGTTTTTGTTTTTTGAAAGGTGTGCTTCGAATATGTTATGATGTAAAAGTTTAATTTTGATTCTACTGTGAGATTAAGCGAACATTATTTTTCAACCAGTATTAGTACTGGAAGAAAAAGGGAAATTATGGTAGTAAACTGCAAATTGCTGCATTCATAGCAGGAATAGATTTTAAAACATATTTAGTTACCGAATCTTTAAATTTTAAAGTATAATTTAAAATCCTATGCATTAAATAAGAAAAAAATTCATTAAAGCATAATTTAGATAAGAGAAAATAGCAGTATTATTGAAATCATTCTTTAAAAAAAGTACTAGCATGCAATATAACTAATAATGGATATGAAAATATGATTTGCAATTGCATTTTATTTAAAATATGACCAAAAAGTTTCAAAGATGTGATAAAAAGTAATAGAAAGCAGAAGCAAAAGGTGATAGTAAGAACAGAAAGAAGAAATATTCAAAAAAAGCAATATTTTCAGTAAAATATCGTGATGAATACTTTGATGACTCTTAGAAAGCTTCAATGTACATTTTAACATATTTAAAGCTTAAAAAAATGCCGAATCCTCTTCTAAAAAGACATTTATGGACAAAGAAAGATATTTAACAAAATTTTGACGTTGATGAGCAAAACTTGCAGCTATAGATCGATTTTTAAGTACTTTCTCAAATTTTTGTTTAATTTTCTAGATAAACATTTTTATTAAGTAGTTGAATATGCTTTTTAAACCGCCGTCTCCTATTTTAATTTGCTTTAAATTTCTATTGTATGAAGCCAATTCAATCTGTTATTAATTTCTGGTAATATTTTAACTGTTAGATATATTAATATACCCAAGTGACTAATGCACATGAAATGAGAGAATTTAAACCACATCTTACCATATAAAAATTTTTTATTATTCGCCTTCATAAATTTTACACTTATTTCCTTTCACAAATTATCTCTAGTAAAATTCATATTTTAGACCAAATATACCTTTTTACGCGAAAGAATCGTTAATCAATATATGTCGTTCACCAAATGATTTGTTTCCATCTGTATAATTTATATGAAGTCACCGTTAATGAAAGTACCAAATTACATTAGGTATATTTCTTTCCCTTTAACATACAGGATGTCCCTAAAAGATGGTAACAAGTTTTAATTTTTTATCTATTAATGGAGATAAGGGACCAATATCAAATGAAAAAAAAAATGTTCAAAATAAATTAGGAAAAATGCTGCGTTAAAAAATATCTTATCGTTATTTATGAAAAAATTACACTTTTAAAATTTGTATTAAGAAAATTTTAGTCTCTCATTATAAAACATCTCATTATAAACCATCTTTAAACGAAGATAATCGGCGGTTATACATGATTTTGAATGTAAACGTCTTTTGCTAATGTGGGAAAAATAGTCTCTTTCATAATTTCTGTTCGACCCCTCAAATGCTATAATTCGTCTTGATTTCTTTTCTTCGAGAGCCATTGAAAAGTGGTTTATATCAGCATATATTTATCTCCATATCTCTGTCACTTTCAGGAGTATGATTCTCACATTTTGTACATGTCCTCCTTAACATATGGGCACATATTACTAAATGATAAATTTTTTGTACGAGGGTCATATATGAATTTAAAAATCGCAACGTTTGGCAAATAGACGAGATGAATTTTTGTGGTACCGTAATCTTTCTATTTTATCTTGAACATTATTTTTCAATTTACACTGCCCACTTATTATTTTCAATAGGGAAAAAATTACCACCTTTTCGGGGACACCCTGTATATCTCATATAATACTAACTTTATCGTTGTCGAAACATACGTGTAAATTACATGTATTTTGTTAGTTTTATCATATACGAGAATGTCTCTTAGTAAAAGTTTCAGAATATATACTTCGTTATATTCATAATGACAATATTTTCACAACACAAACCGCTGTTTAATTTATGAGCTCCAAATTGATACTTTGAATATAAAATGTATCTATATTTCCCTTAATATATTTTAATCTGCTGTGTAGTAATAATCATTTAATCCCTTCGTTTTAATGTGTCAGGATTAGATTTCATTCTATATTTGAGATATCAGTAACACAATGGCCTTTCTTAAGCAGCATAAGCTACATTATATCTATTTTAAGCTTTCGGCATATTACACAAACCTAAGCAATCTGTTTCATGATGATAACAGTTTATTTCTGATATTTCCTAATCCATGGTATACAGTATAAACTTGATTAATATGTAAATTCGTTATCATGTAACAAATATGTGTAGTCTTTCATTAATTTATGTAATAATATGTGGATTATAATCGACGACATATTTAAAATCAATTACTGTTTCAGTGTTATACATATGCTGGCATCTTTAATTCCAAAGGGCTTTCAAATTCGGGACACACATTTTGCTTCATTGAATGTCTGTATATGAAATGCACTTCAATTTCTACTATAATGTTATCAATATCAAATTCTCAAATTTTCGACATTTTTATCGGTAAAAATGCGCACTAAGGATTTTAGAATAAATAAATGTAGTATATATATGCGCTCACAAATGTGCCATTTAGTTTTTATGCAGTTAATATTGTTTAAATTCTTCGTAGTGTACCCAGAACTTTCTCAAGGTCATAAAATTTTTAATCCTCTATTTTCGTTTATAACAATGAATTTAGAATTAACAATTTGCACCCCTTATTGAAAATATGAAACGCTAATTATTTAAACTGTTTTGAGCTAAATTCGCCCAGAATTTGTCTTTAAATATATTTTCGTGATCATGCATTGCTCTTCTTCACGATTTTCTTCTTGACCGATTCTAGAAGAATCACACTGGGCGAGGAAGGGGAATTGCCAAGTTGAAAATAAAAGTATAACACGTTTAATGGGTTTTGTCAACATCACATATTTTTTTCGGCACTCGCATATAACCCTAGTGCTGCATTTTACGCGGTACATGTTATATACAGCCCCAACATCTACTCAAAGCGTTGCAGTTCTGGGTTTTTTGACCGCTGATTTGCTCATTTTTATTCAATATGTTAGAAAGAATTTCGTTTTGCAGCTGCTAACTTTTAGACAAGGCTGTATTTTTGCTTAGGCAAGCAGTAACTCACAGGATATCGTTTGGCGATTTTCTCCATCGACACGTTTTGGTAACTTTTTAAAATTTCTGCGTCTAATTGTTTAGGTTTGTAAAATTAATGCACAGATTTGTGTTTAACTGCTGCGGATGTGTGCGCCTATTTCTTAATTTTTGGCGTATTTTTGTTAGTGCTTTAGCTCCAGTTGAACAACCAGCAGGCAGTAATTTTTGCAGTCCTTACGTGATCTTTTGCCCTCCAAGAACTTTGTAAGATTTACTGATCTTCAATAAAGTTTTGCCATAGTTGTTGCTTTTGACACGACGCAACAGAAAATTTACCTCTTCTCCTTAATATTTTTTGTTTCATGTCCCTGAACTTTTAGTTAGCCTTTCAGTTACCGCAACTCTTGTACGGCCCAGGTCGAAATATACATATTCTGTAGCATAGGCTTCATCACGGCCAATTGGATAAGACACTGAACATGGTAGACGGATAGTCTTAAGAACCCCTTAAAAAGCCTATAACTTATGTATATTAATTTTCCATTTATATATATATTAATTTTCCAACGGGCTTTTACTTTCTTTTTCTCTTCGTTTCTGATAATAAGTATGCCTTTTTAATTGCAGTCATTTAAGCAAACTTCGCTATTGAAGGTCATAATGTGTTTCCATTTATCTCCTGCTAAATAGTATTTATGCAGAGTTTTAGAAATTGTTCTGCATACTGAGCTATATGTTAAGCTATTTTCATCAGCACAAGTTTCAGCATAAACAGATGAAAATTATTTATTTATAGATTTTTAAGTTGCATGTATTGTTTTATTGTTTTATTTCTTGTTATTTGTGACGCTTTTGTATAATTTGAACTTGGTTTCAGATTCGGTTATTTTTATCAGTTGTTCCCACTTGTTCAGTTATTCGATGTTCCAAGTAATTTCACCTAAAAAACACTACAGTACAAACCTTTCTCGCGAATTTGTTTTTATTTTCTTTCCATGTAAAAGTAATGAAAGACAGTTAGTATCCCTTTCTTTTGAACAATGATGTTTGTTTTGCATATAGAGTGTGTCTCAAAAGGTGGTTGCCAAACTTAACGTGCTGGTCTCTCATATCATGAGAAACAAGATTTACCTAGGAACTTGTGTTCGGAATTGCAAACGGCGACCGCTAGAGGGCGATGTTAGCAGACTTATGAAAACGTGATCATTTCGTCCATCTCCAGCAATGTCCAAGGAGGAAGTGATGATGCTTCCTAACTCGCTAATATCGCCCTCTAGCGGTCGAAGTTTCCATTTTGGGACAAAAGTTTCTGTGTAAATTTAGTTTGTCATGGTATGACTGACCAGCATGTTAAGTTTAGTAGCGACCTATGCAGACACCCTGTATAAATGTTAGAATCATGCATTACAAAACGTATGTTTGTGTAATGGAGTAGGAATATTTCCCTTTTATTCTTAACTCACAGATTGTTTACTCGGGATATATTGCAAGAAAAATGAACTGAAAAGTTGCAGACGATTTTTTTTACTTCAAATAATAATCGTTGATAGGAATCTCTATACTAAAACATTTCTTTTAAATTCTCCATCGAAATCGTTCTAAAAATGTGTAAGTACTGTCTGTATATCACGAATTGTGCAGCAATTCGTATTTATCTTTAACTGCAAAACATCGTTGCTCACGAATTTCCAAAGCATTTACTTCTTTTTTTTCATTTACGTCATGAATAATTCGTTACTAATTGGGAAATAAGAGACTTTTACTTTTGACTTCCAATATAACTAATTTGTTTGCCAGAAGTGTCCTCATCGAATCAGAATCTAATACTAATTCATTTTCCCCCAGGGAAAAGCAAACGCTGAAACCAGCGAAGAGGAATGCATTCAGGAGAGGGAATTTTTGCATTGTAAATACTTCCTTACAGCTCATTGGGGAAATTATTCATGGGAGCGTTTTTCTTCTTGAATGCTGCAGAAAGTGAGTCATTGTATTTTGCAATGAAAAGGTTGTGAAGTTATTCTAATGGCATAAATGGTATGGATTTATTGGTAGATATTGTGGCTAAAGCATTGCTACACGATGGGTCTATGCCTGAAGGGAGGGATGCCTTGTAAATAGAATTTTTAAGAGGTTATAACGGGTATTCTCGTTAAATCTGGAGAAAATATCAGAAACAGCTGACCGTTAGATCGAAAGCCGCGGGGTAGGCCACAGCCCTGAACCTTCAAACTGCAGACATATACCAATGTTCCGTTTCTTATCCATTCTGCCGTTGCTCGGTGGCATGACTTATTATTTTTTCTGATAAATATTGATAATTTAATTTCGTTGTAAGCAGATTAACAGTTTCAATGAAATTAATTCATAGATGAAAAGTTATGTACACCCTCCAAAAAAGTATTGGAGCAAGGGAGAAATTTCCAATTTTAGATTTGCGAATAATAATTGAGTTTTTGAAAAACGCACAACTTGATAGAAATACGGAAAGTCATATTTATACATAGCCTAATTCATATTCTATGATAAATAATTTTTAATTTACGAAACCAACGTAGGAAATTTCTCTTTTGCTCGAACACTTTTTTTGGAGGGTTACACAGTATCAGAGTATCGTATTTCAGAAAGACTAGAATGGGTAGAGTGTATCCGAAAGATGAACCAATCAGTAATACAGGGTCCAAAATGCTTTCTTGACGCAGTATTGTTCACAGAAACATAAGATGAATATCAAAACGCTTCAAACCTATGATAATTTAAAATACCAGCAATACCTTGTACAGGACAAATAACAAAGGGGGACAAATAAGACATTCGCTTTACAGTAGGCTAGAAAAAAAAAATCTATTTTAACAGATCTGGATATGTTCAATAATGAAATTCCAATTTATTAAATATGAATATTATTTTTTTATATTAAAAAGAATAGAAAATATGCAATTTTCATTCAAGGAAAAAGTTACAATTCCCTGGAAACTAACAGTACTTTAAAGTCATATTTGTCATTTTTTGGAATTAATTATCAGTACTTTTACACATACTATTCCTTTTTCAAAGATAAAAAATACAGGCATATAAAATAACACAAAATTGTTTAAATCTGTTTAATTATTTAAAAAATATTTCGATATTTAATAAGTTTTTACTTTTCTACTTCATGCCTTTTAAATAATTCCACATCATTAAAAATTGTATGTTTTACCTGGAACTGATTAACTTTGTTTAATTCGATGGCAATTTCAAGGAAAATAAATTAATTTCAGAGTACATTTTCGGCCTGATTTCTTTACTGTTTTGTTACTTTAATTTCAAGACTTTAAAAACTTTTTACTTTTTATGTGCATTTGCATATTTATTAATTTTATATTCATTTCATATAATAATCCATACTAGTCTTCAAGTGAAATTTTACTCTAAACTTTTACAGAAACTTTTAAAGAATATTAACTGCATAAATTTAAAGAAAAAAGAATGAATGAAAGTGTTTGCTTTGTGAGTACTTTTGCTTTTAAAACTTTAACATCTAAATTGAATTTCTATTTTCTTCATATGTTATAGAAAATAAAAATTTGAAATATTTTATAAAAATAACTTTATTTAAATTCTAAAGTATGAAACTATCTCGTCAAAAACATTGTTAAACAAATTGTAATTAATTAAAAAGCGAAAGGATTATAGTTATATTAATTCATGTAACTGTAGTGCTATAAAAATAATTTTTAACATTTTTTTCTTAAGCTCGAGAAATTAATCATCAAAGTATTTCAAAATCTTTCTGTCTGAACATTATTTTTCTCTTAAATACATTTTTATTAAACTTTCACGCATGTAGCTGTAAGTCAATTTACTGAATCTTCAAAAACAATTAATGATACCAGAAAGAAAAACGCGTTTATGTAAAATAGCGAAACTGTTAATAAAATTTAACTTCGCTAAAACTCACAAAATAAATAAAAACACAAAAACTGGTCATATAAGTGCAAAATTTAATTTCCTATATGTACTTAAAATTTTACTTTTTGCTCATTAAATATCAAATTAAAACTGATTTTCTAATCAATTGAAGTGTACCCAGTTGAAAACGGATAAAAATTCCAGGATAAAACGGATAAAAATAATATTAAAATAAATGAATAAATTAAAAATCATATACAGGGTGCATCACAATTCCCTCCCGGGTTTGAAAAGCTTACAAAAAATATATATTACCAATACAGCAACAAAATTGACTTTCTTTGGAGAAAGAAATGTTACAAGTTTTATTTCACAAAATCCAATATGCGAACCTTTCGTGACAGCGACGGATTAATGCAATTTTGTCGGGGTGGGGGTGAGGGGAAGAAGAGTTAGTTTGTCAGTGGGGCGGTTAGTTAGAAAATTGACATATACATGCATTAAGTAAAATAGGATCTTTTACATTAATTTCTTTATCCTCAAATGGGGTGGTAGTAAGGGACCGTTTTGAAAACGGCCGAGAAAATGGACGAAATGTACGATTTTAGAAGTTGCATAACTCGGCCAGTTTTTATCGTAATAAAATGAAACTTTTTGTGTTTACTTTGTTTTTGTGTACTGCATCTTTTCCTAAATATTAAGTGATAGGACCTGGGGACCGTATAAAAGTTTAATTTTTGTAATTATTTTCTAAATGGGTTTTTTGGTTCGAAAAGCATGTAAAAACACTCTTTACCTTTTTTAAAAAAAATTTCAAATTGGAAACGCATATCTAAACCGAACGGTTCGGGAATTAGCTATTGGGTCACATTAAGGCTAGACACCCTGTATATATACCCTCAAAATTCAAAACATCTATTAACAGTTTACAGGTATGCATCAGTTTCGTTTTCAAAGGATTTGTCTCGGGATTTAAAGTTAAAGGCCCTTGCTCTCTCGTCACGTAGTTACCTCAGCTTTCAAGAATTTCCAGGACTAGACATTTTAATAGCCAATAAATGCACCTTTTTTGTACCATGTGACTAACTTATAAACAATGTGACTCTAGTTATTAAAAAAAAATCAACACCGTTGAGAGAGCTGATTTTCCGTGTTCTCTGAAAATCTGTTGAGATTTTTAAAATACGTTCTAAGCCAGGAGT
Source organism: Cheiracanthium punctorium (assembly GCA_038373885.1). NCBI lineage: Eukaryota > Metazoa > Arthropoda > Arachnida > Araneae > Cheiracanthiidae > Cheiracanthium > Cheiracanthium punctorium. The sequence continues at coordinate 208,684 of JAWZYV010005840.1, read as the reverse complement.
ACTACAGCTACAGCCACGCCAGGACAGCTACAGCCACGAGAATGGGGGTTTCCTCCAATGCCCCGCGGACTACCGTGAAGCCCCGGCTACCCTGCAACAGCATTTAACCGAAGCAGGATGGGTCCATCCGGGGCCATCGTGACTCTACCGGGCCTGCTTGTGTACTTCGATGAGTCATCCAAAGAGGTCTACGGAAGCTCACTTATTGGTTCAGCACTTAGATACGTCATCTAACAGCCGAATCTATCGAATGAGGAAACATCCGTAGACCTCTTTCGGAGTGTACAAGTAGGCCCGGTAGAATCACGATGGCCCTGGCCATCTCTCTACCTCAAGGTTAGTGCCGACTATCTTATAAATAAAAATGAAATTCTGTTTGTTTGTTTGTGGATTTGATTCGCATACAAATCAACAAAAATGGACCTATCGGCCTGAAATTTAGCACAGATATGTAAAATAATATAGAATAAATCGTAGTCCACTTTAAAACTTTGAAAGTCCACCCGTTCCCGGAATTTAAGAGATTTTTTATGCTCTCCACGCAAAAAGCTTTCCGTAATTGTAACCCCTGTAGTGAAAAAAGTGTGAAATAAGGATCGTGGTTGCCATGTGTGGCGATTTTGCCGAATAAAATGTTTTAAATTCTCAAAGTAAAAATAAAAGAATAATAATGATTTTTTTTGTTAGTTTATATTCGTAAGGTTATTTTTCTTATTATAATATCGTGTGCATGGGAAATCGGAGCAGGAATGAAATGTTTTATACGCAAAACAATAAGAATTAAAGATTTCCGAGGCTAATAGGTAAATGTTTTTAGTTTGGCGAAAAAATAAAATGGCTCAAATGACGATTTTGAGAAAGTTAGTTATGGCGGTTTGCACAGAATTTTAATGATCCGTGAAGAAATAATGCAGTTGTTAAGGGATTTCAAGCGATCTATCTCCAGAATTCTCGCCAAATGAGTACATTGATTTAAGTTGGGGGAATTTCGCCAAACTTCAGAAAATTGAAATCTTCTCATTTGATTTTTGATTTGAAAATTGAAATCTTCTCATCGGAGTAACGATGAATAAAACACGTTATAGTTGATAATTTTAAAAAATTCGGCTGTATTAAGGGATTCCACTTTTCAAATAAAGGCTTGCTTTACTTTTTCGCAGTCGAACCATTTCCCATATTGATTGCTGCTAAGTCAAAGCTTCGGATGATTTCCTGAAAAAACGCTTGCAAAATGGCGTATGTTGGCACTTTGGCGAGGCTTAGATTTGAAACTGGATTTTATTTGTGACTGGGATATATAATGACACTGGTTATAGATAAATATGAATGTTAATATGTGTGTATGAGGTTGAAAACTCCAGCACCGTTGAGCACCGTTGCACCATGAAATTTGGTTCACCTAAGTCTTTTATCATGGAGAAGCTTTTTATGCTATCCGTTTTCCTCTAACTTGCCACCAGGTGGCGCAGCAAAACGTCAAATTCTATTCCGTTTAGCCGTTTACTATGCGAATATCGCCCAACCGATTTCGCTGAAATTTGGTACACGCGGATATTAGAACACGGAGAATATTTTTCAGTATCCATTTTGCTGTAACTTGCCGCTAAATGGCGCTGCAACGCATCAACTTCTATACCATTCGACCGATCGGCATAAAATTTCTTATACTTACACATTTCAGCACGAAGAATATATTCTAACTGTGTTCCTTTTGATGTTACTCACCACTAGATGGCACTTCAATGCATTATTATTTTAACTAACCACTAGATGACGCTGCAGCAGGCCAAATTCTTGACCATTCAAACGGTCGCTATGAAAATCAGTATACATAGCTATTTGAACAATGAGAATATTTTGGCGTTATCCATTTTGCTATAACTCGCCACTAGACGGCACTGTAGCAAATCATTACTTTAATTAACCACTAGATGGCGCTGCAGTGTATCACTTCTTGACTGTGCAACTGATCGCTATGAAAATAGTTATACATAGATATTTGAACACGGGGAAGAGTTTCGCGTTAGATGTCGCGTCAACACATGAACTTCAGGGCTGTCCAGCCGATCGTCCTGAAATTTCGTATTCATCGATATCTGAATGCGAAGAATATTTTCGCCGTATCCGTTTTGCTAAAACTCGCCACTAGATTGCGCTACGCCGCATGGCCTTCTGCGCCGTACAAACGATTGCCTTGAAATTCGGTATGCATGGTTATTGAACACAATATAATGCGATATCCATTTTGCTATATCTCTTTATTACAATGAATAGTAATCACCACAAATCGTAATATCAAAAAGTCCATTCATTCCCGTGCGAAGAACGGGTACTTCAGCTAGTATATATATATATATATATATATATATGTCAACATTCACATCTTCGTCTGGCGTATTTCCGAAATATTCTGCTAAATATCCCTTTTTTCTCACTTACACTGGCAAATGTCGGCATTCACCATGCGCTAATGGTGAATGTTGAATATGTCGGAGATTTGCATTTTTCTTTTCCATATTTCAAGCGAAATAAAACATCGCAAGGGTGACGAAACGCTTTCATCTGTCTTGCCTAGAGAAGTTACCAATCATGGTGAGGAGAGGTGTCGTCAATCTGTACAGGAGTTTTCACTGCTGGACTGACCCCGAAGAATTTTAATGCCGTGGTAGATTTAAAAGGCAGCCAGGGATTCGTTATTTGAATGTATATCTTTAGATTCCAGCATGAGAAGAAGAAATGATGCTCGACATTACTTACCTTCTTAATAAAGGATAGAAGTTCTACTTGAAAAAATTAAGTATTAATATTTTAGTTTTACGTTTAGTGAGTAATAAACTTATAATTTATACCGTAGTGTATGTCGCAGTACATTTCTCGTATAGCTATGGAAAACCATGGATTATTAGGAAATAACCTTCCCCAACAGAATAAAAGTATTTCTCCTAAGTTTTTGCTTTTCTTTTGACTACGACTACTCTTTTTGGCCTATGCCAGAAGTCGAAACTATCAAGGACTAGTTCGGACTATCACGGTGTTTGTTGAAATACACCATGATAGTCCGAATGTTACTAGTTTATATTCAAATAGTCAATCTTTCACCGACGTATCCAGTTTGTGTTTGCAATCATTGGTGGTAGTCTACATGTATTAGAATATAATCAAATATTCGATCTTTCACAGACGTGTTTGGTTTGTGTTGACATTCACCGGTGAAAGTCGACATTCTCCAATTTCGGCCCTATCCACTAGCATATAGAATATACAGGGTGAATCTAAACTCTTGGACAAAACTTTAAGAGGTGGTAGGGCACATAATAAGGAATCAGAATCACATAGCAATATGGGGTCGGCAACTTCGTCTTCATATAGCTGTTAATAATCACTTTGGAAAAAGTACTGAAACAACAGAGCACTTTCCGACCATTGTTCTTCAGAAACTAATGTATTTTTCTCCGAAAACAGAAGACTAAAATCATAGTTTAAAAATTCTATTTTATTTCATGGATGAAATGTTTGGAGACGAGCCTATTACTTATGAAACTTGGTAAAGAAATTAGACGAACACTTCAATACTTTTCACAAAGTGATTATTACCGGGTAAGTGAAAACTGCGTTTTTAACCTCATATTGCTATGTGATTCTGATTCCTTATTATGTGCTCTTCTATCACCCCTTAAAGTTTTGCCCAAGAGTTTAGATTCACCCTGTATTTCTTCCGTGCGTTCAGAGTTTTCAGTCACCATTCGCAAAAAAAAAGCCTCAAACGCATCTTTTTTTTTTTTTTTTTTTACTTTTCTTATGCCACGTAAATATCATACATTCTCTTTAGAGTGAATATTTTAAAAAAATGTCTGACAGAGACAGAAAATAAATAAAAGCTCCTACAAATATTTATACGAATACAATGAGAAGATGACAAACACAAACGATATGTTCGTAAATATTAAATTGCACCGACATTTCGAAGAGGAATAATCCAGAATTTTGGTATACTACTTGTTATATATATAATATTTGGATTTATTATTATTATTATTATTTAGCGTGAAATTAGTGCAGAGTTATTTTAAACTTTAATATAAAGCAATGCAAATTTCAACGAGAAATTCATACCTTGTATCGTAAAAGTAAGAAATATAAGTTGTGTATACTATTTTAAATTCCCTTATAAGTTTTATAATCGAAATGATTTCATATTTTAACCAAATTTCATATTTTATGGTTTGGATATAATTGTAACATTTTTCATTATTTTTAGTACTTTCCTAGCATTTGAAATTACTAATTTATATCGCATATTTATTTCGTACTTCAACTGAAAAATTTGTAAAACAGCCTAACATTTGGAACATATTATTTTTCACTAGAGTGTTTAAAAAGTAGGGATTCGTTTTATCTACCTGGATAAGATGAAGTACCACTGATAAAATCGTGGTCACTTCAGTAAAAAACATTACACGTTTTCATGGTATGATGTAATAAATATTTTTCTTCTTGTCATCTTCTGTTTCTCTAAGGCGATAACAAAAGTTAATGTGTAGAACTTGACACAAAACTTTCCATAATACTGTTTATCGGCAATTTTATAGAAAAATGTCCTTTTTATATCTAACGGCTGCAGTTTGTTTCAAGTAGGTTATATATTTTCAACGATTACAAGTACTACAAATGTTGTTTTCTGTTTTAGTATTTTATGTTCCAGGTTTAAAATGTATCATAAAAAGATATGATTACTTCAAATTTCTCAAACTACCACATCGTTCATTTCTGTAATTTTCTCTACGTCTTAGTTTTCCTTAGCGAGAATACAGCGATAAAGATTTATTTCAATTTTATGTTCATGTGTTATCTTTTTTTCTTTCCAATGGCCAGATCAGATGCTGAGGGTAGGCTTCACCGTAACGAATGCCGGAGAGGCTATGGGGTGCTTAGTAGGCAAGCCAAAGCTGCCCCCTAAGAGTAGTTCAATAGTTGGGAATCAATTCCAGATGAGAGACCTGAACCTGTATTGGCACTCCCTGAGGTATCGTTTAAACAATTAGGACTTTAGACCCACGACAGTTTTTTTCCTCCATGTTCAAGTTCGCTTCAAAGTACATTGATGTTCAAGCATTATAAGTGCAAGGTAGTTAAAAAGTATAAAGAAAAAGAAAACACCTTTCCCTATATATGAAACTCAGCGGCTTTTTCGCTCAATCAATCAAACCAAAATTTAAGACACGATTACTTGAAGGTAGGCACAGCGTATTGCAATGATTTTAAACAACTCAGAGCATACTGTTATGGTTTCAATGAAAAAAATTCGAAATTTTCCAATGGCAACACCCGCTTTTTTCTTGCGAATACTGCTCAGCTCAGAAAAGCATAAATTGTGTTTTAATGATACATCTACAACGGAAATTGGAGGCTTAAAGCTTTTGCAAAGAAAGGCCTGTATAGAGCCAGAGCCAACCCATAGAGGTGGCGCATTGGCCCAATTTGCATGAATTCATTGGAAAAAACACTAGAAATGTTTAAAAAAACAGTAGGGGACATGAAAACTTAGTTCCACTGAAAACTATTTCCCCATTTTCGGTATATATAATTAGTAAGACTGCGCTTATAGGAAATATTTTTCAAGATTTAATTTTAAACAGTATTTCCTGGACTGTCCAAGATTCTTGTAAAATTATAGAACTCTTAAAATATTTCTACTGGATCGTCTATTAGAATATTTTGCAATTAAATTGATTTTTTTCAATATAAAGCATTAATTTTGAACTAAAATCAATAAGATCGATTAAGCATTATTCAGTGGTAGAGGAATTTCGATAAAATTTTCATTTTTCTCTGGAAGAATTTAAAGGAGTTTTCAATAGGAAAGAAATGCTTCAAAGATTTTGACAAATGTTCAGTCGAATCCTCTAAACTTGTATACAGGATATTTCAAAACAGTCTGAAGCAGTTTAAAAGTTTGGTAGAAGAAAATAAAGATGATTAGAAAAAAAATTCAATTACCTGCTAAAATTCACTTTAAAGAAGGTTTTGAATTGATTGTGAATTTTTCCGATTATACTTTGTTAGAATTCACCCATTTTTACACCCAAAATGCTGGGTAAAGTATGAATAATTTTAAATTGTATTTCATTCTTATTCATGCAGCTTTTGAGACTGAAATTTCATAAGCAAACTAACACCTCATGCTTTGCTTAAATGAATATTAACAGGTGTATGAAAGCAACGCTTTTTGACTTCATTGCTAAGTGATTCTGAAAGGCATCGATTCTCTGTAAAACCCTTTACAGCTGTGCCAAGTAATTTTAAAACAGCCAGCATAATTATAAAAGCTATTGCATGTATGTCAGGGTGATTTTATTTACAAGGGTCATAGTGAGCTTAAATTAAGCAAACGCCGTTGCATTTTAAACTTGAAGATAAACAGTTATAAAACAGATCACCATTGTGTAAAACGCAGATATTATGTCGAAATGGTACCTATAATTTTCATATCGAGGGCAAATTGAAAAACGTAACTGTTCCATTCGGGAAACTGAAAATAGTTTACTTTATTCGTAAAAATGATACCATTAAGAAAAGTTATAAAATAGATAATCTTGATAAATGTAAACACAAGAAAGATTAATATGTGGCTTTACAGGGAAAAAATCAGTAAAGTTAATAAATTAACGCTTTAGTTGAAATATCAGAGTCGTTGAATTGAAATAAAAATTTCAATATTTTAAACTGCATCCGATGTAGTTAATTGAATCCTTAGGGGAAATTCTTTTACCTAGGGCCGCCATGCTTTATTTAAGTAATTTTTATTTTACAGCATTTTTACTAATTGGAGTGAGTGGCAACACTGTTTCAAATCATAGTAGCTATTTTTAATGAAAGGAAGAAGAAGCTATAGTTAAATAAAAAGAAAGTCTTGATTTGATGATCAAAACTAAATTTTTTCACATCAACTGAAGTCTTATTTTGTGAAAGTAAGTGAAAACTTATGTTTTAATGTATAACAGATAATTTTTTGTAATCATTAAAGGGAAAAATGAAACACAAAGAAAATTTGGTTTTTGCAGATTTTTGGCTGTGGAAGCCATTTTGCCAAAAAGAACAACGTCTTGTACCTAGAGCCATGGCCCTAGGCACAAATATTATTGTTTGTGCTGTCAACTTTTTATAAAAATGGGGATGGGGAAGATAAATAGGATTTTATAGCACAAACCTAATATTTAAAATTTGTTCCATTTTTTTCAACCATGCCATCAACTTAGCAAAAGAAAATAGCATGGTATTACTGACAATACCACCTCATACTAGTCATAAATTACAGCCATTAGACAGAGGTGTATTTGTGCCCTTTAAAAAATATTACAATGTAGCCTGCAGTAACTGGATGCAAACAAATCCAGGTAAACCTCTTATAATTTATGATGTAGGTGAGAATGTTAGCAAAGCATATCCCTTAGCTTTTACCTCTACAAATATCCAGTCTGGTTTTAGAGTATCAGGCATATGGCCAATTGATGAGACTATATTTCGTGAGGATGAATATTTGAGTTCCTACGTAACAGACAGGCCCACAATAACTGCCGATGAATCAACTTCCGAGAGTCTGGCTGTGAGCAGACCTATTGATAATGCAACGGTTACAGAAAAAATGGACGCATTTGTTAATTGTCAACCTTCCACATCAAACTGAATCAACCCAATGTATAACACCTGAACAAGTGCGTCCTTTTTTAAGGCTAAACCTCGTACTGCCGGAAGAGGTGGATAAAAACCTGGCAAGTGTAGAATTCTCACTGATACACCTGAGGAATCACTTGAAATGAACTCTTCAGATTTTGCAAGCAGCACAGATTCTCCAATAGCTGATGAAAGGCCTAGTGATGAACTTGAAAAGGGATATTTCTGTTTGACGAAATTAGATGAGAAAAAACTAAAGCATTTTTACATAGCAGAAGTAGTTGACGTTACAGATGATCAGTATATTGTTAAATACCTGAAATGACTCTAAGGATTCGAATAAATTTTTGTATCACAGTGATACAACTTACTTTATCAACAGAGATGATGTTATATTTAAATTGCCTTAACCAAAAACTGTTGGAGTCTCAGAAAGCCAATGCTTTTCACCCACTTTTGGTGTCAGTTTTGCGAATCAAGCGTGGAATAATAAACATTTCTTCCTTACAAAGATTTTAGAAACTGTGCACAAAAGAAATAATGCATACAATTTTTTTTAAATATTGTAAACAACAATTTCGGTTTTTGAAAATAACTGGCCCTAGGTACAGTAGTATTATTGTACCTAGGGCCATTTGTAATTTTTTTTAAATTTTCAGTATCATTTCCAATTTTTTTGTTTCGATACTTGAAGTGATTTTTATTTAAAGAGAATAAAGAACTTAATGTATGCAAACTGTTTTTATTATTGTAAGTTAATTATAAGTAAATATATTGCCATTTGAAAGTAGCTGGGCCTAGGTACAAGAGTTTCCCCTAATTATATGCAGTTGTATTATGAACAATATCCAGACAGTAGCTTTCAGTCTAGTTAATGCCCATATGAGTTGCAGTATGCTAAGCCTTAACCCAATGAAAAGTTTTCCGATATAAATTAAGTAAAATGTGATTACTATTAAGATTGATTTCGTTGAACAAACTGTTGTTCGTGAGTTATCTACTGATAAACAGATTCACTTACCTCATAGAGCTTTAATTCTACAGCGTGTCCCTAAAATGCGTAACGTGCTTTAATTCTTTATCTATTAATTAAGTGTACAATATAAATTGAAAAAAATGTCCGAAATAAGGTAGGAGAAAGACTACGCGAAGAAAAAATTCCCTTGTTACTTATTTAAAAAGTTACCATTTTTACAGTCATGAGATGGTGTACAAAATTACAGTCCTTCATTATAGAACGTCTCAAAGATATCTATAAGCAAAATGATCACGTGCTATACACGAGTTTTAATGCAAGCGTTTATAGCTGGAGTGGAAAAAAATCTTTCGTAATTTCTGTACGATCCTTGAAATGCGCTCATTCCACGTGATTTTTTTTCCTTCCGCAGCCATTGTAAAGTGGTTTAAGTCAGCATATATTAATCTTCATACCACAGATTATTTTTAGAATATAATTCTCCAATTCTGTGCTTTATCTCATTGGTGTATGGGGCAAATTTAACTATTTGGAAGATTTATTTTTGTATGGGGATCGTATACGAATTTAAAATGTGTCATTTTTGAAAATTAACGAGATGTAGTTTTCTTAGCTCCGACTTGTTTCCCACCTTATTTTGGACATGTTTTTAAATTTACATTGTCCGTTTATCTCTAAAGATAAAGAATTAAAACATGTTACCAACTTTTTGGGACATCCTATGTTTATTCACAAGTACACAACAGATAACGACTACACCATTTCAGAATACATATATATCTGTAACTGAACTTTTTGGCCCTCTAGTGCACTCCCTTGAAGTGTAATAAACAAAATAGAAAAATAAAAGCAATAATAATTATTAATAGTCCTAATATATGCTTGTAAGTTAACCATTCGTAAAAGCACAAGCACTATCTGATCAGCCCACATGACAAAAGTGTATGCGCCCATAAAACAGAAAATTAAAAGAAAATCTTGACATCTCGAAAACTTATCAACGCACTTGTAACATTCAAGATAATGGTAGTAATTTTCTGTGTCACATCTACATGACACTAAATCATGATCGTATCACAAGCTGACGCATTTCATGTAAAATTCATTTTATGCAAATTTAAAAATATAGAGCGTCAGTTGCATGTGTAAAGGTTGCTTTTTTTTCAAACTTGGCTATAAAAATTTTACTTTTGCCTTCATTGAAAGAAAAGTTTTCATTCCTTTAATGTTTCTTTCTTTTATTAGCTTCAATAAAAAACTCGATTTTTGTATCACTGGGAAAAAAATGTATTAGATTTTTCAAACATAATCGTACTTTCTAATACTTTTTTTTTTCTTTCTGTTCAATCCTTTTATCATTATTATTATTTAAAGATCCTTGACAGTGCAGATAATACCCCAGACGTTTTAATCCTTTTATCATTATTATTATTTAAAGATCCTTGACAGTGCAGACAATACCCCAGACTTTTTCATGCTTTCCTTCATCAGTGGTTGATTTATTTGCCAGGAGAAGGCAGCTCACGTCACTGAATGTGTCGTTTAGAGCTACGTACGTCCTTCCCGGTATTTCCCACCATAATTTGATCCTCATCAGAAGGTGGTAAATTTCTGAGTATTGGCTCCCCTAGCACTTACACGGTGCACTACGGAATATTGCACTTACACGGTGGTCTTTAGTGGTACGCCGGTATCGAACCCGCAACCTTACGGTTACCAGTCCATCGCCTTAACCACCGGACTACCACGGCCCCGAAGAGGTTGGTTGTTCACTTTACAGAATTATATCCACATTACAGATGGAGAAAACCAACCAAAATTCCAGACCGTTAGATCGATAGCCGTGCGGTAGGCCCGAACCCGCACCCTTCACACTTCAGCCGTCTGCCATGCTCAGTGGCTTATCCACTCGCGCATGGTGGGGACCCCTCAGTGGTTGATTTTTATACTGTGGATATTTCGGCATCGGGTATGTTTGAATTTTTCACTAATGTATACTTTCTGTAAAATACTTCACCAAGTAAAAGTAGTAAAAAAAGAAACTTGATATCTAGAAATGTTCTTGGCAAAATGAAATCATACGTTCCTTCAGTATGCCAAAGTAAGTGATATAAAACTAACAAGTAGATGCAAGTAGCCCTTCAATTTTATAGTAGTTTATTGACGGATTACGTCTGTGTTAAAGTACTAAATGCTAAATTTCCAATCATTAGCAGGAGAAAAAAACTTGCAAAAACTGAAATGAAATAAGTCGATATTTTCGCATTTTTTTCATATTTCATTTGGTATATTGCGGTTCGATTAGTCTGTCATTCGCTGTCAGCATAAGTACACCGGGATAAACTTCTGTCGATGGTAAACCATTTATTAAAAGCAGCACTGCAGCACAAATGGAAACTAAAGGAGGTAAATATCAAATACTTGCTGTACATATTGTTAATTTTGGGTGTTTCCTGGTTCTCTTTCTAGGGAGAGATGAAACCCGTAATTTACTGCAGGCTTATCGATTTCCTTACGATGTTTTTTATCAGGGAGCTTATCATGAAAAAGAAATTTTTTGCAGTATTAAAATAATTTTTTTATTTTTTAGTGGACTTTATGTCTATTTATTTATAAATCTGATATTTTAATGCTAAGGTTGATGGTTTGCAACCATCAGAACTTTTTGAGCTTCGGTTTTCCTTTTATACTGGCATAGTAATATATATATAACCTTTCCATTTTTTTACATTAATTCCATATTTTGTATTGGGGAGACCACTATTTTCCATAGGACCATTATTTTCCATAGGGTCATGTTTTTTAGATCCTTTAGTTTTGAAATGAGCAGCTAAATGATGCCACGGAGCAAATTGGCTAAAGCAGCCACACAGGATACGATAGTTCAGTAACTGCTGCCAGATCGTCGGAAGAGTTATTTTCCATTTTTTTTCCACTGTGAGTAATCTTTCAGGCCTTTATACAAATTTAAACTAAACGTACTAATATGAAATTTATAGTTTGACATCGCATGTGCCAGAAAGAGGTTTCTTTCTTTAGGCAGCTATGCGTTTGTTTTGGAAATAACGTTCACAACTACTCTTCGAGGAAGTGTGGAAGTTTCAATATGGTGACTGGGCGGAAATGTTTTCCAACAGTATACGGGGCACGTATACTGTGACACATCTCGTTGAAAAGGTGTTACTGTTAATCAGACAATGACGACTTTATTTAAAATTATTAAGTGACAGTTTTTATAATTCTTCTATACTTTTGTATTTCTTCTATACTTCCAACTGCTTCACTTATTATTTTCTCAATAACTCTGCTATCATCTCCCCAAATATTGCTAGGCCTTTTTAGTTAAAAGCAAAAAAAATAAAAATTAAAAAAAAATAAAAATAATGCATATTAAGTAAGAAGCAAGATTAATTATCTGTGTTTTACCATTTATGGTTCGGCTGGAAAACTTTCTAACTTAAAATTATTAGATTTAATCATTTACTGCTAAAATCTACAGTTACTTTTTTAAAAAAATCTGGAGTGAATCCACTCGACTTTCCGAACACTTACGATTAAGATCATTACAAAGCACTTAAATAAATTTTAATCGATGAATAATTCAAACATATATACCAAATTGAAACTCAATCGAATGCACCGTTTAAACGCTTGCGCACTTTCAAGAATTTCTCCTCATATGCCATTATGCCATAACATAAAAGAAAGTTTTGTCGTAGCCCTTTAGGAGAACTATAAGTCCTATACACACCAAAATCAATACCGGTTTTAGGATGGAGGTTTATAACATGTATACCGAATTTGAGCTTAATCGAATGTATCGTTTAAACGCTAGCGCACTTTCAAGAAATTCCCCCCATAGGCCATAATGTAAAAGAAATCTTTGTCGTAGCCCTGCAGAAAAACTATAAGTCCTATGCATACCAAAATCAATACCGGTCTTGCAACGGTGGTTTCTAACATGTATACCCAATTTGAGCTCAATCGAATCTACCGTTTAAACGCTAGCGCACTTTCAAGAAATTCCCCCCATAGGCCATAATGTAAAAGAAATCTTTGTCGTAGCCCTGTAGAAAAACTATAAGTCCTATACACACCAAAATCAATACCGGTCTTGCGACGGTGGTTTTGACATATATATCCAATTTGAGCTCAATCGAATGCTCCGTTCAGGAGCTATCGTGTTCACTCACATACACACAAACACACATACACACACACACACATACACACACACACACACACACACACACACACATACACACATACATACATACATCTCGTAAAAATAGCATAAATGGATTCAGAAGCCCTCAAAACGTGTAAAAACACCAAAATCTCGAAGTCGAATTTTTTCATGATTACAATACTTTCCTTACATGGTACATGTTCGGAAAGTAAAAATACGCCAGTTTGTTGAGAAACATTTAGGAGATACAATGATATCCAGTTTACCTCTAGGAATGGATACGAGACGAGATAGAGATTTGTAGCCTTTTTTGAGAGACAAACATTTTTAACATTACGATATAGGGTTTTTGCGAGACGAGACAAAGCTTTTAGACTGTTTTGCGAGACGCGATATGCCTATTTTTCGTCCCGCGTCCATCCATAACCTTAAAATAGATTTTTTTAAATACAAAAGTTAAATTTAAAAAATTGCAAAAAATGAGCCGGTCTCTCCTACATTCTTACATTTTTCTTTTATTCTAATGTAATCATGTTTAGGGTTTTATTTATTTATCTATTTTTCAGTTTATTATACATCAATTATACATAATTGTCAAATTCTGGAATGGAAGGTGAACTAGCTCACTCCAGTGATGAAATTGAAAGATTTATTTTTTTGATTGAATTGTGTCAAATTCAGAATGTTAGACCAGGAGTTTCCAACTGGCAGCCCAGTGGCCGCATGTGACCCTCGATGTCTTTTTTGCTGCACGGGAAGCTTTCTGGGAAAATAATTGGCAACAAAAAAAAAGATGCTCTTATTTAAGGAAAAGAAGATTTCGTGAAAGTCCATGTCATTTCATACACTTTTCCCTTGCAAATAAATTTGCTTTTCCTAAGTTTCAATGAAATTTGGTGCTCCCACATGTGTTTTATTACACACTCCCTTCTCTTTTTTACATCCGTTAACTCGTCCGCAGACTTAACTTTACTCAAGGATGGCAGCAGCCTCTCAGATTCTTCTTTTCTCGATCTCCCGAGACTCAACAACGGAGTTTGATGTAAACATCCATTCTTTAGGAGTTGCAGTAGACAGACCGCGATTCTCACTGATCATTTTGTGTGCTTTTACGTTAACTTTTCTCCTCTTGTAATTTTAAAGTTTGCATTTAAATTTTAGTCAATTTGCCCATTCATATTGTACTAGGTCCTCATGGCATATTGCGCATGCAATGTTGAGCTGACCGAATTTCGTGCAGTTATCTCTACCTCAAGTTGATTTTTTTTTTTTTTTTTTGGTGATTAATCATCGATTGACCGATTTCGGATTTTTTTTAAAGTGATCAGCATCGTGACCTTGACCAATGTCATAGGTTCAATGAACGCGCTGAGCGAGTAATTGAGGAATAGAATAACTCTTCTAATATATCCATTCAAAGTTAATGGCAGCAGCTTTTTCGGAGATGATTCCTCCGTGGTCAACCCGATTGGTTTGATTTCAGATTTAAACCTTGCTAGCATTAGTACCTATAACTATGCCAAATTTGAATGAAATCGGTCAAGCGGTTTAGGGGGAGAAACGTTCCATTCAAATGCCTGAGTGTAGTGTAAGACTTTTGCTCAGCTCAATGATGGTGAGCACACCACTCTCAGCGGTTATGGGCTTGGGTTTGACTCCGACTTGTTGCCCGACCAGTGGCCGAGCGCATACCGCTCTAAACAGGAAGACGGAAGAAGCCTAGTTCAAAACCAGGTCACGTCCGCCGATCTAATCGTTCGGAGTTTTCCGCGGTTTCCTCCGGAACTTAGTGTAAATAGGGGTTTGGGCCCCTTAGAAAAAACCTCACTGTGGACACCCGCCCCCCCCCCATCGACCTAGATCCCACGTGTTGATAATTGGCCATAATCCACAACATAACACACGCACATTGACTCTGGCTAGGCTTTGGCTGTTAATTCGTCCGTCACTTCAAAGATGGCAACGTTCAAAATTATCCAGTTTTTCTTGAATCGTAATTTAATTATCGATTTTTTTCAAAATTCAACCTAGAATTATTTTTTATTTTATGTTTTATGCGATTTTTGACATTTTATCTCACATAATTCGTAATAACGGCGGTAATTTCGTTTGCAGCTAGCGGCATTTGTATCATCGGGTAGAGGAGAAAATTTTCTTTTAAAAACAGTTTGTTCTGAATATGTACATAAGTTACAGATTTTTAGAAATTTTTAAACTAAGTATCTTTTTTGACGATTTTTTTCGTAAAATAATTTTTAAACAGTTGCATTTTGAATTCTATCCGTCATAAGTTTTTGATATTTTGACAAATCGTGAAACATTCCTTTCTCCTTCTTTTAAAATTAAGAACGAAAAAATTATATAAATTAGGTGATTTTTTACGAATTTTAATGTAGCATAATGTTTAGAATTTAACAGCATCAACGCGGAGAGCTTACAACGCGGAGAGCATGGCTGGAGAATTTATGATGGGTTGCCACAGAAAAGATTAGAAAAAGGTTTCTTAACCTAACGATAGAGTGTTTAAATGGGGCACAGGATTTTCAATTCGCAAGTGAGAATCTATAGCGTCAATTGCTTCAAGATACTTATTTCTGCTCTTTTCTTAATACAAAGAGGCGATATTTTGATTAAAACTTAGTATAGAAGTAAGTGGCATTTTAATTCGTTGCTTATTTAAGAATTGAAGTGCTTTAACGCAACTGAAAATGTTCTCCATTTTAAAACCTAAAAAGTTCGTTTTAAAGCGCGATATATTAAAAATTTACTATTTACTTTTTTTGCATTTAATTATGCCGTGGGCATATATGTTTCGTAGCATATGCATGTTGCGGGTATAGTTTTATTTTAACGTTGGATTATGATCCTAGATGGTGGCCCTATATAAAGAAAAAATTTTTTCAACGTCGTGGTAAGTTTTAATAGACACCGTTTGAAAACTACTGTGCGAAATATCCAAATTAACTCCCTCAACCAAAAGGTGTATCTTTTACTGCCTCATCAACTTAAAAAAATGCGTGAAATTTTTAAACTCTGCAACCCTACCGTCCTCCCTACTAGCAATTTTGCTCGGGCTACCACCGGCCACGCAGCCAGCCGATGACGGCCCGAGCAAAATTGCTAGTAGGGCTGGCACAATTAAAGCGATTCTAATTAGCTCCCCAAGATTACACAGTTAGATGTCTTAAAAGAGACAGAAGCATGAATGATTTATAAGATGTCGCTATATTGGATGCATGGGTATTTCAATTATCACCGCTTGGATTCCCCCACGGTGAGATGAAATGTTTTGCGGTGCTAAATACGCCAATCTTACACAACTATGCACAAATTAAATATACATGGAGAGTAGTGGCTTAGCCAGAAATTTTTCATGGTGGTGGTGGTGGGGGGGGGGGGAATACGACTACTGCAACTCACATATATATGTATACGTGGGTGATAAGGGAATGATGAATAAGCATTTCGTATGACGAAAAATTTCTCATGGGTGTTGTGACCCCCCCATCCACGCCCCCTTAGCAAAAGATGGAGAGCTTTCTTAATGGCAGCCATTATGTGAATTGATTATTGTTTATGCTAATGAGTAAATTGCAAAGAATTTCCAGAGAATAAAAAGGTCCCATTGGTTACAAATAATCTAATCTGTTTCTTTTAATCGAGCCTTGAAGAGGGAGAAGTGAAGATAGATAGTCTTCATATACGTAATAGGCAGTATTAGTAGATTTGTATGGATAATATGAATAAAACCTTTTTCAACGGTTGTCTTGCAACCAACCAAGCGATAAGTAATTCTAATTTGCGTCAATATATCCCGCAGTAATTTCAACAGAAGAGATTACTTGAACTTTTTTTAAAAAATGAAATACTGTTTTTTTTGTTGTTGTTGTTGTTGTCACATGCAGATATGATATCATTAAAATATTCGCTTCTTCCTATATGAAAAGCGGGTGCTCAGCTATTTCAAAGTAAACGGTTGTCCATTTCATGTAGTGTCTGAGGTATTTAATGATACAACTTGAACCTAAAAAACAGTATGATGTAAAAATAAGACATTTTGAAAGTCAGGATTTCTCTTCAAACCGTAAGCTTTTTATTTTTTTGATCGCGAATGACGCTGACGTAGTTTTTTGAATCATTATATTGCAATGATGCTAGGTTAGTACTCATGACGCAAACTTTACGTCAAAAGTCAAATAATTATTTATATTTTTTTTTTTTTTAGATTCCGGATCACTGGAATTAATTCAAATTACACATGCAAAGAAAATTTTCGTTTCCTACGGAGCAAAGAACGGGCACGCAGCTAGTGCTTTTATAAAAAAAATAACGTTCGTCAAATTAGCAGGTAGCCTAGAGGATAAGCCATCTATAATAATCTATGTAGTATTAGTGCAGGTTTAGTTCAGGTAAAAATTGTAATTATAATGTCTCCGAGATAAACCTCACAAGAAAGTGCAACCATCCATTTTTATTAAATAAATTTATTGAAAATTCTTATTCAACATTTACAAAAAATATACAATATTTACTGAAATATGTAAGACACAAATTCTTACGAATTTATACAATTAACTACAGCTACCAGTTAAAAAGAAAATCTTAAGATGTCATTCCGAATATACATCCCAATCACTTCATGAAATATGTTTTAAATGTCTCACAAGTATATTTTTAACATCAAAACGCAACATTTTTTCAGAATAAATAACTCATTGGTCTTAACATAATTTAGTTTGCTTTTGGAGAAAGGTTAATAAGTGTTCAACCCTCTACTGTTATCAGAATTTCAAAAAAAAAAAAAAAAAAAAAAAAATTCAAAGCACACAGAGACGAAAATATTATTTCATAACAAACACATTAATACATATTGTTTAGATTTTTGATATAAGTATATATGTATACAAATGTGTTTAAAAGAAAGAAGCATATATATTAAAAACAACACTTATTGATGTACAATTAATTCTATCTCTTTTTATTATTCTGTTATTTCCTAACGTCCTTATACTTTTAAAGAATTTATACTATCATAAAAAATATAATTTACAGTTATTCAGCAAAACATAATTTTTAAATAATTTCTATTTTTTAAATAAAATTTACAGTCATCTAGCAAAACATAATTTCAAAATAAAAATATGTCTTACAAATTAATTCTCGAAGAAGAATTAAGTTTCATATTTTATTTTATGTGTCTAGTAAATTTTGCTGAGCAAGAAATACCTCCTGATCCACGATATGGAAATTTATTCAAACGTTCAAAAATTAATCATGTGGTATATACTTAACTATTCTTGCATGCCAAAAATTTAATCAAAAGCTACTTCTATTTTCATGAAAAATATAAAATTTAAGCTCCAACATATGTTTAATCATGCGTAATTCAAAGTATTTCATATGATATTTCTTAAGCCTTAAATAAAATTAAATTTGTTCTTTTCGAAAAGAGTATGTAAAAAAAAAAAGAAAAGTATAAATATCAAATTAACTTAATATCTTATTTATTATAGAAAAATATAAAGAAGTTGGTTGGTTGTGTGTGTGTGTGTGTGTGTCCCTAGTTTCAGCTTTATTTTCTATGACCTTAGTTTGCATAATCTGTGTATAATATTTTGTATGAATTACGATTCCATTAGCACTACACTCCATATTAACTAGTTTAGTAATACTCGAGTATTTAGCTGATATGCACTGAAAAATATGCTTTGTTGATTCAACAAATTTTTGGTTGGCTCTATTTCAAAGATATATTTTTTGTTGAATCAACAGAAACTTTGCTAATTCAACGAATTATTCTGTTAATTTTAACAACATTTAAAAAAAAAATTCAACAAAACATTTTGTTAAAAACCAACAAAATTATCCAGTTGAAATATCTCCAACGAAATTTTATTGAATCAACAAAGTGCTGTTGAATTCAACAAAACATTTTTTTTTTAATGTGATAATTTTGTCTCGACAGGATCCAAAAAGGTAAATAAATGATGTTTAAAAATTATTTTTTCAATCACTTATATCTTAACGGCATAGTATTCTTCCTATAATTCCTATTTGTAAGTTCCAGTGCATTCAAGGTTTAATTAACACAGCGGAAATTTAATCTCTCAGAGCCCAAATCGATATATACTTTATTCCGCACACACTTCAAGTCGTTCGTGTTTGTTTCAAAACTTTCGACAAAAGTTATATCTTTAACGAAATACTTCTACATACAATCCGACAGAAGACATAACAGAATTTGTCTTTCCATTCAGAATGACTGTAACCGTTTAATCTTTTGAGCAGAAAGCATTGATTTTTGTCAGTGATTGTGAAATGTTGCAACTGAGGCTCGAGAATAACGCATTTATTCCTAACAAATTGGAGCTCTAGGAATAAAATTTAGCTGGTGAATAGTCAGTATGAGTTTTGATCAGAACAACTGATTTTGTATACGCGCATGAAACAAAGTTTTGCGTTATGATAATTTAATGATGAAAGCTTGTTTACTTGAAGTTTTGCTTTATATGCGTAAATATAAAATATAGATATATATACAAGCAAAATATAAAAATTGACTTTAGTTTTCAATAAAATGTTCCGTGACTTAACTTTAAAAAAGATAATGGAAGCATACTAAATTAAAAGATTTAAATATTTGCTTTTCAATGTTAGTGCAGAAATATAATAAGTTATTACAGTTAAGATGCAGTTTCCAATGCGTTTTAATCATTGTTAATTTATTATGACTAAATAGTTACTAGTGAAAGCTGAATGCAAGTACATATAAATTTATACCACGTTTTAAGGAGTTTAAATGTGTCCTTTTATAACATAATAAGTTTCTTAAAGAAGTATTATATCCATTAGGAAGCAATTTAATCCAAATCAACCATTTTATAAAGCTTCACCATTATTAGATAGTTATTTCGTAAAGTATTGTCGTGACTTCAGATGTCACATAAAAAGTTAAGCGAAATCATATTCTTTAGTGAAAGATTATGAAGATATTTGTGTATAGTCTCTAAAAAACAAAAGTAAATAGGAATCAGGTTTTCATACACTCCGTTGTAAACAAACGTCAAATTCTACTTAAGTTATTGCATTTTAGAAGATACTATAGAAGATTCCGCTTTGTTAATTTTGTATAAATTCAATTATTAATTAATAAAAATATAAAATATGACATTGAAAAAATTTTAAAATATCAACTTATATTTTACAAATTTTTTGATATAGTAGTCCATTAGCCTGCAGATACATTTTATAAAAAACTATTTATTCTCGCCGTTTGTCTTTTCAATATGAAATACGCCATAATATATCTTAAATTGATATCTTTAGATATATTTCATATAACATAGTTAGTTCAGTAATCATATGTTTTTTTTTTTCTTTCAATCTCGAAACTTAAAACTGTACGTCTCTTTATGTACACAAGTAAGAAAATCCACAGCACATTATTTTACAAAACAGTGAAGTATTTCATCAGCTCTTGTTTGGACGTCATGACTTTGAAACATGATTCTCTTTGTTTTGAAACTTTTTTACTAGCTATTGACGTCAGCTTCTGTTCTGAAAAGACAGTAAAAATCCATCATATGTATTATATATTTTTTAATATAACTAAATTTATCATATTAATAAATTTAAGGGGGAAAAAAGAAAAGAAACATAAAATGTCCACTGTAACTGTTTAGGAAGAGCCCCCTGATACAAATATGCAGGGTGTCCTAAACTAATGGTACAAAATGTAAGGAGACGGCAGGGCACATAATAAGTAACCAGAATCACAAAGCAATGTGGGGTCAATAACGACCTTTTCACATACCTGTTAATAATCACTTTGGGAAAAATTTGTTAGTGTTTGTCTAATTACTTAACCAAGTTTTATAAACAATGGGCTTAGTCCTTGTTCCAAAGTGATTATTAACAGCTACATAAAAACGACGTTTTTGTAGCTGTTATGTATAGATTTTGTATAGCACATAAAACTTATAGCGCATAAATTAATCCTAAATATATTCATCTGATTTCAATCGAATAAAAGGTTTTCTTTTCTTTAAATATTCCTATTTACCCGTGCACGATAGCTTTCGGGGTGTTTCCAGAAAACCAGTAAACAAAATCGGAACTGTATATTTTTAAATACTCTTTTTCTTTAATTCTCAGTAATTTTCTACTTTTGAAGAGAACGACATTATTCCGTTAATCACTGAATATGTACACACGCATGTATACAGCTGATTTATTTTAAATGAAGTGTTCTTTTGAACATTCCTATTTCCCAGAGTACTGACAACTTGCGTAATGTTTCCGATAAACCAGTAAACAATAATCAGACTGTATTTTTTTTTACATACACAGTTATTCACGGCATATTTGCACCTTTTTAAATATACTGCCCTTTAAACTGAAGGAGAAAATGCTAGCCACGTACTTTTAACAGTGAAGTTTTCTCAGGGTATGCAAGTCGTGTGTTAACGCCCGAACAAATCCTATAATTTAATCGAAGGAATTACGAGAATTCTTATGTTTTTCCAGTTTATTCCTTCCGAAAGGCCAGATAACGGAGCATTGCGATGAAGTGCTTCCGAGATAAGCAAGGCGTTGGAAACGACTTAGCTATAATCTCACTACCACAAATTGGAACATGCGTTTTACGTCTTCTACTTTGAGCTTACGCTAGGTAAGGCGTTGTTTCCAAATCCAACTCTTTCAGTCAGGAGGTTATAAGCACACTTACTCTCTTATCCTCTCTTGGAATTGTAATAGATCCGCCACCCACTTACGCTTTACCCTCACGCTTTTCATTTTCTTAATTTTCGCCAACAAGAAAACATTTATTTGGTGAATTTGCTCTGACCAATTTTATATCTTCCGCGTTGATTTTTGGCTTTTAACTATTTTAAACACAGCTTCTAATAGTGTTATCCAAACACTATTAAATAGCTCATTTTTGTCACTTTCTTATGGTGCTAGAAAAAAGAAAAAATGACAGAGGTAAACCTTGCACAACGTCGACTAATGTGGAAGGCAGAAGCGATGCTGGTTTTCAGAGACATTTTCGA
The DNA here is from genome assembly GCA_038373885.1 of Cheiracanthium punctorium. Taxonomy (NCBI): domain Eukaryota; kingdom Metazoa; phylum Arthropoda; class Arachnida; order Araneae; family Cheiracanthiidae; genus Cheiracanthium; species Cheiracanthium punctorium. The sequence goes on along the minus strand of JAWZYV010005840.1, from coordinate 186,795 downwards.
ATGAATTTGCCTGACGTTTCATACTGCCTTTGTGGTTGAAGTGAAGTGAATAAGTTTATTCACTTCTCAAAATGGGCGTGAGCAGGTTAACACTGAGCCAAATCTCCGTTCCCCTTTTACATGTGCAGCACTTTTGTCCTTTTTAAAAACGGTCTCAGGGCTAGTACATTTTCCTATGTGCTAAGTCAGAGACGTCACAGATTTTTAATATTAATTTTGTAAATAAGTTTTAATTTTTGAGTAGTTAAAAAAAATTAACGTATTTTAAAAGCATATGCTAAAAACCGTGCACTAATGCGTAATGTAGGGCATGTATCTTCATCCCCAAATGCCGCAGAAGAAATCTGTTATAACGATAAGTATAGGTTTAACTACATTTATCGTTTAAAAGTTTTTTTCTATGACTATATACATTTTTTTTCTCCGCTATTCTATTTATACCTCGTTGGCTAATTTTTTTTTATTCTTAGGAGTTATTTGTCATTCACATAAACTATTTCTTCAGTTTTGTTTACACAAATTTCAAGTTTTAAGATTTTGCAGTAAAATTTTTTATTGTTAATAATGTGGAAGAGCAAACATTTGTACATGCACTCCTAGAAAGCTGAGAGCATGAATAAGAAGAATATTGGCAGCTACTGTATAGTCTCTTTGAGCTCGACTTAAAAAACCTATTAACTTTCAAAACAAGAAGGCAGAGGAAAAAAGTCATATTATTTTATAATCTGAAGATAAGTCATTACCATTACTTTTTTAAGTAGTTAAGTAATATTTAAAACATAAAATGATTTTTAGCACATGCTTAACTAGCTGCGTAGCCCGGGTGCATAAGTGTTAAGGTATAGTTTGCCTCAGAAAGAAAAAAAAAGAAGAAATTCCCAACTACTGCCAGTCAGTTTTGCGCTGATGTGTTTATTTTTCCATAAATACACGTACAGGGTGTGTATTTATGGAAACACCCAGAATCCAAAGTTCAAAATCTCAAACGAAGATAAATAGAAGGGTGCAGCAAACGACCGCTAACAGATGGCGTCGTTATCGTAACCCTCAATAATGGATTGACCTCCATATTCTTCCGATCTGGCACCTTGTGATTACTTTCTGTAAGTTGCATTAGAAAATATTGTCTAGCAGAACCATTCTAATACGCTGGATGAGCTCGAATCGTCGATTTTTGTGGCATGAGTATGCTCCCATCGAAACATTACGGGCTGCGATGACAGACTTTGTAATCCGTTTGCGATACATCTCTATGTCAAGCGGCAGACATTTTGATATAATTGTGTAGTGGCTGCTTGCTGAGAATGAGTTCATACTCATACACGATGATCGTTGATCAATTTTGACGTGCAGCGCCATCTGTTAGCAGTAGAATATGCAATTGGGCGTTCTAACCCTCCTTTTAGAAGATTTTAAAACTTTAAGTCCATAAGCTTTCAATTTTTAACAAAAACATGTGTTTAATATAAATAGGATGTTCACATTTGAATTTTTATACATAATTATTTTAAAAGAAATCATCCCTTGTTCAAGAAGTTGACATCATAAATTTATCTATCATTGCTGGTATTAGCAAAAATTGAATAAAGTCGCAAAAATATCTAGGCACAAATGTGTCAATTCCTAATTTATGCAAATCGATTCAGCTGCTTCAGCGTGAAAGAGTAACAAACATACAAACAAACATTAGGATTAATAATATTAGTAGAGTTAAAACATCAATGACTTTGAAATTTATAGTTTAAAATTTTGAATTCTCTTCAACATAAACCATTCTCATATTTTCCAGATTTTAAATTCTTGAACTATGCTTTGAAAATAAATGAAAATACACACATTTTAACATTTTAAAGTTCTAAATTCAAATGTCAAAAAACATCATGTTTGTTATTATTGTTGTTGTTATTTTATGATGTTCATGACTTCTCAGAAATCGATTCCTACCTAAGGTACTACCTAAAACAAATGGCGCTTTTTTAGAGGACTGGATACAGATATTTTTACTCACTCTGTAGTTTCCAAAGGACTGAATGAAAGCTGTTCGTGGAATTTTATGCTTCCAGGAGAAAATGGTTCTGGAGGTTCTATCAGGAGAGGCTGTGTCTCGCAAAATGTAACTGTTTTCGTAACTTTGTGTGGTTTTGAAGGAACTGCGTCAGCTTGGATTTCTGTTGTTTGATGGGGTTTCACATCACCGCTCTCCATCACCAAGTCAAAAACAGGCTGCGGTTCCTTGAAAGCCTGTATTGGCTCAAAATCGTGGAGTATGAGTGACGACGGGGCATCTTTCAGAAGATAAGGTTTCTTATACGAATTGTCTTCTTCACTGTCTGCTTTCTCCACCTATTTAGAGAACATTTAACGAATATACAAGGTATGAAGACAATATATATATACATAAATTATTGGGTGTAGTTAATTTAGTGAAAATATGCATTTCTTGTTTAAATTTTTATTACGTAAGTTTTTTTCTCGATATTAAACATCTGAATAACAGTAGATTCCCTCTTCACAAAAATATAAACAAACACAAATTCCTGAACTGACAATATGTTATCTTTAAATCAAACCTGTACTTCCGCAAAAATAAGATTTTGTACGTATTTGAGTATTTGTTCAAGCCTTATACATATGGTATGCATGCTCAAGAGAAGGTAGGGCTTCAGATTTATGTAAGTATTTTTATCTGTTTTACGTGAATTTCTTGCATATTATCTCGTTTAAAGTTCTGTACGATTCTCTGCAACTTATTCTCATTATGAATAAAAATTTTTTGTCTCATAATATTCTTGAATTTATATGTACATATGTACACACAGCTAAAGTAATTTGTCATAAAATTAATCCTTGTATTAGTGGGAAATCAATCTAATCTAACCCCCATTAAATATGTGTAATCTTTTAAAAGTTTTTTTTTTTTTTTTTTTTTTTTTACTCACACTAACAAGTTTCCTATTTTTTTGAGTCACAAATACACTCACTTGAAACTTTTTGAAGAGATAACGTTTCATTAGGTAAATTAGTAACCGAAAAAAAAGACAACATTGAAAATAAGAATATAGCTCATATTCTTGAGTAATAAGTAATTTTTTTTCCTTTGATTAAAAGAATGACTTGATAATTAAGAAATATCTAAATACAAAAAATTGCAGAGGAGTACATTTTGGACATTCAAAAGTTGTAATTTCAGTTAAAATATAGTCACATTAATCAATCAACATAAAATAAAAATCTGATACTTTTCAGAAATGGTGTTCTTGAAATTAAATTTTCTTAATCATATTTCCCTGACTAAACAATTAATGTTTGCGTTTTATTTTAATACTAGCTGAAGTACCCGTCCTTGACGGGTTAGTGAATGCAAATTTCCAAAAAGCAAGAACTTTTGTCAGCATTGTAGGAGTACACAGAATGGATGGAGTATGTTGCCAAAGTAAAGAAAGCGAAGTTATAATGTTTGTGTATTGTTAAAATATTACAGGTTAAGAGAGTCACTAAGTAATATCATTTCATTCGCTTTAGTCGTAATTATGTGATGCGCGAACGAATATTTACGAATATAGAAATAATTTTCGCAAAATCTCAAAATCTAATCAACATCTTTGAAAAATTGGAAGCCTAGAATTTAAGTTGAGTGACAACCTATCCTGTCACCCAATTTCGGTTCATTCCTTGCAGTATTTATTTTGTGATGCTGGAACAAAATTTCAGCATTTTAAAACGATTTTCGCAAAATCTCCAAATGTAATCAAAATATTTTAAAAATTCAACGCCTATAAATTAAGATTAGCAACTACCTATCATATCACTAAATTTCGTATCATTCGTATTAGTTGTTATTACGTGATGTTTGAAGAAATATAAACGTATTTTGAGAGAATTTTCACAAATCTCCAAATCTAATGAAAATGTTTAAAAAATTGGATACCTATAGTTTATGTTGAGCAACCATCTATCATGTGACCAAATTTCATATCATTCGCTTTAGTCGTTATTACGTAATGTGGGAACAAAGATTCACTCAGTTTTAAACGATTTTCGCAAAATCTCGAAATCGGATCGATTTTTTAAAATTAGATGCTTATAGTTTAAGGTGAGTGACCACCTATCATTTCACCAAATATCATTTTTTCACCTTTGCAGTTATTACGTGATGTGCGAACACAAATTTACGCAGTTTGAAACGATTTTCGCAAAATCTCAAAATCCAATCAAGATTTTTTTTTAAATTCCACGCCTATGTTTTAAGTTGAGTGACCACCTATCATGACACCCAATTTCGTATCATTAGCTTCAGCCGTTTTACGTGATGCTTAAACAGAAAAAGCGTCACGGACAGAATGACAGAATGACAGAACGACAGAATGACAGAATGACAGACAGACAAACTTTTTTTGAGGGTCGCATCGGATTCCCGGCTGCTTGAAACGGATAGAAATCGCAAAATTTTTGAATTCCAAGAAATGTACAGACAAAAGTCTAATTTTATTTATATAGATATCTATTAAAATAAAATTGGATAGCTATCTATATAAATAAAATTAGACTTTTGTCTGTACATTTTTTGGAATTAAAACATTTTGCGATTTCTATCCGTTTCAAGCACCCGGGAATCCGATGCGACCCTCAAAAAAAAGTTTGTCTGTCTGTCATTCTGTCATTCTGTCCGTGACGCTTTTTTGTTTAAGTATCTCGTAAAAACGACTGAAGCAAATGACATGAAATTTGGTATCATGATAGGTGGTCACTCAACTTAAAACATAGGCATCGAATTTTTAAAAAATCTTGATTGGATTTTGAGATTTTGCGAAAATCGTTTCAAACTGCGTAAATTTGTGTTTAAGCATCACGTAAAAACGACTGAAGCGAATGATACGAAATTGGGTGTCATGATAGGTGGTCACTCAACTTAAAACATAGGCGTCCAATTTTTAAAAAATCTTGATTGGATTTTCAGATTTTGCGAAAATCCTTTCAAACTGCGTAAATTTGTGTTCAAGCATCACGTAAAAACGACTGAAGCGAATGATATGAAATTGAGTGACATGATAGGTGGTCACTCAACTTAAAACATAGGCGTCGAATTTTTAAAAAATCTTGATTAGATTTTCAGATTTTGCGAAAATCGTTTCAAACTGCTTAAATTTGTGTTCAAGCATCACGCAAAAACGACTGAAGCGAATGATATGAAATTGGGTGGCATGATAGGTGGTCACTCAACTTAAAACATAGGCGTCCAATTTTTAAAAAATCCTGATTGGATTTTGAGATTTTGCAAAAATCCTTTCAAACTGCGTAAATTTGTGTTCGAGCATCAAGTAAAAACGCCTGAAGCGAATGATATGAAATTGAGTGTCATGATAGGTGCTCACTCAACTTAAAACATAGGCGACGAATTAAAAAAAAATCTTGACTAGATTTTGAGATTTTGCAAAAATCATTTCAAACTGCGTAAATTTGTGTTCGCACATCACGTAATAAATACAAAGGTGAAAAAATGTGAAACTCACCTTAAACTATAAGCATCTAATTAAAAAAAATCCATCAGATTTCGAGATTTTGTGAAAATCGTTTAAAACTGAGTGAATATTTGTTCCCGTATTACGTAATAACGACTAAAGCGAATGATATGAAATTTGGTCACACAATAGATGGTTGCTCAACATAAACTATAGGAGTCCAATTTTTTAAACATTTTTATTAGATTTTGAGATTTTGTGAAAATTCTCTCAAAATACGTTTATATTTCTTCAAACATCACGTAATAATACGAATGATACGAAATTGAGTGATATGATAGGTAGTTGCTAATCTTAATTTATAGGCGTTGAATTTTAAAAATATTTTGCTTACATTTTGAGATTTTTCGAAGATCGTTTTAAAATGCTGAAAATTTGTTCCAGCATCACGAAATAAAGACTGCAGGGAATGAAACGAATTTGGGTGACAGGATAGGTTGTCACTCAACTTAAATTCTAGGCTTCAAATTTTTCAAAAATGTTGATTAAATTTTGAGATTTTGCGAGAATTATTTCAATATGCGTAAATATTCGTTCGCGCATCTCATAATTACGACTAAAGCGAATGAAATGATATTACTTAGTTACTCTCTAACCTGTAATATTTTAACAATACATGAAAATTATAACTTCTATTTCTTTACTTTGGCAACATACTACATCCATTCTGTGTACTCCTACAATGCTGACGAAAGTTCTTGCTTTTTGGAAATTTTCATTCACTAACCCGTCGAGGACGGGTACTTCAGCTAGTATACCAATAAAATAGTGCAATTTCTAGAATATAAATTATTAATTAATCTCTATCACAAATTACTGTAAGTAATATCATGAATATGCAATATTAATGAAACGGGATTTACTTACGCATATTTCATGTAAATGAAAAGATTATATGTATATGTAGTTTAGTTTAACGTAAATCTTGTAGCTAAATGCAAATATACAAAGTTAAACCAGCATAGAATCTTTGCCCTAATTGGGAGATATGTTCGTTAGATGGCAGATGTGAATGCTAGGTAACTGTTAGAAAACTTTCTTAATCTTCTTTAAGGGATTTTCTCGAGTACTACAAAGGTAAGAAGGCGAGTGAAAGTCTTATGAATATGAAGAAAGTGTGATATATTTAATTAAATTTGAATGTTAGATATAGAAGTACCTACGATAATTGTAATTATAAAGTACTTTCGATAGCAGTAGTTATACAGATATTATCAAATACTATATGTAACTCAGTCAAAAGCATAAAGAAGATTATTTTTTTCTGAGAAACACGTATTCTACATAAGGATACAAGCACTTTAATGCTACTGAATGACTCAAAGAACTATGTCGGAAAAAAAATATTTCTGTTAAAATTATTATGACAATTTATTATTTAATAAAGTGTCATAATAATTTTCACATTTTTAATTCATTATATTTAAAAGTTTTATTTGAATAAAATTTTAGCATGAGGTCAAGTCTTATTATACGTGTCACTAAGAAGGGCGTTCCGAAAGTAAGCTTCGTCTTTTTTGCTTCTCCTCGGAAACTTTATTGCCAAAAGAAGGCATTTCATGGCATCACCAGTTGCACACCTTGCAGTATTTTTCGGCAGAGTAGTGCACAGATTGATCATTTGTCATTACGTGCAGTGAGTTGGAAGAACAAACAAGTGGTAAAGTTCAGTACCCTCTGATGCAAAGATTTGTTTTTTGAGGCTGTTGTATCTCAGAATCATTCTAGAAGTGACATACCGAGAATGAGGCTTTCAATACAGGGAAGATCTGAAAGTCCGATGGGGTAAGATCAGGGCTATAAGCTGGGCGATCCAATCTCTCCTACAGAAAGCGACGAATCTGATCTTGCGTGGCACTTGCTGTGTGTGGTTTTGAGTTGTCGTCCAAGAGCACAAATTTCTCGAACAAGAGCCCTGGTCTTTTTCGTCGAGTGTTTAATTTTATGACAAGCCTACTCGAGGGGCATTTGCCTACAGAGGGGTATCTTGGTCGGAGGACTTTTTAAGATGTATTCACGCTACATCTAGAGAAAACTGACGAAAATTAAAGACCTGCTGCAGGCACGAACGCGGGACCTTCACACCTCAGCCGCCTGCCATGGTCAAAACTTTATCCACTCGGCTATGGTGGGTCTCTTTGTTTTCGAACAGTGAGCCTGTCTTCCATCGTGATTTGTAATGGAAATGGCCTCGGTCTGCTGCTACTCTCTCTTCTTCGGCGCTCAAGCGCATGCGTAATTCCTCCCTCAATAGCAGCACTCCTTCCGTCTTTGAAACAGAAAAAGGTGTGGATTCTTATGGCGATTGTTTGTTCCACCTTGCATACCATTTTTTTTAATAATTACGAAACTTTCTTTCGGAACTTCCCTCATACATCAAAGAAAAAAATAAGTCTGATTTGATTCTTTAAAAAAGAATCTTTTTTGCTTTGAAGTACAACACTCTTTTTTTGAACTGAGAAAACACTCTGACTCTTACCTGGTAAAGAGCCTTCTGCACATTCTTTGCCACACTTATTTTGTCTTTCTGGTAATATATCGCCGCAAAAACCACTATATTCAGCATTAGCAGTGAACAACCGACAGCAATCGTGACGCCAAGAGCGGACAAGTGAGCTCGCGAATCGAGTCCGTAAACGTGAACATCGGTGGCGTTCCTTCCTCGGTCAGCTTTTCGGTCGGTTTTGTTTCCGCGTCCCACGCCGTCCTTGTCATTGGGATCGACGATCGTCTGGACAGTGTCCTTGTACGACTCCCTGACCACGCCGTCATACAGCGAAGAGTCGTGGTGCCTGTCCAGCATGTTATGTTGATTCGTAGTGGAGTTGTCCGGGATATCTAAGTGAGGAATCAAGTTGAGCCAGTAGGAAAGTTTGTGAGCTTTGTAGTGGTCGAAGACTTTTGGTCTGAGAGCTGTAAAAAAAGTTTATGTTAAGAAGTTACCTATCATGTTCTACAGAAATCAGCAATTAGAAATTAAATACATTAACTAATTATTAATTACAGGATAGCAAAAATGAATGAAAAGGTTTGAAAGACGTACAGTTAACTAAACTTTTCAGGCTGTTTAGTCAGTCTTAAAATGAGGGAAAAGTACCTAGTTTTTAGTCAAATATTATGAACTTCAAGTAACAGTGCTTTATTTTTATTAACATTTCAACTTAAAATGTCCTAATTTTACAGTGATTTATTTATGTAGGTCAATCTAAAACATGTTATATACAGCTACTCCTTAATTAGTGAGGTGCCAAGTGTGATTTTGATTAATAAACACAAAATTTTAATATCACTGTTTTTTGAAATTTTGAGTCATAAATTTTAATTAATTTATTTTATTCTTTCATTTTTTTACAGAACAGCGTTGTGACGTACCAACAGTGAACAAATTTGGTTGATGCAAAATATTTATGTATCCTTTAAATAATTAATCAAAGGATACCTGTATAAACAACGATTGCCTAAAACACTCAATGTTCATAAAAAGCTGGTACAAATTCTACATTATGAGTCGAAAATTTACTTGGAAGTTAACCTGTACTTTTATGTTTTAACTATAGCATTATTTGCAGCAGTTTGTTTTTCATAATAAATATGCTTGCTATATTCTGTACATTTTTTTATACTAGCTCTTTTCAAAAACATATTGACATTCGAAGAAAAATACAGTATTCTCTAACTTGATCAGATTTATGAAAGAACTAATCAGGAACAAGTTTATCTTCTATGCGCCGCCAAATGTGTTTTTAAGCTTTAGGCTCAAGTGAAACTAATAAACATAATTGGCGAAAACACAATAAGAACTTTTCAAAATACTCAACCAATGCACAGAGAGGTCGTCATTATTTATTTTTTTAAAGCTACGTTAATACATTTGCACGTGTAAAATTCTTGCAGCACAGAGCTTAAAAAATGTATAATTGTGAAAAAAGTTATCCTAAGAATTAAGATGCATTATTTTACTATCTTTTATTTAGCTAATAGTGAAACGATGCAACAACTTGCAAATTTGTATAGTGATATAACCATATTCTTATGTATACCATTTCCAAAAATGCAGCACTTTTGAAAATGTTGTAAACAAATTAACAAGCATTTCGATACAATGAAGCTTGACATAACTTTATTTGAATTTTACGCAACTTTCTTACTCCTAAAACATAAAACTTCTTTAATATTTTGCATTTAGTAATATTTTATTTTATGTGCGAAAATTTCGGAAGAACTGAGCTTTCGAACAATTTCTTTTTCCTTTATATAAGCATTTATTATATCCAGCGAGAATATTTATGGTGTTTACACGATCGAAAGCAAAATTTATTACCTACAAAATAGTGTACTTTTTCGTAGAGAATTTGTCAACGATAAATATTGACATCACATAAAATCAAGAGTTGTTTAAATCTGTGTAACATAGTTTCTGATATTGTTTCACTGTAATTTTTGCAGCCGAAAATTAGCTATTTTTTAATCTCTAATTAGCTTGTTCAGATTTGCTTGGAGTATATACATACAAGCTGTCACAGCAGCACTGACAAAGATTTCTTTCTCATTTTATTTAATTTCAAACCCTGCCGAATTAAGGCGCAAAATAAAAGAACGAGAGTAAAGGCGTGTAAAGGCTTTATTACACGGACAAAATTTAGAGCAATTTTGGTTGCAGCAACCAGTTGCTGCAATTCATTCCCGCAAGTCAGTAAGCCCAGATGAGAACGCAGGGTTGCCATAGTAAACAAACTCTGCTCTGTTCACAAACGCCTGAGATTCGCCGAATAGGGGGTAGCTAGAGCATGTAATTATAAATAGCATATCGTTGGTTGTTTATATCTCGTGTCTATCTTTGGATCGAATTGTTATTTATGTTTGTTTCCGTCAATCAAATCAATTCCCATGCCGATATTCCATTCCACGGACATTTGTTTTCGCACACGCTGATCCCTTTCACTACGAGCGGTAAGGCTGACGTTGACTCTTCCGCCATCTCGTGTTGTGACGTCGAAATAGGAAGCACTACGATTGGCTGGAATTCCAGCAACCTCTGAACGAGAAAGTTGGAATTGACTGTTCCCTGGGTAAACGAGGGAAATTTCCAGGAAAGAGGCTTCTGCAACTGGTTGCAGCAACCAAATCGCACGAAAATTCCTTCGCGTTATAAGACCTTAAGATGTACTTAAGATGTACTGCAAACCTTCTCTTAAGATGTACGTAAAAATTGACTCATTAAGAACTTTATAGTATTTCAGTATCCTGCCTTCAATAATCTATAGGAAAAACTGGATTCTTTAATTGATTTAAACGAAAACCCAAACCTAAATCTAACGCAATTCTCTTTAACTATAGTAAAACGTCTCAACTGTATTTTTGGAAAGAAGCAACGAGGGACTTTCTCTTAGAGGACCAAGTGCTATCACACGTGATTGCACATTATTTCCACATTTTTCTTCCATTGTCCTTTAGATTGCAGCATAAATAAACGATTTACATTACTTAATTTATAAAGATCTTGTCTAATATGTGATTACAATGAATGATGAGGAAAACACGACTGGACACTGAAGAAAAAGCACTACTGCTATTGAAACGATCACAGCAAATAGACGTTTTTGAAGCGTTGTCTCTTTCACCTTTAAATTTAGTTCATAGACTAAATATATTTACAACTGGCTATCTATTATATAAATGTGAAAGTTTGTCTGTTTGTTTGTTTGTTCGTCCGGGAACTCCTCCCACACCGTTCGACAGATCGACTTGAAATTTTGCACATACATGTAAAATGACATAGAATAGACCGTAGGCTGCTTTAAAATTCCGGAAGTCCACCCGTTCCCTAATTTTTTACGATTTTTCGCAATTTTGAGGGCAGAAAGGTACTCAAATGTCCGATTTCAGCATATTCGTGAGCATAGTTAACATAGATTTCTTTTTTATTTATTACTTTCAATAATTCAAGTGAGACTGGCGTCATTTTGATGTCACGAGTGTAAAAATGCAATAAAAATCCTAATGAAGTTAATAAGTTTGGACAAAAAATTACTCCACGAGCGAAATAATAAACTTCCATCCAGTTTATCAGATGCTGTAGAAAATAAAATGACGTAGTTTTTTTTCTTTTTCTTCTTTCACTAATTCATGTTAGATATGGCAACTGGGAATGCGATAACCTCATTTTTAAACTCATGATGTCATTTTGACGTCATGAGTTTAAAAAACATGAGTTGAGTTTAAAAAACTTGAGTTAGAAATCTAATTACATTAAAAGGCTTTGACGCAAAAATTTACTATTATAAAAATTCAAAGTATTTTGTTTAATGCAAGTGTTACCCTTATCAATTTTTGAGCTCTGTGATTTTTCAGCAACCATAATAACGAAAGGAAACTTGCATTTTTGAAAATCGTGGGAAATTCAAATGTCGGCACAAGATGCAAAATACTAATTAACATATTTTATAGTATTCGCTATCGGTTTGACGACGGTCGTTGTATGTATTCCCAAAAATCGTGCAAAATATCGCCAAGTTTGGACGACTTTTGGCGGTATATTATCTATATTAGATATACTTTTTTAAAATTAAATTTTAGCAAGTTAACAAGCTTTTGCACAAAAGTTACATCTCCGGAAAATATTTGAAATACCAATTATCTAGGAATAACCCCAATATCTCTCAAATTAACTTTAATAAAGTTCTGTTGCAAGCGAGAATTTTTCAACGTCGTATATTTCAATATTACTCCGTTTGAAAACTACTGCGCGAAATGACTTAATTCGACTACCTGGTCAGATCCTGACGCCATAAATAAAAGTTGTCCGAAATTCGTAAACTTTGCAATACAATTTAACGCCCTATTCGCAATTTGAGCGATACATATAATTCCTCGAGATTACACCGTTTGATGTTTTCACGAACCATGGTGGATTTAAATAGTAATATTTAAATTGGTACAGCTTGGATGTTTTCCACCACTGCGAGATGAAATATTTTGCTGTGCTAAATACGCCAATCAGACAAGAATCATGCTTAAAAATATATGCAGATCTGTTTTAATAATGGCAATGCATAAATTCCACAGAATCACTAAAAAGTAGAAAGGCATTATTGGTTTAAAATATCTAATCTATTTCTTTAAATTGAGCATTAAAGAAGGAGTAACGAAGATAGATAATATTAATATAAGTAATAGATAGTATTCTCATTTTTTTCTCAGGTAATAATAGTAGATTTGTTTGGATAATATGGATTAAAGTTCAGTATACCACGTTAATAACTATTTCGCGAAATTAAAAGTGTTATATTCATTATTTTTCAACGGTCGTCTTATAACTAACTAAAGCATAATCCTACGTTCCGTTATATATTCCGCGGTAGTTTAAACAAAAGGACTAGATGAACTTTTTGACATTTTGTTTTCGCATAGATAGTTACGATTATATTTTAGTAAAATAGTCGTTTCCTGCCGTGCGAAGAACGGGCACGCAGTTAGTCTTATAAATAAAAATGAAATTCTGTTTGTTTGTTTGTTTGTTTGTTTGTTTGTGGATTTGAGTTGTATACAAATCCACAAAAATGGACCTATCAGCCTGAAATTTTGCACAGATATGTAAAATAATATAGAATAAATCATAGTCCACTTTAAAACTTTGAAAGTCCACCCGTTCCCGGAATTTAAGAGATTTTTTATGTTCTCCACGCAAAAAGCTTTCCGTAATTGTAACCCCTGTAGTGAAAAAATTGTGACATAAGGATCGTGGTTGCCATGTGTGGCGATTTTGCCGAATAAGATGTTTTAAATTCTCAAAGTAAAAATAAAAGAATAATAATGATTTTTTTTTGTTAGTTTATATTCGTAAGGTTATATTTTTTTTAATTATAATATCGTGTGCATGGGAAATCGGAGCAGGAATGAAATGTTTTATACGCAAAACAATAAGAATTGAAGATTTCCGAGGCTAATATGTTAAAAATTTTTAGTTTGGCGAAAAAATAAAATGGCTCAAATGCCGAGAAAGTGAGTTCTAGCGGTTTGCACAGTTTCCGGCTTGGCGAATTTACTGAGATCTTAAGGAAACGGATTTTTGAAAACAAGTGCAAAGGTTTTATTAGAATACAGCGTTAAATTTTAATGATCATTGCGAAAATAATGCAGTTATTAAGGGATTTCAAGCGATCTATCTTCAGCATTCTCGCGATTTTGAGGAGGATTCTAACGCTTGGCGCTATTTATCGTAATTTAATCGTCTGCTATTTGGGTTATGAATACACCTGCGTATAAGTTTTTGAAATTTTCATTCAGTTGGAATTGTGCATTTTTCTGAGCAGCTTTTCTGCATCTAATGTATTACATCCAGAAAAAAGGATGTTAGAAATATCAATTTTAATTTTGTTTAATCACACTCATGAATAATGATACACTTTCCAACTTAATGAAAGAAGGAACGAAAATAGGGAAGACCCATGGATTATAACTCTTTTTATATATAGCACTTTAGTGCGTATTTAAAAATCTGAAAGTGTGTCAGATTTTCTATGATTCTAGCGCTTGGCGCAATTTAATGAGAGGGTATTTTTAAAAACAAGCGTAGGTTATCTTATAAATAAAAATGAAATTCTGTTTGTTAATTTGTTGATTTGGGTAGTATACAATTCCACAAAAATGGACCTGTCAGCCTGAAATTTTACACAGATATGTAAAATAATATAGAATAAATGATAGTCCACTTTAAAACTTTGGAACTCCACTTAAAAACGTTTTCCTCCTGAAGGGTTCTCTTAATTTCCGTTCCCGGAATTTAAGAGATTTTTTATGTTCTCCACGCAGAAAGCTTTACGTAATATTAACCCCTGTAGTGAAAAAAGTGTGTGAAATAAGCATCTTGGTTGACATGTGTGGCGATTTTGCCGAATAAAATGTTTTAAATTCTTAAAGTAAAAATAAAAGAATAATAATGATTTTTTTAGTTTATTTTTTTAGGTTATTTATTTAATTATATATCGTGTGCGCATAAGAAATGAGAGCAGGAATGAAATGTTTTATACGCAAAACAATGAGGATCGAAGATATCCGAGACTAATATAAAATTTTTTTTAGTTTGGCGAAAAATAAAATGGCTGATAGGCCGATTTTTAGAGTGTGAGTTCTAGCGGTTTGCACAGTTTTAGGCTTTTTGGCTCAATTTACTGAGAGCTTAAGGGAATAGCATTTTTGAAAACAAGTGTATAGGTTTTCTTAGAATACAGCATTAAATTTTAACTATCCGTGCAGAAATAATGCAGTTATTAGGGCATTTCAAGCGATGTAGCTTCAGAATTCTCGCCAATTGAGTACATTGATTTAACTTAGGGGAAATCCGCCAAATTTCAGAAAATTGATGGCCCTGCAGTGTATCACTTCTTGACTGTGCGAATAATCGCTATGAAAATAGGTATACATAGATATTTGAACACGGGGAAGAGTTTGGCACGATCCATTTTCCTATAACTTGACACTAGATGTCGCGTCAACACATGAACTTCAAGACTATTCAGCCGATCGTCATGAAAATTCGTATACATCGATATCTGAATGCGAAGAATATTTTTGCTGTATCCGTTTTGCTAAAACTCGCCACTAGATTGTGCTACGCCGCATCGCCTTCTGCACCGTAAAAACGATTGCCTTGAAATTCAGTATGCATGATTATTGAACACAATATAACGCGATATCCATTTTGCTATATCTCTTTATTACAATAAATAGTAATCACAACAAATATTAATATCAAAAACTCCATTCATTCCCGTGCGAAGAACGGGTACTTCAGCTAGTATAGAATACAAAATAAGGTAGGCTTACTTGATACTTTAGAGTGAGCTTGAGTATGGACACACGAAACATTTCAGTACTTCAGCTCTAGTTAACACATGATGATTGATATATGGCCTACCAATTTCTACATCTAATAAAATTTATTTATTTTTTTATTTTTTAATGAGCGTCAGGTGTTCGACAAAGCAAATAGAAACCGCCAAAAAATCTATTATCTTCAATGTAGTTTTTTTTAATGCTATTGAAAACTAAATAAATTTTAGTGAATGTTAAAAACAACTATTTGTAAGAAGTTTTAGTTGGCGCTTAAAGTGTTATATTATTTTTTTTTTCAGTAATTAAAAGAACTCGTATTTACACGTTTTTTAACAGAAGATCTTGCATTGTAAAGAAATATTTGTGCGTGCAGTCCCCCTTTTTCCTCTTGCAGAGAAGAAAATATGTGCACGACTCAATTCCATTAAATATTAATCGATTACTACTTAAAGAGCATGTAAATAAATGTTATTACGGGAAGAGATGAACTTTTTGGCGGAGGCTGGTTTTCATCCCGAATATCCACGTGGTAGAGTTCTGCGTTATCCGACCGGGCAAAACGTACCCCTTTGCCCGGTCTTCAGTTGCCTTGGTGTTGAGTGTGCGGAAGCCATCTCGTGCCGCGGAATTTCTCCTCCCTACCCAAGAAATTCAGTCGGAGGCTGATGAACGATGTTACAAGCATTATGGAATTTTAAAGGTTTTGTGGACTTCGATAGGTTGCTGCCACACGTTGTGGAGTTTGCGTCGTGTGCCGCACGGTGTGGGCTTCGTGTCCGCTCTCTACGGATTTCGAAAGAGCAAGCCAGAGATGGATGGAGTTGGTGCTGGCGCCATCTGTTGCTGAAGGCAAGAGGAATGCACATTCGTTTGTCCGAGACATTAATGAAGGGAGGATGTGTGGTGGAAGCTGGTTCGTCACCACATATGTTTTGATATCTCAACAAATTGTGTTTAGGTGAGATCATTAGAGTTTCTAAATGCTGGTGTGTAGAGGACTTTTATCAAATAGTTTGTTTTAGAGAATCATGAATTCTGCCATAGCTTCATAATATTCATACAGACTGAAGTTGTAACTTAAATATTCAAGAGAGATATCTATTACAATCCCATGCTTCTCTTGTAGACTGAAGTGGTAACTTAAAAATTTTGGAAACTGAATGGTTATATCTGTTAACAGTATAATTTTTAAAATACAAATTTATGTATACTATTCAATTTAGATCTTGAAAAGAAACTGTGTATCTTTAACAGAAATAACTCAAGTACTTAAATATACTGCAGAGATTATCGTTCGTATAAGCAGTCGTACAGTAATTAAGTGGACTGCGATATTCATAAAATAGTACGTTTTACTTTGAAGTTTCATTGTACATGTATCTGTTGGAATCGCTGTACACGTTTTAAACTGAGCGAAAAATCTTATGCTATATAAAGAATTTAGGTACAGAATTACTTTTTTTTTAGTCTTAACTGTACTGTTTACTAGAAAATGAGTTCGGGCTCATTTTTTGAAGCCTGAGCCCGCCCGAACCCGACGACTTTTAATCCGAGCCCGCCCGAGCCCGAGCCCGAAATTTCAGCTAAAGATAAAAAAATTCAATTACTTCATTGATAGAATACAATAAATTTTACAATAAATTTTGCGTTTATGCAAATTAAAGAAAAATATAGTTGCAAACTCTCGATGCACTTTCTAATTCTTTATATCCATGTTTATAAAATAATGTCGGATCTCATGACTAAGTAATATAAGCCGCCGTTCTGAAATACCCAAAGAGCTTCACGCACCTTCTAGGCGCCTGTGCCACTATTTTTTTATAAGTACTTTTGTTTTCCTCATGAATCACTTTTTAAAATTTGTTCAAGGAGTATGTTCAATAAAGAAGAAATTTTTCACGAGCCCGAGCCCGAACGCAGTTGTAAATTACAGAGCCCGTCTCATCTGTACTGTTTACTACCTATTAAATCCAACAAATTAAAATTTTTTTTGAGATAATGTGTTTATTGTTTAGTCTGGTTTATTTTACTTCCATGCCTTTGTTCACCAGAGCATTTTCATTGATTAATGCACTCACCGATTTAAAATAAATTTATTATCGAGTATACTGTAGCTATGACTTTAGTAATTAATTACTATTTAAATAGTTTTATAACTATTTTGATATTAATTAAATTTTGTCCTATTATAACTGTTTTTTATATTCTAACCGAAGTTTTGCTATAATTACAACTTGTTTTAATGCATTAGAACTTTCATATCGGCTCGTAATATTTCGAAAAAAAAAAATATCTTTTTTCAGCATAAGAACAAGCGTTTGTCAAGGAAACTTTCTAGGAAAAACGTCTTTAACTCTTTCAAAATTTACTTTTGGGTGTTTGGTGTTCAAACACCATTAAAAGATATTAGTCAAAGTATCATTCATTTTCTTTTTTGGTGGGGTGAATCTAAAAAGTAATAACGATTTTGATATATCACTATTTACCTTTCTTTTCTCTGAGAAAAATAAATTGACTCCACAAATCTTTATTTTCTTCTGCTTCCCCCTGGGGTTAAATTTCCTTTTGAAATGGAAACCTTTTCCGTAGTTTTGAAGTATGACAAAGATGAATAAACACGAAGAAAATTTCCTCGCTGTATACTTAACATTCAGAGATATATGTGCAAACTTTGCAAAAATGTTTGAATAAGTGTTTTGCTGATCCAAGAGAAGATATTTATCATTGTGAGATTACACATAAATTACTGTTAAGAATTCTCAGAAAAAAAATAAGAGTTCTTAGTAAATAAAACCAAGGCTTGTTTGAAACCAACTTATTTGTTTGTAATTAAACAAACTTATTTGTTTTTAAAAAACACGATACTTTATAGAAACGATTTTGTTTTCCATATTCAAGGAAACATTGAAAATTTCTATGAATAAAAATAAAGTTCAGGATTGCCCTTATGTAGTATATTTTATATCTATGATACATGGATACTCCCTGCTCAGAATACAAAACTGTTATGTTTTACATTTTAGGTTTAAATAAGAGAACGTTATTTAATTTGGTAAACTTTATTTTTATTTTGCCTTTCTTTTAGTGTTGTCATTTAATTTTCAAGCATCATAGATATAGAATAACGCGTGCTTGTTCCCATCCAGTCGGTATAAAGTAAATTATTTTATACCCTTTATTATTGTGCCCAATTATAATTGATAATGCATTAATTAACCATCCTTGGGAAATTAAATGTTGTTCATTATACTACATAAATTAAGTATTATTAATTATCCTGTAGAAATATTAATATGTCTTTCCAACTCCTCTTTGAGCCCACCATGGCCAAGTGGATAAGACAATGCACACATGGTAGATAGCTGAAGTTTGAAGGTTACGGGCTCAAGCCTATCGCACGGCTGTTGATCTAGCGTCTGGGTATTTGAGCAGTTTTCTCCAGATGTAACGAGGATTTGCGTTAGAACCACTTAAAAAGCCCTGCGCCTAAGCCACCCCTCTTCAAAGGAAGATGCCCCTATTAAAAGATGACCATAACACACCTAGCACACATGCTTTATGGTTCTTTCAAAAGAATATACTAATTTCTTATCGAATTACTCAGAAAAAGTAAAAAATAATGTCAATTAGAATTCAAATCTGCAATTTATTCATATTTATATACTTGATAAATATTTATAGTTTAATAAGGTAAAATGTTTCAGTTGGAGATTGGGACATTAGAAAAATACTGGATCATCACAAGATTTGATCCAGTTTAACAAAAAATTACTTTAAAAGTTTTAATTTAAGAGCTTGATAAAAACTAACTCCCTGTATTTAAACATTTTTTTCCAGCTTGATGCATGTATTTTATTTAAGATACATTAGTACTCAAAGTTTTCGGTTAGTAGAGCGCATGGAATTATGGGAAAATTATTCACGATATTTGACCCGGATATACAATGTGAGTTAAATAAAAATGTGTAAAAAATAGTAGTTCCCATGCGTTTTACAAACATAGCATGATACAATATGTATTATATGTATAGTTATATAAGTGTTAATAAAATAAAATTATTGCAAGTTTGAACTGTAATTAATCCAAATAGCACGTTGGAAACTCACTCATATGAGTTTTATACAATTTCACTGATTCATGAAAAGCAGTGTTTTTGAAATAAACGATTAATTTGATTTTCTTTCGAAAACGAATTATTTGTAGTTGTAAGATGATGTTTAAAAATACAAGATTCACCTATGACTTTTTATGGCACGGAATAAATATTTTTAACTTAAGGAGCTAATTCTTTATCCATTGGAGCACCTGTGAAAAATCGAAATAAGAGAGAACTCGCCAAGTTAATATCACGTGCTATTTGCAGTTTCCATTTCCTTACTTTATGTGATCACGAATCAGATAAATGAACCTATTGAGGTAGAGAAGCAGGATAACATTCTTTTTGTGTGAATTTGTTGTAGAATGTGATGGAAATTAAACTTTTTCTTCGACTTTTTCTGAAGGAAAAACTAGTGTAAGACATTTAATACAATACAAATAAATTCATGAGAATATATCTTTCATTTCTAATAAGAATGATTTATTAATGCATGTTCGAAGTAAAAATGTTTTCCGTCAGGCATACAGAGACTTTTGGTATAATACAATAGTTCAAAAAATCTAGACTGATCTTTAAAGCAAAGAGGCGACTACAAATTATATTTATAGCATTTTTCGATTCTTTATTTATATGCAACTGTAAATGTACACCTACTTAATATATTACTCGAGTGCAAGGGAAATTTCTTTCTTGAATTACATGAATAATGAATTAGTTTTTCGAAAAACACATAACTCGGAAGAAATATGGGGAAATATTATTACGATATACTCCATGATCAACTTTTTACGTAAATCCATATACATGAAACCGACAAAAGTAATTTTACTTGCACTAGAATATTTTTTGAGAGGTTTTACTGTAACTACATTAAAATTCCATCCGAAATCAGAGATATTTGATAAAACTGCTGACCGACTTATATTTAAGAATAACAAATGATGCATTCAATGGTCCTAAATCGTGTACATTTTTAATGCCAAAAACGAACCCCACTTCTTCCACTAGTACTGCTACCGCCAATGTGGTGATCAGAAAATGAGTATACATTTGAAAAATAAAGAATTCACGGAATGATGCAGGTAGAGAGGTAGGAACTGGCACACATGCTTGGAATGACAGGCTTTATTACCAGCTCAAAAAAAAAAAAAAAATTAAAAAATGGCCAACAGATGGCGTTGGAGAGTAAAACGTCAGAGACGCCGCATAATGTGTAAAAGGAGCTGTAATGAGACAAGGAATCAGATGCACCAGCAATCGCTATATGTTAACGTTACCAGAAAAGGCACTGATGGGGCGCGTTCGAGAATTCATCGGTTGTGCACCGGTAACACCGGTGCTCGACCAGAGCGTTCGAAAAGGCAGAGCGTTGGGCGGAGTTCTGGAAGTAACCACGTTCGAAAACATTTCGGTCATCTAGCGGTCAGCGTGACCAGAGCACAACCAGAATGACCCTGCTAGTGAGGTGGGTTATCCCGGTTATTAGCGTAGTGTTGCCTATGTTTATTTTTGTTTTCTTGGCTTGGAATCGGATGTGGTGAGATGACCGAAACCGGTTGATAACCGTGACGTCATTTAACCGAAGAATGACCGCAACCGGTAGCACCGTTGCATAACCGACCTGTGAATTCTCGAACGGGCCCTTAGTGTAGCTGGACTATCAAAATCATGGGGAATCTGCTACTGCAACTTTACGATTCTATCACCACATGAAGGATATTCGAAACGGTAAAGGCCCTATAACAGGTTCAGCAGTGAAGAGAGTGATTTCGAAGTTCGAAGCCACAGGTTGTTTAGACGGCTTGCCCCGTACTGGCCGACCGTGCTCAAGTGCTAACGCTGCTCAGACAGTTCGGGAAGAAATGGAGATCGTAGCGGGTTCGTCCACGCATGGGGAAGTCAGCACACGTGAAGTCGCACATTGCACTGGCACTCCATACACTACTGTTTGGGTAGCACTAAGACGTACCCTCTGATGATATTCGTACAAAATCCAGAGCCATCATGAGCTATTACCCGGCGATTTTGTGACGCGGACAGCATTTGCGGTATGAGCGTTCCAAAAGATGACAGATGATGACTATTGCTTTTATAGAGTGTTATGGACCGACGAAGCCCATTTCACACTCCGAAGGTCTGCCAACTGCGACAACTACAGAGTTTGGGCAACCGAAAATCTTAGAACAGTTGTTCAAACTCCATTGCACGACGAGAAGTAACGTTGTTGCGTGGATTTACCACATCTACCGTTATAGGCCCTTTTTTTCGAGGAAATGCGTGATTATGGTTTTTAACTATTAGCGTGACGGTGAGAGGTACGTCGATATGATACAGAATCGTCTCATCCCTAGCCTACTGATAAACACCTGCTGGAACGTACGATTTTTATGTAGGATGGTGCTTCGCCCCATATTGATGGACGTGTGGAAGATCTATTGCGCACGTAGTTTGGAGATGATCGTGTGCTGAACCACCACTTTCGTCATGGTTGGCTCCCAGACCTCACACCATGAGAACTTTGACTCTGGGGCTACCTGAAATCACAAGTCTACCGCAATGGACCGACATCAAGAAGATGTACGTATGATACCAACGTATTATACCTACAGATTTGCTCTACAGTTCAATGCACAGCATTGTCCATTAACTACAGCTATTGTTGATGAATGATAGTCACATGTTCAGCAATTGTTCTCAAGAACATCGTCTTTGCTTTCTCATAACTTCTTTTGCTAAATATTACTTTCCTTAAAACATGAAGAGCCACCTGTCTTCCATTTTTTGAGCTTTTTTTGTGGTTGCAGTAAAACTCCATATTATTCAACGCATGTGTGTCAATTTTTAACTCTCTACCTACATTATTCCGTGAATTATAATTTTTTCAACTAATTATTTTCTGATCAGCATTTAATTGCATTATTTAGAAAATTAAATCAATTTTATGAAAAATATTTAGATACGATACAAATTGTTCTAGCTTAGGCAGCACAACTAGTTCTCCGAACGTCTATTACCGTTCAAAGAACGTTCAGTAATGTTATCTGAACGTTATCTGTACGTTAAAAGACTTTCGGGGAATATTGTTGCGCTGCACGGGAAAATAAGATGGACGTCCCGAAAGTAAGTTTTTTCACTATGCCACACATTGAGTAGTTATTACTACAACCAAATACACTTTGGCATCCTGAACTAAAACACATTTAATTTATTTTCAACATTGTCTTCACTGAAAATGAGGTATTTTTCTTAACGTGCAACTTATATCTTTAATGTATCATTATATAAAATTGTCCTTATCTTTCAAATTATAATTGAGAAATGTTAATATTTTTTCGATCCCTTCTACTGCTTTATATAATAAACTCTAACAATTCTATTCATAATATTTGAAATTGAACAATACTTGCATATGCTGAGGTACTTCTGGTGATGGGCTGTGAACTCCGGCCAATTAACATGTTCATAACGTCCTCTGTTGATGTCCATTTGAATATTTCCCAGGTTTGTGCCCACATTCGGGTCTCTAAACAGGAAATTCGACACACATTATTCCACAAAATAACTTGCATAAAATACAATATTTGATTTTTAATGACAGTTTTATATTACAATTTTAATAAATATTTCCAGTTTAATGCACATTTTATTAGATGATAACTAATTAAAAAATGCTCACTTAAAAAGAAAGCAATATTCCCAATGGCAATGTATTTAGATGTATAGAATTACACATCTTAATGCTACTGAACAAAGTACATGTTTTAAAAAAGAATGATTTTCACTACAGCTTTATGCGATTCTGGAATAACTATTTACAGATTCTATTTCTAAGCCACACTATAATTTAAAAAATTAAATTTCTCAAAAATAAGTCTAAATTATATTTACATTGTACACCACATTCCCAAGTACACCTAGTATCTATCCTGCAACATATTTAGTAATGTAGCTAATGCATTCAGTTTAAATATACACTGCTCAAAACAATTAAAGGATATTGTTGTTTTAGATGGATCTTGTGGTTGGGAAACTTTTTAGCTGATTGATACATGGTCAACAAACGTAGTAGGTTATATGAGAATAAATTACACATGTTTGGCAGAAAAAAGTGCATTTTACTGTGCATTTGTTGTGCATATGAGAAAAGAAGAATAAGAAAAGGTGTTTTCTTCAAAAGGAAAACATTTTCTGTAGGGGGTATGGTTTCCACGGACGGCCAGCAACGTTAAACACCTTTGAGGCATTGAGTCAAAGGCGTTATTAATCACGAGTTGGGGTATTCTGTCCCACTCTTCCAGAAGAGCTCTTTCCAGTTCTTGGAGAGTTTGTGGGGGTGGTTGGCGGCCAGCAACTCGTCTTCCTAGAGCGTCCTAAACGTGCTCTATTGGATTCATGTCTGGAGAACACGCTGGCCATTCCATTCGTACGATTCCTACCTTGAAAAGAAAATCCTCCACCAGGTTAGCACGATGTGGCATGCAGTTATCGTCCATTAAAATGAAGTCCTCTCCGATTGCTGCAGCGTAAGGGATTACAATAGGTCTGAAGATCTCATCTCTATATCGGCGACCACTCAGAGGTCCATCTCGAATCATGTAGAGGTCTCTGCGTCCGTCAATGGAGATGCCACCATACACCAACACTCTACCACCGCCAAAGCTGACACTTTCGTGCACGAACGCAGGATTATTCCTACTGCCACGGTCCCTCCAGATGAAAATACGCCTATTATCAGGATGAACTAAAAAATGGGACTCGTCAGAAAAAAGAACATTGCTCCATTATTTCTCCTCAGTTCACATGCTCTGTTGCCCGCTCCCTGCTGTCGCGACGATGCCTTGATGTTAGTCTAACACATACCATCGGTCGGCGAGCATACAGACCTACACCTAGGAGCCAGTTTCGGACAGTCTGAGTTGAAACCGTGGTGCCAGTAGCCGAGCGAAGGTGTTGTTGGAGAAGAGTAGCGTTCATATTCCGGTGTCTCCGAGCCGTTAACACTAAATAACGATCTTCATTGGGCGTTGTTGCCCGTCTACGACCTTGCCCTGGTCTTCGGCCTGCACTTCCAGTCGCCAAAAACCGGTTCCAGATACTGGAAATCACACTTTGTGACACTCCAATGGTTTGCGCTACTTCGGCTTGAGTTTGGCCCCCTTCTAATCTACCGACAACTCTCCAAGCTTCTGAATCGGTTAAATGACTTCGCTGAGACATCGTACTCATCGAAACAAAGCAGTCACTGAATGCCGATCATCCTTGTCTTCATTGTCTTTTATTCAGTTGAAAATCCAATTTCATTCGCTGCCGCTGAAGCGACGTTTTTGACGTCGAACTCAAAGTTAGCATACTCCACAGTTTGAAAATCAGAAAAATTTGCATTTGTGATTCTCTTCTTCCATTTTCGGCAAAAAAATTTCGCTTCTATCTTTATTTTATATAAAACTTACAATATCCTTTAATTGTTTTGAGCAGTGTACATATATATACACTATATTTAGTATACAGCTGTACTTTTTGTGCAGTTCTATAATCTCTTAAGGGGTCTTAGGCGGATTACGAATCAAAAAATCGATTTTTCAATTTTAATTTCATTTGAAACCTTAGTTACTTCTGAGCATTTTGACCCCAATTTCTTGCAATAAATCCAACTAGAACCGGGGATACACATAAAAACGTTTTATGAAAGCTTCATATTTGAATGCAATAAGGTAACTTTAAACTGGGTTTTCTCAAAACGCATTTTTATGAACTATCCGCAAGATAACAAAATTTCTATGATTCGTATCTGCACGAAATTTTGTACAGTTATAACTTGTATCGGTCTCTATAGAATGAATTAATATTAAAAGTGAGAGAGAAAAACTTTTGAAAATTTAAACAGAAATATAAGGGCAAAGTACGATTTTTTTCAAATTTCAATTTAAAATAAAATTTTGAAATTCTTAATTTTAATTTTTTTCTTAAATATTAATTCAGTCTATAGATACTGATACCAGTTATAACTATACAAAATTTCGTGAAGATACGAATCGTAGAAATTTTGTTATCATGCGGATAGTTCACAAAAATACGTTTTAAGAAAACGCAGTTTAAAGTTACCTTATTGCATTCAAATATGAAGCTTTCATAAAACGTTTTTATGTGTATTCCCGGTTCTAGTTGGATTTATTGCATGAAATTGGGGTCAAAATGCTCAGAAGTAACTACGGTTTCAAATGAAATTAAAATTGAAAAATCGATTTTTTGGATTCTTAATCCTCCTAAGACCCCTTAAGTATTATATTTTAAACTAAATTTCAAAACTTATATTCAGTAAGTACAACAAAACTAACTTTTAATAATTCTTTCGGGAAAAGATTCATTGCTGATAAACGATATGATGCAATCTATGCCTTTTGCAAACCATGTAAAATACATAGATTGTATCGTATCATTTTGTTAAACTATAAACTTGGAATAGTTCCATATTTTCTGTCTTCCTGCATCCTAAATGTATGGACTTCAGATCTAAGTAACGCAAAATACCAAATTATGTAAACGTGTTTCTGGAATTTTTGCTCGACCACGTTTTGATTTTTTTTATTTGTACTAGAATAAGGACTCCTCTTTTGTGTACTTCTACATGTTTGGGCAATTTTAGACAGTTATTTTCAAAAATTCGATTGAAGCCAAAAAAATAGTAATAAGTAAATAAATAAATAAATAATAAAATCCAACATAAAAAAAAACACATTAGAATACCCTATAAAGGCTTTTTTATAACAGCATATCGCTTTTAAAATAATTTTATTTTGTATTATTTTATCTTAAATTTTAAATTTTATGTAACAGTTATCCTCGCAGAATATTTTATAATAAACAGTACGATTGGGTCCTAATGTATTTTGTTTCTCAAATAAATAAAAGACAAACAAAAACGTGCTTTAGAAGTTCGCAAAGCTTGTCCATCGTTCATATTTAAAAACAATAATGAACATTTAAATTAAAAACTGAAAATTTAATTCAAGTTATGAATTTAAATCATACAAACACACACGCACATGTGTATGTACTTATGTTTGTAGTTATGAGATTAAAGTATATATCTCATTCGAAATTATAATTATTTTGTGGACATTTAAGTACCCTAAACATATTGATATTGGGCTCGAAAATTCAATGAATGCCCTTTAATTAGTTAGATATTAAAATCGGACAACATTATTTTAAACCGTGCTTCAGTTAAATCTCGATAATGCAGTTGATGCGAAGTAGAATTAATCAGAGTAGTGTTCTCCACTCAAAATCGCATTAATATGTAGTAATATATTAAATATTCAGTACTAATTTATTGTTTAATTTAAAGCAAGCATACTTTCCAGATTAAGGTTTTGAAGTGTATTAAAATAATGTTCATCAGTAAATATTCAATATGCAATGTACATTTGGAATGCATGCATTCCTTGCGTTGATATAGCTGTTTTGTCATTAAAAATCTAGTGATTTTGAAATTTTGCAGATTTTTTTAAACATACATATTTACGGAAAACCACGTTCCTTCGAAAAGTTATCATAAAGTTTTAATAACTCAAATTTCTTGCATATTAAGGAAAATTTTGATTCTTTTCAATTCCATAGATTTAAATCCAATTGGAATAAGTGATTTTTATTTAATACTAGTTATTTGTAAAGTTAGTATAAGTACTGACCCGAGACCCTTGTTAATATTATGACGCAAAAAACTATGTCGGTGTCATTCGCGATTAGAAAAGAAAAGCGTGACGGTTTGCAGTGAAAATTCCTAATTTTCAAAATGTCTCATTTCTACATCATACTCTTTTTTAGATTTAAGTTATGCCATTAATACCTTAGATACTATATGATGTGGAGAACCGTTTTATTTTATAATTAAATAGTTGTGTACCCGCTCTTCGCAAGGCAAGAAGAGAACATTTTCCTGAAACGTAATAATAACTACTTGTGAGAAAACAGAATCTCCAAGAAAAAAGAAAGTTCTGTTACAGTCTTTTCTGTTGCGTTGATCAATACTGCCTTAGCATATCTACTTACTATAACTTATACTATCTTTTAATGATATCAATAAATATATTTTCGTTTTGCAACCGTTAATGCTTAATTTAAAGAAACTGTTTAGATATTTGTCACGAATGTAGTCTTTTGCTCTTTGGTGATTCTTTGCAATTTACGCATTAGCATAAACGATAATCATTTCACTTTATGGTTGCCACTAAATCAGCTCTCCATAATTTTTTGCGCATAATTCTGGTCAGATTAGCGTATTTAGCACCAGGGTCCTATTATCGCACGGGCAAATCGGGACTTTGCCCAGGGCCCCGGCTCGAAATGCAATTTCGGCAATTTCAAATGTTGTTCTTTTTTAATAACAAAATTTTATGGGAGAAAACAATAGATGGGGGGGGGGCAAATTCATCAATGCCCGGGACCCCCTGTTGGTCATAATCAGGTCCTGTTTAACACCGCAATATATTTCCTGCGATTCGAAAACGTGTCCCGTTTAAAATCTCAATTGAAAATAATGCTGGATAATTCACTGGGGAAAAAACAGCATTCAGTTCTTTTTCTGGCAACGTAAAATAAAATATAGAATTATTTCATGCGTGGCGTATGTTTTGTTTGTGAGTCCGTTATGTTCATTGACTTTCGAAAGGGGTTTTAAACTCGTGACGTCGAAATCATGCACATTTCACATGTGAAAACTCAGTTATTTTAAAGTAATTTTATTTATTTTTTTCAACTGGCAACTTTAATCATTGTTACTGTCTCCAAGACAACCAAACCGCAAGATATCATACCGAAGTTTTTAAGCATATGCTATTGGAATTAAAATCCTTCTTTGCTTAAAAATTCGTAAAAAATCTCCTAATTTATATTTTCCTCTGGTTTCTCTTTTAAAAGAGGACGAAAGGTATGCTCCGTCATTTGACAAAATATAAAAAAGTTATGACGGATAGAATTCAAGATGCATCAGTTTTTAAATTATTTTACGAAAGTCAGCGTTAAATTTAATTTTATTTGAAAAATTCCCAAAAATCTGAAAATTATGTTACACAGTCCGAACAAACAGTTTTTAAAAGAAAATTTCCTCCTCTACCCGATGATGCAAATATCGTTTTCTTGCGAGTGTAATTACCGGCGTTATTACGTATTAAGCGAGAAAAATCGCTAAAAATCGGACAAAACATAAAATAAAACATTTTCTGATTCGAGTTTCGAAAAAATCGCTCCGAGGTGTGTTAGGATCTGTCCTAGTGAAGCCGTATGCAAATTTCGGTAGGTCTGCGACCAACCGTCTCGGCGCATGCTCACGAATGTGCTGAAATCGGACATTTGAGTAGCTTTCGACCCTGAAAATTGCGAAAAATCGTTAAAAATTAGGGAACGGGTGGATTTTCAGAATTTTAAAGTAGCCTACGGCCTATTCTATGTCGTTTTACGAGTATGTGCAAAATTTCAAGCCGATCGGTCTGACGGTGTGGGAGGAGTTCCCGGACAAATAAATAAACAAACAAACAGATAAACTTTCACATTTATATAATAGATTAATTTTATGTACTGTATGAACAAAAGTTATTGAGGTAAAGGATAATTATTTCACTGGGTATATTTTGTATTTTTATGAGTGAGTGAATCATTTTCATAGCTCTCTTTTATATTGAGAGTGGATAGGTTCAACTTGAAAGAAATAACTAAACTTTTATACAGAACGTCCCAAAATTGCAGTAACACGCTTTAATTCTAGATCTATTAGATATAAGTGGACAGTGTAAATTGAAAAATGTTCAAAATAATGTAGGAAAAATAACAACGTTAAGAAAAATATTCTCCGCGTAAAATTTTTGAAAAGCTACACTTTTTAAATGACTATACAGCCTCAGTAAAAGAAATTCCAGTTAGCGAAATGTGCCCTACACAATAATTAAATGTGGACAAAATTTCAGACATTTTTCATAAAATGTCTCAGAGATATCTCAAAACAAAGATGGCTTTGGGACTACAGTTTATTTGATTGTAAACGTGTACTGCTAGTCCTAAGTTTTTTTTTTTCATTCGTAATTTCTGTACGACCGCTGAAATGCGATCATTCGACGTTATTTTTTTCCTTTCGAGAGGCATTGAAATTGGTTTAACTCAGAATATAATTATGTGCATATCACTGACGCTTTTTAGAATATAATTCTCAACTTTTGCATAACATCATTTTACTGTATGGTGTGCATGTTATTAATTTGGAATTTCTTTCTTGGGAAAACTTTCACGGGATCGCATACAAATTACAAAAGTATAACTTTCTAAAAATTAACTAGAGGAGGATATGTTTCTTAATTTTTCTTACATTATTTCTATTTTTTTTTTCAGTTGACATTGCCAAATTATCCCTAATAGATGAAGAATTAAAACGTGTTACCACATATTTGGGATATCTTGTAGACTCGGTATTCAGCACTTTCTAAATGTGAGCGATACTTACATTTTCATTATTATTTTTTAATGTTTAAAAAAATGACTAATAAAAATTTTAAACAAAATTGTTTGTGATGTATTATAAACCGAGTTTTAATAAATCAGACTTTTTTTGCCTTGCACATTTCCCTTGAAAGCATAGAATAAATACATCAATAGACTGTAGTATAAATGACATGCAGTTTTCTTTTCTTCTTTCGGAACAAGCCTATATAAAGTTTTTTTCCATTTCGTTTTAAGATTATTCAACCACAGACTCTCATAAAACATTCAAACACAAAATCATATAAGAAAAAATTACACTGCAATCAATACATTTAAGCTCTGTCCACTTGAAATAAATTACTTCACATTATGTTATTAATATTACAGTTAACGAAGTAACGTTGCTGTCACTTACGTTCTTAAATTAATTCTCTTTTAAAGACTTCAAGCAAGCGAGAATCTTTATTATTTCAAGTAGCTATTCGAAGCGAAGTGAAATCACAAAATCTTTCTGATCCATTTAGACTATGATTTGGAATATGCGATATGTGTTAAATGTTTTAACTATTTTCAGACATTTTCTGATGTTAAAAAATTTCAAAAATCGGTGAATGGGTAGATTTTCGCATTTTTAAATCAGCGTTTTTTTTTCTTTATACTTTGTACGCATGTGTGCAAATTTTGCAAGCTGATCAATCCGATGGTGTGAATTCTGTTATATTTTCGGGGGAAACCTTTTTCATAAGTCACATACATTGCGAATCTACTTCGATAATGACATATTTACGACAGCAGTAGCGTAGCGACAAATTTTGCATGGGGGGGGGGGGTTAAGACTACTGAAACTCATATATATGAATACGTGTGTGTGGTTAGAGGGTGAAGAAGATGCATTTTGTAAGACAGAAAATTTTCACGGAGGGGGGTGGGTTAGGGGATTACAACTTCCCCTCCCCGTGGCTACGCCAGTGTGCAACAGCTTTTAAATTTTCTACCCTAATAGAGAGCAAATTCCTGAACTTAAAAATGGCAAAACATTTATGAAAATTAAGTAATGGATGAATTTTCATATTCTTAAAGGAGCTCAGGTACTTTTTCTACATTATTAACATACTAGTTTAAAAAGAAAGAAGGTTATTTGCACCAACGCTGTGGAATGTATTATAGTTTTAAAGTATACATTTTTCACTGTTTTCGTGAAGGTGTTAGAGTGGCGGTAAAAGTTTTGCTTTGGAACGGTACGGACCTGAAATGTTCCAGAGACAAAGGATCAGTGAGGGCCGTATCTATGTATTAGGATTACATCTTTTTTCGAATCAGACTGGCAGTTCGTCAAATTAGGGCGTTCAGTAATCGCCGCAGCTTTGGATTGGAAACTGATGTCCTTTTTTCGTAAGTCACTATTTTGCCAAGCCAAACCTGTGAGTTTTTAACATAGTTACTATATTAGAGAGAATTTTTCCAAACTCTTAACATATGGGGGACAAATCATTCATTTCACATATCTCGTTCTATGTATAAAAAAGAGATATTGATAAATTTCTTGTTGTAAAGTGTACAAAGTGGTTATAATTAAACTTTCCCTATAAACAGAATTCAATAGCTAAAATGGATGAAAGGATTGCAAACAAATTGAGCTTATGGACTCTGCAAGAAAATCAAGGAATGTCAAAAAAAGGTAAGGTCAAAAAAATGATCACGAGGTGGCGCTTTTCATATAAAAACAGTAACTTTAAGAATGGAAATAGATACTATTTGACCACGGACTGGATAGAAACGTAAACATCCGGTTTAGAGGAGGAAATGGGCATATTCATTACTTGATGGGGATAGCAGTCAGATGTGTGCATGACGCTCAATTATTATAACGCAGTTTTGAAGAAGTGAAGCTGCATTCATACTGGCCATTCCGTGCCGTAACCGCATTCACTCCGCTAGCTTTACCGCCTCCTCAACCAGCTCATTTGGAGTCGCCTTTACTGGCAGCCTGCCAATATTCTACGTGATCCGTGGTCCTATAATAATTCAAAATGTACAAGGAATTTTAGCATTTATTCAATAGTTTTTGATCATGCATTGACTAATTTGGGCCATTTTATAAGTTGAATTCGCCATGCAAGACGCCATCTAGTGGACGTTTTTTGAACTAAACTTTTTAATATTTTCTTTTGAGCGCATCACGTAAACAGTAAGTATGCCAAATTTGGTGGTAATAGGCTCCCCAGTTTTAGCTGCAGGATGCCGTTTTAGAGGAAGTTTAATTGTAACCACTCTGTACACCACTTACGAATACCTAAAAATCAATTTCAGGATATTTTGAAAATCGTCCTCTAAGGAGGATAGACGCTCCTTTTCTTTCACATATATCTGTCTTCAAAGAAAAAATATCTGTACACAATTCTTGTTTATGAATCCTATGTTTAGGCACAGTTAGTTTGTAATTAAATTTTGAAAAAATGTTATATCGTTGAATTTAAATTAAAAATAGGACTTTGATTTCCGGCCCCCCCTTAAATATAATTTTGACGATATTTTATGCCTGTGACGTCTTAAGTAAATGTTTTTCATGAAATGATCAATTGTTTGCACAAAACGTCTGCTTTCGTAATACTGAACTAATATTTTATCTAATCCATGTTTTTAAATCTAAACTCTCAGGTTTCCTCCCATCGTTAACATTATACCATAGATTGCAGGTGATAGTTAATTGCACGACAGCCAAATTACAGTTGAAGTGTAATTATTCCCTGGGCACGTTGAATATGCATTGGTCATTTATAAGCAGTTAAGTATTATACCTATTACATTAAGTATTAGTATTTCGTCAGAATTCATCATGTGTGAAATTATTAAAGTTCAAAAATAAACTAAAGTGCAGATAACATGTAATAAGCATTTATGAACTCGAGTATATTTACATAATTAAAAATACATAGATGATTATTCCAAATATCAGTTTTAATTTCAATTTCAGTAAGTAATATTCTTAGTTAGTTTCTTTCAACACCATTTTTACTTCCTTGTACGTAGTATAAGGAAGTAATGTGATCCCGAAAAATTTTGGGGGCCAAATTTCGACAAAAAAACCGATTTTGACTACCTCTAAATTTAATTTTAAGAATTTTTTCGATGCATCTCATCGTAGGCTAGCATGCACGATCATATTAACGCGTCTGCAACTCATTTTGACCAGCGGCGAGTCTATTGTGGTCAGTTTTTCCATGCCGTCTGTACGTACGTACGTATGTTCGTACGTACGTACGTACGTACGTACGTATGTATGTAACTCGCATATCTCAAAAACTATTGGTCGTAGAATGTTGAGATTTGATATTTAGGATTGTTCTATGATCTAGTTGTGCACCTCCCCTTTTGGTCGCAATCGAATGTATAGTTTATGTACAGGACCGCCCAAAAGATTCGAAATACATTACGCTCTATGGGCCGAAATTCATTAAACTCGCTTAACTCAAAAACTATTAGGCGTAGAATGTCGAAACTTCATATTTTGGATAGTTGTAGCATCTAGTTGTGCACCTCCCCTATTGGTTCCATTCGACTGGATAGTTTATCTTTAGGATCGCCCAAAACATTCGAAATACATTACGCTCAATGGACCGAAATTCATTAAACTCGCATATCTCAAAAACTATTAGGCGTAGAATGTTGAAACTTTATATTTAGGATTGTTGTAACATCTAGTTGTGCACCTCCCCTTTCGGTTCCATTCGACTGGATAGTTTATCTACAGAACCGCCTAAAAGATTCGAAATACATTACGCTCTATGGGCCGACATTCATCAAAGCGTTTTTTAAGGTTTTGGGCTATTTCAAACGACTCAGGAGTGATATATGCTGTAAAGAGTTAGAAAATGAATTTCTCCATTAAAAAAAGTGTCTTTATCATTTACAGTTCTGCTACAGGAACACTCAAAAGATTTCCAATACATTACGGTTAATGGCAATTTTAGGGGCATTCATCCATTTCAAGCACAATACCGTCCTACCACATAAGATAGGTAATGGTCCGACCACGGTCACGTGCCTCCCTCAAGAACTATGCCAAAAGTCGCCAAGCTTGGCGACTTTTGGTGTACGTGTGTGCATATTTAACTCTCAAATCTCAAAAACTATTATGAAATTTCATATGTAAGATTGTTGTAACATCTAGTTGTGCATCTCGATTTTTGGTTCCAATCTGCTGGAGTTTCTTTACAGGACCACCAAAAAGAATTTCAGTACTTTAATGTCTATGGACATCTTCAATATAATACAATTGTAGTCAGTCATTGTTTGGTACATGCCCAAAATCTCGCCGTCTGTCCTCGACCTTGGCGAGTTTTGCCGAAATGTCGCCAAATTTGGCGATAGTCAGTCATTTGGTCCATGCCCAAAGTATCGCCATTTGTCATTGTTCTTGGTGAGTTTTGGCGAAATATCGCCAAATTCGGCGATAATCTGTCATTGTTGGTCCATGCTTAAAATCTCGCCAAATGTCGTCGACATTGACGAGTTTCGCCGAAATATCGCCAAATTTGGCGCCAAAAATTATTTCGTATTTTGTATAACTCTAAAACTTTAACCCGTACAATTTTGAACTTTTGTATTTAGAACTATATTATAATATCTAACTGTTTTCAATATCTTTTTTGACAGCAATCGACTGGGAATTTATTTACAGGGTGAGCCAAATGACTTTAAATACATTAAGGTGTATGGATGCATTCAATTCATTGAAAGTCTGAGGTCAATGACTACTTTGGCTATCAGCAAAATCTCGCAAACTATCTCAAGTTTGTCGGCTTTTGGTGAAATATCGCCAAATAAAGTGTCAGAAGGAAATCTTTCAAATTGAACTCAGCTTGGCGATATCGAAATATTTGGCTAGAAATCGCTATACCTTACTATTATTGATATTTTATCTCTTTCAAACAAATAAGTTTAGAGTAAGTGCGTAAAAAACATTTTTGAATTAATAGACGTGCAAGGAAGTCATGTGTTGGACACATCAGATTTTTTTTATTGCAAGAAGTCCGATTTTTAATTTCTTGAAATACTTCTTTCACGGAGAAAGATATTCGAGTTGTGCATTTTAAAACAATATCAAAAATATGTTTAGAGCTCAAACAGAGTAAAAAAAATTAGATTTTTTATTTTAATTAAATATGTCTAGTCATTTTAGTAAAATTCCCAATAATAGATTAATAATGGGTATTTAAAAATATATTTTTATTGTTCATAAAGATACATATTTATTCAACATTACTTATTTTAAGAAAGATATTTTAAAAAGTAAGCAGATAATTCCATAAGGTTTTTTTCATACTTCCTCTGTCATTTAAATTTTAAATAGAGTTAGCATTTGTCCCTTGTCAATTATATCTAAACAGTCTTTTATCTTCCGTATTTTACAACTAAAGTAATTTGATAGTTATAAACATTAACTCGTTGTTTTAAAACAAACCACGAGAGAAATCGCAATTGTAAAGGCTGTTTTATTCCGAGTTTCTTATTATTAAATAAAAATTAAAAACAGCTAAAAGATAGCATACAAATTATGTTTTTATTAAACCGTGGAACTGTACAGAATTCTTAAGAGATTTCCCTATGAGAGTTTTACAATTAATTTTATTCAAGTATAGTGTGATTAAAATGTATACATAATGAATTCCTTTGTGAGTATATCTTTTTAAAGAATTGTTATTTTTCTTTGTAAAGCAATTTTAATCTAGACATTATGTAATCATTTTAACATATCGCACTACAGTAGTGGCCAAAATTTAGGACACTTTTGGAAATGTTTAGGTTTTCTAACTTTGTATTCTTATTGAAAGTGCTACGTTTCACAAAATGCAAACTCATATATCATTTGAAAGATATTTAATACTAATTTCAATTCACAAAACCAAATTTAAATATTTGCAATAGAATAAAATTTATAATTACTTTAATCTGAAAAACAAATACACTAATGAAGCAGATTGTAATTTCTAACTTTCCAGGTCAGTCGCTTTTATATTTCGGAGCTTAAAACTCTCGTCAGCTCAATGACACATTGATGTGAAGCTGTAATAAAAATTAAGGCTATCCTACAAACTGCTTATAAATCGCTGCAATCTTCAATATATAATGTATCTCGATTATTATTGCCGTTTAGCTGTTTTTGTATTGAAAATATTTAATTTTTTTATTAAAATCAGTATCAAATTATCATTAAAATGGTGCAAAACGGTTTGAATTTTGTGAAACATAACATTTTTTATAAGTATACGAACTTAGGAAACAAAAAAAAAAGTTTGCAAAAGTGTCCACAATTTTGGCCACCACTGTATATTACATGAATAAAATAGCACTAGATTTTTATTTGAAAATATTAAATAATATTCCTTTTACTTTTGTACGAATGTGGTGTAAGTAGCATTTTCGTTTTTTAAAATATCACCGACAAATGAATATCGACCATTTGACATAAGCTTTAAATGTTTTGATTTTCAAGGCATCTGGAAGGCTTGGGAGTAGGGATGGACGCAAGACGAAAAATAGAAGTCTCGCGTCTCGCAAAATAGCCTAAAAGCTTTGTCTCGTCTCTCAAAAATCCCTATATCGTAATGTTAAAAATGTGTGTCTCGTCTCGCAAAAAAGTCGTCTCGCGTCCATCCCTACTTGGGAGAGACAATTTATCGAGATACATCGCCCATTTTTAGGCTTTCATCTCGGTTGTTCTTAAATACAAAGCAAAGTACATTTTACATCACAGTATTTGGACAAAGACGCAAAATCAAGCGCTAACAGGATTAGAACCCAAGACCAAACTGCTGGCCAGTAATGGTTACCGCCAGGCCACCAAAAGCATGTGTTCAAATGAATCAATTATGTCATGTAACAAAAATATGCAGAAAATCAGGCGTCAAAAATTTCGTTGGTCAAAAATTTCTGGTTTCTTTTTAAAAAGTAAAAGTAAAGAAAAAAAGAAGGAAAACAGAAAAAGAAAGTACAAGTCCAATCAAGAATATTATCTTGAACAGCTCTAAACGGCTATTGATGAATGTCCACGCACCAAGTCCTGCTGACAGTAAAATTTTGATAGTGGTACTATGAACATCAAAAAGCAACGTATAAAAGTAACAATAAGAGAATTAATATAAGAGACCAGTTTCGGAAGGTATGACATACCGTCGTCAGTGTTAGAATGAGAATAGCAGCAATTTCCTCTGTTTATATAGAAAAAGTGGTGTTACAAACCCTACTGTTGTTGGGATGCCAACGGCAAACAAAACCATAAATAGGTTTGCTAATGTTGATTTCGCTGCCCCCCCCCCCTTCTGAATGCTGGGAATCCCTCTCCTCTGAGTTACCTTCATTTCCTGCTTTCCTATTGACCCTCATAAAACCCTCTTCTGAATCCCTTCTTTCATATTGGCTCTCGTAAACAATATCCTGGATCCCGAATTTTTCTATGTAAACCGAGCCATTCTCATTTTAGCACTGACGATGGCATGTCATACATACCGAAAATTATCTGTTGTTTTAACACTTGTTGGGTTTCTTATATGTTGCTTTTTGATACTTAACCGTTTGCTTTAAGCTTCGTTTTTGTGCTTATTTTCATAAGTACTAAAAAGTATATTACGTTAATACCAGAGTTAGCATGTGCCTAGAGAACAGTGAGTCCCTTTCAGAACTGATGAGTCTCCTAAAAGGAGAGTCATCAGTTCTGAAGACGGCAGCGGGATAGACTGCCGAAAGCGCTAAATTGTGTATTGTTTTTAACTTTTTAAGTTTTTTAACGGAGTTTTAAAGGCTTTTATATGTGTTTTCAACTAAATTTAAGATACCTCCGTGATTGATTTTAACTTAATAAAATTTTAATCTGTTTCTAATTTTTTGAACATGAAGATATCTTCCCTGTGTGAAGAACGGATTAAGGTAATTCTTTCGGTTATGAAACTGTGGTTATTTTTATAATTTACATTATAATTTTAATACTGTAGTAGTAAAATTTTTTATACTGTGTGAATACATCATCTATAAAAGTAAACTGAAAATACCCGTATTTAGCGAAGCTTGTCCAGTGCGTCATAACTACTTCTGACAGCGCCACTTCGTCTGTCGTGAAATTTGCATCAAAATGCCCAAGTACCATAACAAGAGGTGCACCAAACACATAAGTCAAATCCTCCCCGGTGATGCAACCCAATCTAGCAGAGTATTCGCCATCTTCAGTCTGGTGTCCAAACACGTAGAAATAGGTTTTTGGCTGAATGAAGTAAGGCGGCTTGGTGTGAGGCGGCGTAAATGTCGGGTTACTGTGAAGAAGACTCGTTCGTACCAATGGTGAAACAACTGTAGCATCCGTCAGTGCCTCGACAGTTCCAGAGAGTATATCTGTCGGGTGCTGTGTTGGTTTTGACCAGTCCATGTATTCATTCACAACCGTGAGGAATATCTAGGGAGTGGGAATTTTCATTAAATTATCAGTTAGCAGAGTTCATAATTAATAAAAGTAAGATTTGTTGACATCCGTCAAAAGATGGTAAAAGTTGAAGAACTTTTTCATAATGTTCCATTCAGTATTAATTTTGTTAAAGTGAGTAGCACAAACATTAAAAAAATGAAATTATAATTTCTTTTACTAAGAAAAAATTCAAAGTACATTTCTTGTGGGCGTCTGCTTCAACAGATTTTAATACATGAGATATAAACATTAAGTGCTGCATTAAGAGTGTTTCATTATCATTACTATTACTACTACTACTTACTACTTACTATTATATACCAGAAAACTTTTATGGAAAATAATGAAGTACTTTTTGTAAGCAGTAATTGTCTACTTAAGCAAAATTCCGCTGATGAGCGTGGAAGGTAGTTCCTGCACTGGAAAAATATTTTTTTTTAAATACTGTTTACAAAAAGAGGTTAATTATATTCCTTATTATTATTGAAACATTTCAGTTACTCTTAATATTTTCTTTTTACGGTCTACAGAAATTGATACAACAAAAAGCAGTATGTTGATAAATTTTATATTAACCTTCTCAAAATACATCAAATTAAAAAAAAATTATTTAAACTAGAGTAGCTAAAATGTGTAACGCTTGCTAAAGTATGAAGTTACTCATTGTATTTTTTTTTTTAAATAACACTTTTCTCGGCATTTATAACAAACTTTTGTTTTATTTAGATATCTACAAGATTCATTTATTCTTTTATGCATTTACTTTGGGTACTTTATGATAAAGCTATGTATTCAAAGACGTCAGTTTGTGTTAAGCCCTTTTGATGTATTTTTAAGAATTTTATGGAACATATTACTGCAACAATATCTAATTACTAAAAATCTATACTGATAACATTTTCAATCAATTACTTCAAAGAAACTTTCTTTATTATCTTTGCTGAATTTCAGCTCAAGAAATGCGTACAAATGGGAAGATATAAAGAAAATAGCTAATTGCAATTCTCTCTGCGCCACCTTAAAAATCAGAGCAAACTTATCAGCAGAAATAAACGAAAAGCTAAACAAATAAGCAAAATCAGATTAAGGAGGAAGTGTTTCTGGGGAAAAGAAAGGGACTTAAGGAGAATAACTGAGAAACAAGTAAGGATTAGAGAAAGAAAAATAAAACATACATAAACAAGTCACAAATTCCAATTCAGTTTCGCTGTATTTCATTTCCATTCATCAACAAAAATAATTGACTAAGAAATTAGAATTGAAATTTTACAAAAGTTATACCCTTTATTAAATCCGGAAGCTGATTAAAAAAATCGTTGATTTGTAAGGAAGTGAAAACAAACTAAGCAGTTACTAGAGAAAAATCACTTTATATTTTACTCCCATAAAAGTATTAAAAAATGCTGAACTGGACAATGACGAAATTTTCTAATTAAACAGCATAATATGTAACTATACTAAGATTTATATCATGTCTCAAAGGTTAAAAGTTTTTTTTCAATATTTACCAGAAAATTTGATGAATATATATACATGCTTAAACCAAACGAGCGAAATTCATTAAGTTGGAGCGAAAAGTGAGCTAGTTTTCAAAAGTGAGCTTCTCCTTTAGGAGCGTTTTTCGATCACAAGAGCGGAGCGGAGTATAACAATAAGCGAGGATGGAATTTCTCGGAATAAACAGGAAGGGAAGAAAGAAGTTCTCAGATAAAAGACTACTTACAGAGCACTTTCGCGGAAAAACCGGTCGGTTCCCATGGAAAGCGATCGCTCCGCCATGTATCGTTTTTTTCGCTCTTTGGGTTTTAGCGTGTATATATATATATTACAGTCACCATTTATTTTCACAAGAATTAATTTTTTATTAAAATTTAAGTTTTTATAAAGGACAATTATCCCATAATCATAGCAGCCAACTCTGCCAAATTTTTCGGCAAATTTCCCACCACAATTTTTGAACAGTTTTACTTGGTAATAAAAATTTGAACTTATTTTAACCATCAATTGCTAAGTAAAAATCAGTGGTGGGAAATCTGAAAAAACGGGAGAGTTGGCAGCTATGCATAATTCATTTCAACCTCTTGAATGCTCAAATAGCTCATCTAACTACAGTAGTGCCAAGAAAATTGCTGTCAACTACAGAAAATACATTCCTGTAGCAGTATATAAAACAGCGTGATTTGAGGGAAAGCGTAAAATTCAAGAGTTTAGATCAGGGGTCTCCAAACTTTTCAGCCCGAGGCTTGCATTAACTATCAAACAGAAGTTTGGGGGCCGACTACACACTCGAGGTCCAAATAATAAAAAGGAATGACAACATACATGTTAAATGTAATTTTCTGTTAAATATTGTTTTATTCAGTTATTACTCAATAACACATTGATACACTACACATGAACCCCTGCATTAGTCGGAATTATTTCTAGGATAACGAAATATCAGACATTTCTATTAAGATTTGATGTTCCTAACATCAACAGTGGCCTGAGATTATCATCAAATATGTTTGCTCTCCTATCATAGAGAAGTTTGTTATATCATCTCATTGACTGTGGCCGAATAAATGTAAATTTTCGTAAATAATTTAGTGGATAAAAGGTCTCCACGATCCTGATAAGAGGGCTTTGCAGGCCTTAGTTTGGAGACCCCTGGTTTAGATCATCTGCCTTCACTACTTTTAAGTATTTTTTTCAAATTTGATCTTTGGAGTAAAAGGGATTCGAATACTCAGTTTTAAAAATATTTTACAGACCACGAAACTGTTTTACGTATTCCAAAAGTAACATTTTTCAGTGCATTCAAGATATGACAAATATGTTCGAAACCACAGCTAACTTACCTGCTGGAGGTGATGATTATACATATTTCTCACCATCGTCCGCAGTATCTTATCTCGCCTGTTAGTGTCTATGCCCATGACTTCTTCCATTGCAGAAAAACCGAAGTATGACTCCACTTTCGTCGTGCCCAACAGCAAATCATACTGGAGAAACAGATCAGGTTTGGTTTCCATAAGGTAAATCGGATCTTTTGGTATGACGATCCCGTCCACAGTAGGTCCAAATCCGGACAGATGATTCGGCACAGCTACGTTTACCGACATAATGTCCTGCAGCGGAAGTTTGCGCAGGCACTCAATCAGGCCCATACTGTCTTCTGAGGTGCAGTTGAGCTGCTCCGCTAGCTTGTGAGTATGGATTACAGATTCCTTGGCAATAGCCCATGGGCATAACGCAGAACCACTTTGCAGAATTGCTCGGCGGAATAAACCTGGAAATTAGAGTAGTGTTTATAAGTCTTGGATTTTGAGACATGAAGAAAATAAAAGGTATAGGATTCAGTGCAACGATATGTGCAATATCCTGAATTCAGTCCTCCTGACATAGGTGATTTTGAATTTCGGACGATTTTTTGGATCATTTGCAGTTTTTTTATGCCATTGTAATGAGGCTGGGGGAGCATAAGAAAACTAATCTAACAGTTACACATTATTCATGACTCTTAATTAATTATTAATATTTTAATGCTGGATAATCATTACTATTAACTAATTATTAATATTTCGGTACCGTTGCAGGTCAAAACTTTGGATGCAAGTACGAGCGGTCGTTAAGAAGATAGGTCGTAAAGTTAAAAGCTCCTTTATTATAGTATTATTTTGAAACAAAAAATTAAAAATTTCAGTCATAAATTTTATTCAACATTTTCTGAAGCCTCAGATAACACATGCAATCATGTTTCTCAGTAGTCATAGCAAGTTCATTTTAATTCCTTTTTTTAATTTTAAAAATTCCAAATCATTAAAATTATAAAGAACACAGATAAAACACTTTGTGACTTTTGCATTTCATGAAATATTCGTAAATCTATAAAAAGAAATCATTTAATTTGATGCATAATGGGAAACTTTATCTACATGATTTAACGAGAAAAATTTATAATTAATGAGAAGAAATAAAAATCATTTTTTGGTATATAATTTGATAAGAGATAAAATTTAATATCCTTGAGAAAAGTAAAAATACTGGCTTAAATTAATCGTTAAACCATTGAAATGTTTTCTAAAATGCTTCCGCTAAATATAAATGAAAACTAGATAATAGATGTGGCATTTTATAGTTACGGTATAAAATGCCACATCTATTATCTCTATTATTGTGGTATTTTAAGTTTTGAATGTTTGAAGAATAATTTTAAAATATATAATAGAAATTTATAATTATAAAATATAAAATGTATCGAAAAATCCTTCATACATTTGAACAGAGGAATTGGATTTATTATTTTAAATATTTCAATCCGTGATCACCATTTTTTTTTTTTTTTTTTTTTTTTTTTTGTCCACAAGTAAATGAAATTTATGCTATAAGAAAAAGAGAACTGTACGAAGTTTTATAACCGAAACATAATCCTCAAATCGCGTTATTCTTTACATTCAAGTACATGGAATATTTTTTAAGTGAAAATTCAAAACAGTTTGTTTCGTCAAAAATCAAAATAAGAGTTTGCTAAGATTGTTTTAATTTTTTTCAAAGTAAGGATATTTTAAAAACTGGAATGAAGAAAATTTCTAAAATGAAATAAGTGCACACATCAGGAATTTATTTTAATATACAGCGCTATCCATACAATGTGTGATACCTCGACAATAATTTATAATTTTCTTCTTAATAAAGGAGCGTC
This sequence comes from Cheiracanthium punctorium, assembly GCA_038373885.1. NCBI lineage: Eukaryota > Metazoa > Arthropoda > Arachnida > Araneae > Cheiracanthiidae > Cheiracanthium > Cheiracanthium punctorium. The sequence goes on along the minus strand of JAWZYV010005840.1, from coordinate 143,733 downwards.
AAATATTGAACATATATTTGACTATGATTCTATAAAATGAAACAAATAGTATATATATAACATCCGAAATACCCAAATACATAACAGAGAATTAAAAATAATAGTAATAATAATAATAATGCATATTAAATTCTTTAAACCTTTTGCCATGGGAGACAGCATAAGGAGATTAACACAAGCAGCCCCAGTTCCCTGGCCGAAAACTGTTACACTCTCTGGATCGCCGCCAAACTCGATGATATTATCTTGAATCCAGTGAAGAGCAGCAACTTGATCCATTAATCCGTAGTTGCCTCTCGCACTTCGGTCTACTGACGGCAAAAATCCTAAGAGACGGAAATTTATTAGTCTGACTGAAGAAATATTAAATGTGATAAATGCTTTTCATATGATCATTACAGCTAAAAACAACAATTATTATTTAACATTTATTGTAACTCGTGTGATTGGTATTAGAGCCATACATCTAAATTCCCATCGAGGCACGACAGGTTTAAAGTACATGTAGCTCGATAAACTATTATTTAATATAGCAATTTTGAACTGGACATGTTAACTGTTGACAATTGAACTGGACATGCTAAGATCAGTTATCTGTTCTTCTGTCGGTCATTTATACTTCGATATTGTGCATTTCCTACATCTTTTTAGAAATATCAAGAGCCTTCTTAAAATTAGTTGAATTAATTTCATCAATAACGTACTGAATTACTGTTTTTAGTTCAGGTCTCTTTGGTGATTTATTAGCATCGAACTACTAGCCTTATGTCAAACATAAAGACTGCCACATTGAACTTTTAAAAAGGCTGGGGATTTTTACCCAAGGAATTAATCCCATGAAAGGCAACCAGTCTTTCATGATTTCCATTTCAAATTAGGTTTTATTTGTATGGTATATGGAAGAAAAATTAGAAACTGTTGACAAATTTAAATGATTGTGACAAATTTAAAACTATGAACCAGACTTCCCTGCATAAAATTTCACAGAAATTGAAATTAATTTCAGATTTTCAAAGTATGTGCACTTTCATTTTTTCTTCCCTTCCGAAATATTTTCTTACTCAATGGGTAATAACAGCGGTGACGACTTTTAATAAATATGTAAACTGAATCATTTAATGTGTCTGACTGCTATAAAATTTAAGGACATTAATAAATTTCTATAGCATTCTTCACGAATGATCAATTTGAATACGTAACTTATATTACATGAAATGAAACTGCCCAGTAAAATATTGTAGACTTGTGCAATTGGCTGGCAGGCACAAATAATTTTATTGTTTGATTGCCTTACCGAGTGCATAAGACGCATTATTAAGACAATTTCTAAGAAATTAAAAAGAAGAAAGATAACATATGTGAGTGGCACTTTCTGTTGCTCTCAAAAATATACTTGATGGCAAAGAGTTTTGTAACTCTGTCAGTTTTAATCAAAAACGCACTGATTTAAATTTCGATCTCATTATGTCGTTGAAAATTTTCCCCACTCATAGGGACGTCTTTATGTTTTTATCATTACTTTAAGAAAATTAAACTTTTTTTTTTTACTGAGCATGTGCGCTATAAACTGACAAACACAGGTCTGTAAATTTTTTTTACGTAGCGAACTGCCAGAAGTTTATTGTACTTACCGTATTTTCAATATACACTGCTCAGAACAATTTAATAATGCACGTAGTTATAAAAGAAAATATAAATGTCAACATTTATTATGCTCATTCGCATAATACTTTCCCCTCAAACATTTATATTTAGTGCCATATTTATAACTTGAGTACTTACAACTTCAGTATTTATTTTTTCTTCAAACTTTTATAATCGTATTTTACGCTTCTGCAGATTTCATGTGAAAATCTGTATGTTCTGAATAAGAAAATTTCAAAACATGTAACTGTTAAAAAAGTCTTCTCTCTGAAAAATATTGTCGTGAAAATTCAAAGAAATATTTTCAAGTGTTAATTGGACAAATTGCGAAAGTTAAAAATTTCTTATAGATTTTTTTTTCCCGTGCGTTCTAGTCAAAGTTATTCTATGAATAGTTATTCTTAAAGGCTTTCTTTTAAGAATAACTATTCATAAAGTATTTTTTTAAGCAAACAAAATATTTCGAATATTATAATTTCTGGTAACATTTAATGATATTTTGGAATTGAAATAAATAAGTATGAAAATAAATAATAAACCAGTTATATCACATCTTTTGGGAGGAAAAGTGTGGATTTATACATATAACAAGACAATTTTTGTAGTTAACGGTACGAGTATTTTGAAATGTTTAATATAGAAATAAATACTATTGTAAATATAAATTCTAAAAAAGTATTAACAGGTTCATTGGTTAATTTCTGACATATTAATTAATGATGCATTTTAAAATCTTTCCTATCATTTTTTAGCAAGCTCAAATAATTTCCTGTGGAATTCCGAGTTCTTATGAAAGTTATGCTGCTGTTTGGCACCAGTCATACCCAAGACTCGCTCCAGTTCCAAATGCTCAAGCTTATTCTTTGTTGTGGGTGGTATTTATTCTTTCCGCCTAAGCCATTTTTAAAAGTGTTGAAGCGAATCTTAAGATTAGTGTTTCCTAGAACACGTTCACCTTATTCTTCATGAAGAATACGATATGTTTTGCAACAATTTTCTGAAAAAAATAATTCTAAGCTAAAATTTCCCGAAAATGCTCCTTTTCTACATAAAATTAGACAGAAAAGTGGAACTCACTGTAAGTCGTTTTTCCAAAAAATAAGTTTATGTTTTTTTTGCCGGTAGGGGACTGACTCACCACGTCGGCAAATGTGTCGTTAAGAGGTTCATGCATTTTTCGTGGAGTTTCCCGCCACAACTTAAATCCTCATCAGAAGTAGGTTGACTTCTAAATATTGACAGCAACCAGTGACCTCCGTAGGGACACCGGATTTCACCATGTTCGTATTAACGTGCTCTAGCCACATGTGCAGCTGCGAAATATTAAAAAAAAAGCGCCCACTTGTACTTAATTCGGCCCTCGTTCGTCGTACTGCAAAGTTACATAGATCAATCGTTTTACGATTGACGTACACTTTATTTTGCTATACATAAAAATTATATAAGGGAATATTATATTACATCTACATATTAAAATTCTAACGCAATTTTTTTCTTAATAACAACCCATTTCACTTCATATTTCAAAGATTTAGCTCATTTTAACCCCGGATGCCAATTTTCAATAAATTTAAACTAAAAATCAGTGAGTTATGAGCTTCTAAAACCCTTTCCCTCTACGTTAAAACGTTTTTTCATACTTTAATTCATATCTCATATAATATTAATTGTAAGAAGCTCATTTTTATTCGTACTATTATAACTAAACGACCCAAACGTAATTTACAATTATTATAATTTTTCATAAAATATTAATATGAATTATGGATTATTAAATTATTATTAAAAACAATTATGAATAGCGACCTAGCCAAATTTCGATGCAAATATATGCTAAGTAATATTACATGGCTGTGCAAAATTTCAAATTTTCACGTTCAGTAGTTTAATTGATAGTAAATAAAATATGCTCATATCATGAGTTAAGGGACGATATATAAATTTATTAAATAAACATTTTTTTAAACTGCGTAAAATAAACGTACATTAGATTTTTTTAACACAGAAATAGTAAAAGTTAGCGGAAGCAAATAAATTGGAGATTTATACAGTTCGATGGTGATCCTATAAAGCGTCTGTTTTTGCTTCCGCTACTATTTCCTCCTAAATAAAATGTTTCCCATTTATTGAATTAGATGCAGTGGATATATGTCTTTCAATACAACACCCTCCTTCTGAAAAACTAACGTTCTCAACATTACAGGCATGAATTTGACCATTTTTTAAAATTTGAAACATCAGGTCTTTGGACTTACCCATACTTTATTAAATATTCAAAATTGCATTTTGCTCTCTGCATTTTCATCTGATTATGAATCAAAATACCACTAAAAGTCTTATAAAAATATCGCGCCCTGCAGACGATAATATTAAATGAAGAAAGTGAAATAACAAGCACAGAGATAATATTGGGTCGGCAAAAAGTAATTGCGTTTTTTACATGAAATTCAAACAAATAAATTTTCAATCATGAAACGATTCTTCAAATTCGACCGTAGCTGAGTAACATTCATGCTTGTAGTCAGAAGAGCATAGAACTGATTCTCACACCTGGTAACATGGCGTCTAAGATAACCTTCAAATACGCAATAACAATTTCTATAAATTAGAAAGATTTTCAAAATTGTAAGCAATCGTAGCTTTTTTTCTTTAAATCATGTATACGGGCCAAGGAAGTTTTGGAGTCACGAATCATTTGGACCACTGACTAAATATTCTAATTTCTACCCTCGATATTCTCATTAAAAAAACTTTAAGACTAGAAAGAGTATTTTCCCAGTAAATAATATTTACTTCTTTTAAGTATCGCGAGCGAAATTAACAAAATTAAAAAGTTCGGAAACTACAAATAGCGTTTTTCAGTTTGCAGAAAGTCCCTTAAAATCGTGCCCAAAATATTCGCAATATCTCCGGTCTTATCCTAGAAAGTTTGTGAAAATTTATATTTAGGTTAATTTGAAGGTTTTCTTTCGTTTAATAAAGTCAAAACAGAGCGTTGCCACTGAGAAAAATGAAGTTGATGCAGAATTAAATATGAATACGGCCCCATATGCAAATTAAATTATTACTAAATTAAAGTATACGTTAGTTGCAAACGATTGGTATATATAAGTTTGCTGTACGACGAACGACAGCCAGATAAAGAGCAAGTGGGTGTTTTTTTTTTTTTCCGCAGTTATACATGGTGGTCTTCAGTGGTATGTAGGAAACGATCCGGCTTTTTAAAAGGACTTTTTAGATCCAGCGAAAAAAATAAGCCATTTTCAATTTCTACATTTGTGGGTAACGCCACCTACGTCTGAGAGTCGAAAATTCACCTCTTCAATTTATGCAATCACGCATTTAACTTTGCCCGTTTAAGCTAAATCGAAATTAAGCGCTTTAAAAGCCTTACCTAGAATACCCAGTCTGTAGTTTATCGTCACAACAATGACATTCCCGTAGCTTGAAAGAACTCTGCCGTCGTATGAGTTTCCCGCATTCCACTCGTAAGATTCTCCGTGTATGAAAACCATTACAGGAAGTTTAAAAGGTTGCATTCCCACTGCAAGAAAATGATGAAAATTGTTTACTTAAAATGAATTTACAAAGACATGAACGGAATATACATGTGAAATGCTTTTACAAATAAATGAATTTAAAAGTTCCTGTTAAAATTTTACATGAAATCAGAAACTTGAAAAGTAAATTTAAGAAGACATATTTTAATTTCCGTATCTTTTGCATCATTTCTTTTACGTTTAAGTAACAGGGAACAAAATGTCCTCTTTGTTTTCAATGTCAGTTATGCACATAGTTATATAATTTTATATTATGTAATCCATTACTGATATGTTTTGCAACGGTAAACAGGTAGCAGTAAATTAAAAAAATTAAAATAATAAACTATATATAGAATAACGTTTCGATTCCAAATACAACTATGCAAGTTATTCTGGAGGTACCTTTACAAGGTAATTCGAAATTAGTTTTACAAAATTTTAGGAGGGGTAATATACACCAAGACGGTTCAGAGGCAATATGGGTTCAGAAACGTCGTTTCCGTGTACCTTTTAATAATCACATTATGAGAAGTGTTCAAGTAATAGTAAGTTTTCCGAACCATGGTTTTTCAAAAATTAATCTATCTTTCACCAATTGCACTTGCAAATTTTTTCTTCCACTGCATTGATGAAATTTTAGGAGGAGATCCCATTTGTATCCAACGATCTCATGCATGAAAAGAAAATGGAATTTTTAAACTATTAATTTTAGTTGCCTGTTTTCTGAGGAAAATGCATTATTTTTTGACGGGCAATTGTCTAGAACTTCACTGTTGTTTCACCTCTTCTTCCATAGTTATTATTAACAGCTACATTAGGACAGCGTTTCTGACCCCACATTGTTATCAAGTTCTGATTCCTTATAATATGCTCCATCTCCCCTTTAGGGGGGCGTAGGAGGATTTAGAATTCGAAAAATCGATTTTTTCAATTTTAATTTCATTTGAAACCTTTTTTACTTTTGGGCATACTGACCCCAGTTTCATACAATAAATCGAACTAGAACCGGAGATACACATTAAAACGTTTTATGAAAGCTTTAAATTTGAATCCAATAAGGTAACATTAAGCTGCGTTTTCCCAAAACGCATTTTTATGAACTATCCGTAAGATAACAAATTTCTACGATTCATATCTTCACGAAATTTTATATAGTTATAACAGGTATCAGTATCTATAGAATGAATTAATATTTAAGAAAAAAATAAATTAAGAGTTTTAAAATTTTATTTTAAATTTAAATTTGAAAAAAAAACGCACTTTTCCCCTTATACTATTCTGTTAAAAATGTCAATTTTTTTTCTCTCTTAATTTTAATATTAATTTATTCTAAAGATATGGATAGCAATTATAACCATACTAAATTTCATGAAGATAGGAATCGTAGAAATTTTGTTATCTTACGGATAGTTCATAAAAATGCGTTTTCAGAAAGCGCAGTTTAAAGTTACCTTATTGCGTTCAAATATAAAGCTTTCATAAAACGTTTTTATGTGTATCTACGGTTCCAGTTGGATTTATTGCATGGAATGGGGACAAAATACTCAGAAGTAATTAAGGTTTCAAATGAAATTAAAATTGAAAAATCGATTTTTTGAATTATTAATCCTCCTAAGGCCCCTTAAATTTTGTACCAATAAATATGAGTCACCTTGTATATAGTTTTTCATGACAAATGCATTCAGCAGAGAGAAAATTTATACTCGCAAATATACTGTTATAAAAGACAATAAAAATTATGATAATAATTCTACCATGCTACAATTTGACGCAAAATGTTACTGATCCTGAACCCTGACATTTAAACTTTGTCAGAGTCATTAATAAAGATGAAAGTTCCAATGTATTTTCTTTTAATCAATAAATAAGTATACCTTAATTGCTTGTTCACTTTGATGCGAAATATCTAGACAGATGGCAATTTGAGCATTCTGCTAGGAAAAACTGAATGGGCATATCTGTCAATTTTCTAACGTTCTCTCTTCAAACTCAATCAAAAATAGTCAAACTTTTGCGAGCAACAAGGAGCGCAAAAACTGGCGTATCTCTAAATGTCAAACTGTCTTTCAAGTGATATGTTCGTGTCTTCCCTTTTGACAAGTGACGTCCTTATTTGAATTGAATTCTTCAGAAGTTGCTTAAGTTGCATACTTTTCGACTTACAAAATAGATTCTTTTTCAATACATACTTCGAGAACTCAAATAAAATGTCATTTTTCTCCTTGATATTGAATGTCGAGTGTTTTTCGTTCAACAAATGATTAGATAAAATCATATCACATAAACTTCCAAAAGTATTATTTCTGTGGTTAAATATCACTCACCTGGCTGAGAAAATAATAGTTTCAGGTAATTGACTTATTCTAAAATGTAAAATTCAAAATATTACATGATCCTAGAGAAATTATTAAAATGTCTTTTTCTAAATATTAGGGCTATATGTTCGAATAAAAAATGATTTTTTTAATAAGCAGCATTTTATTTATTTATTTATTTTTGTTCTTTACTAGTTTTCTGTAACTGTCCAAAATCTGTCATTAACAAAATAATAATAATAATAATATGCCGAGAATAAGGGGTTGCTTCTTTCCTCGGATATTGGTTTCTCCCAAACCAAAAAAAAAATGATAAAACCATGCATATTGCAGGCTGAACACACCGTTGATAGAAGTAGTTCAACGTTTCACCCTACAATGGAGCTAACTTAGCGGCATCCTTTCTGTGAAGAAACATTCCACCATGATTTGGTTCCATTGATCAGTTTAAGCACCAGATCATGGTTCAACGTTTCTCCATAGAAAGGTTGCAGCTAATTCAGCATGGTGAAATGTGAACTACATTTGATAACGGTGTACTGCAGATTTACATTGCTCCCGGTTATCCCTTTGAGGCGCAACCCTTTCCCAATGCTGAAAAAAGGGCAGCCGTTGCCAATGCTGAAAAAAGGGCAGCCGTTGCCAATGCTGAAAAAAGGGCGCGAGCACAGCCAGCTGTCGTCAAAAAAGGGTCTCTAGATCTGTGGCACGCGATGAACGTTTCGATCGTCCGCCATCTTGCTGGTAGTTAAGTCGAGCGATGGCAACGGCTGCCCTTTTTTCAGCATTGGGCAATCTATCCAGCTGTTCTCGCGTTCTTCCATTTTTTCAGCAGATGTCAGTGCTGTTAAAAAGAATCGTGACCATTTTTTACGGAAATGACGTGCTAAAAAGTAAAGGATTCTCGTGGAGCTATGTCAGCCGCAACTATTTTTATAGATGTCAAATCTATTTTTCGTGACTGGCAACAGTCAAAACGTCAGAGTTTGGTGATCCCAGAGCGGGACCACTGCGCGTTAAAGGGTTATTCCGTCAGGCTGCAGTAGTAGTGGGAGGAGCCCAATTTTAATAGAGAGTAACAACAACGATTACTTTGCCCCAGTGGGTGGGCGAAAGTAACTCAGAAAAAAAGGATATTTCGCACAATATCATACTTTATAAAAAAACAACTTGTACGGCTGTTAAAAACAAATTGCAATTGTAACTACGTAAGTATAACATTGAATGTTTCTTATAAAATTAAGTATGAGCATGATAAAGTAGATGCACATAATTCTGCACTGCAACATATTTAATAAGCTTATACCTTAGCGATCGGTCGATACATAGAGTAATTCGGGGACTTCTGCCGCACATTTCGTTTCTTGATTTTTGTAAAAAATCACAGGCTGCACATGCAGTAAAATAAACGATGCTGTGATATTCAAAGATTATTCTTTGAATAAAAATTTTGATTGCTGTAAGACTTGGACCAGTAATCTTCAAATGACACCAGTAGCGTAGCCAAGAGGGGGGATAGGGGATCTTAAACCTCCCATGAGGAATTTTTTGCCATACAAAATGTATATTCTTCATTCCCTTACCATACACACGTATACATGTGAGTTTCCGTAACCCCCCCCCCCCCTCCATGAAAATTTTTTTCTGGGTACGCCACTGGCTGACACTATTTCACAAATTTACTTCTAGCCTCAATGGGGCTGTTATTGCCAACAGTTAATTCTTTTTTTTTCAGTCGGTACAATAATCGTCATTCTGTAACTGTGTGTTTAAACACATTATGCTCGCAAATTTAATATGGATTTACATGAAAAACCTGAAAACGCTAAGATAACTTTGGCTATATCTGTTATTTACCGGCAAACCCAAATTTAATGCTGCAAGCACACTACACAAGGAGACAATAAAGGAATTCCACATTGTAGCATTACAAAGGCTTAGTTTGCAGTTCTGAGGCACACCATTCGACAGTTTGAACGATCTTAGAATTTTATTAATCCGCTTTAAAACGTTGCATTTATTTACACCACTTTCTTAACGACTAACGAGAGAGAAGTTCTGAGATTTCAAGCTAGAAACGTATGCTAATCTCTTTAATTGCACTTTTGAGGGTAGTATTTTGAAAGCGTGCTTTGCTATAATTACAATTTAATGAAATAATTTACTTCTCAGAAGCATTATGTCTCTGAAAATGTAAAATATTTACTATCCCATTAGAGAAATACTTCAGTCAGCAAAACAATTAAATGTTTAATCTGTGTTTCAAACATTTTATGTAGGTTAAGGATTTATGGAATATTATTGCATTGTTTACGTGAATACTACGGGTAGGCATTCACATATGTCTGAACTACATGAAGCAATTACAATAAGTGAACAGAACTAGTTTTGTGAGTTTAATATTTCATGTTAAATCAAATCTTTGGGATACACCTCTTCACAAATTTTTGGTGAATGAATAAACAATTTTTGTACAATAAGGATTCATTTATCCTTGATTGTAAGGATAGGTGATTGAAAGGATTTTTATTACGATTGTATCGTAAAGGTATCTGTTGTACGCTGCGATACATTACAATAACGTTTTATTTAAAGAATGTATAAAATACATTATTAATTACCGAAACCGTGCTCTTGTATATGTCTAAGCAGTTGTGACGTAAAATCTGCCCACTTTATTTCAGTTTTCACTGCGATGTATGTATAATTTAAATTATTTATAACACTTAGGTATCATAAAACATGTTTTGATATTAATCTTGGTTAATTTAGGAGTCTATTTCATAATAATTACAAATATTCCTAATAAAATTTTATTGTTGTTATAATTTAAAAGCTGCATGAAAATTTTACTGTGAAAACATTTTTACACTATTTACCCATTTATATAAATAAACTTACTACTCTTTATGTTAAAACCATTTCGAGTTACTTGGGTTTGTTCAGTGCTTAATGCTAGAACATGACTGATAATACATAAAATGAATATATAAAAAAAAAATTATCTGCTTTTTGTGGTGTACATACCTGCTTTTTCTCATGAAATAAAGTATTTTAGAAGAATTGTACTTTTCTCCACTGAACTGATATTGATACTAGATAAATTAACATAAAATGTTTCTTTATCATCAATATAATATACTTATAACTGTTTTTCTTCATAATTAACATCACTAACATAAATTGGTGTAAAACTATTTTTGAGTTTATCTGCTGTTTATGTTTAAGTTTAGAGGTCTTATTATAGTTCACGTTTTTCTGTATGAACGAATAGTCAGTTTTAGAAGTTTAAAAAGCGTGAAGCTAATGATAAACTCATTGTACCCTAGATTTAGCATTTTTTTTTCAAGCTTAAATATTTTACTTATTTCTTAATTTCATACTTTAATGTTTTAGACCCTTGAACTTGATAAAAAAGTATTCAAAAATGATTTTGTGTCAGTTGTATCCTCCAAAAGTTCAGGTATGTTTATTTTAATTAAAACTAAAATCTTTATTTAACGTCACAAGAATTCATATACAGGTGTCATGTGATGATTGGTAAAAATTTTATGGGAAGATAGGGCATATAATGAGAATTCAAAAAAACAGGGGAAATGTAGGGGTAGGAAATGTCGCTTTCATATAGCTATTAACAATCACTTTAGAAGAACAGTAAAAATAATAGGGAACATTCCGGCCAAATCAAAAACTAAAACGTTGGCCAAAAACTAATGGTTTTTCCGCAGATAACCTTTGACTAAAACTGATAGTTTAAAATTTTCATTTGATTTTATTTATGAAAATAGGACATACTATGATAAACCTAATGTTATTGAAATTCGGTTAAGAAATTAGGTAAACACTTCAACACTTTTCCCAAAATGATCATTAATGGATACATGAAGAAAACGTTTTTGACCGCACATTGTTAGGTGATTATGAATCCTTATCATATGTTCTACCTCCTTCAAGTTGTTACAAACATTATGGAACACCCTGTATAAACTAAATTCATAGAAAGAAACGCGAAAAATATGATACATCTTCGAAAATATATGAACACATACAGAAATAATAGTAGAAAAACTCTTACTTTTTTTCAATTTACATCTTCTAAAAGTGAAAAAAACCACTCAGTGATATGATATATTAGTTGATGTACAGTTTTCCGAAACTAAAAGTAACATTAAATTTACGACATGGGAAAGAAACTTTTGCAGGTTACTAAAAGCTTTCGGACATTTCTTTCCCGGTAAAAGAAATCTTAAGTCATAGAATTCCAAATTCGAATTGATAGAAATATAAAAGAGGTAACACGGAATAAATGTAAGATACGGAAATAACGCTAAAATATTTTTTCGGACTGAAACAGCTTTATCGAAAGTTTAATTTCTAAGAGAAGGGAAATTTAAGAGGGGTGTTAGGTGGTTTTTATTTGTTTTGAAAGAGAATATTCTGTGTTATTTATTTCGTTTTGAACAGTATAAATACCAGTTTTGTAATTTTTATGTTTCTCATATGATTGGTATCCTACATTTTGCAATTGCACTTTGAATAAGATGCTTTATACTGTAAAATATGTTGAAAATGAAGCGTACCTACAAATTGCATACAGAATTATAAAAAATTGTACTTTTAGAATCTTGTAAATAGTTAAACTTTGATGCTTATAAAGTGCAGCATTCTTAGGAATAGAAAAGTTTGTTAGATGTGCCACACAATTGTAAATTAAGCTATTAGCTAATTTTTTTGTTCCTCTTAATATAATAAATTACTTTCACGTATTTATAATAAATTACTTCCAAGTACTTATTTCATTGGAACCTGAGTTACATTTTCGTACCAATTGAGAGAAATTTCCCATCGGGCATTGCGGCAATCCACGTGACACGACTGGTTGCAGTCACCACCGTGAAACAAATTGTTATTTATGAGGCTGCGTAATGTAAGGTAGTTGCTCAGTATTTTATAGTTTGATTTTTATTTCTCAAGTGTATTGTGATTTACTTTGGAGAAAGCATTTAACAGTATGTGCTGCAGTCTATTTGGATTTATTGGCATGCAAATAGCTGAAATCTACAAGATTGCATCTCCTCTGCTACAAATGATTCTGAATCATTCACCAGGACTTCCGATCATCTTATATCACGTGCAGTTTGTTACACTGTAATTTGTTTACTGCATGTTGTTCAAATACTCGGAACTGAACCTATCCAGTTTAATGAATGGCCCAAAATATTTCGCTCTTTTTTTCCCACATTCAGTCATATTATCCGGAAAGTTGGAGACTATAAAATATAAAACTGTTTAAAAATCTTTCCTTGCAAGCTAACTTGAGTAGTAATTGACGAGGAGATTTATTTAAGGAAATGGAATTTTAAACTTATATATTGTGCGAAAAACCTTTTTTTTTTTTTTTTCGAACACTGTACTATGCCAAAGTTTGAAGAACATAGCACTCCTTAAAAGATTGCACCGTGTAATATTATGCCGATTAAAAAATTTGTTCGCAATTTTAAAGTTATTGTTTGACCTTCTCCTCGTAGGATAATTCCAGGAGAGTTGTCGCATTCGGGACAGATGCCGCACCTTCTGCATTTCTTGTAATTGTCAATAGATAGCAGTCAAACACTCAGTATAGTTGTGCAATGGAATTTCTTTAACTAGTGAATAGCAGTAATCCTTTTCAGTGATTTAGCTGTAATTATACAATCCTTATTTTGAGATAAGCGCATGATTTAGCTCTCACAGCTTTTAAACGCGTTACGCTTAAGTGCTTTTTTACGCTGATTACTGAATCCATTCATGATTCTGAAGTCAAAACTAAATGCATCACCTGTATAGAATTTATAAATGTTTATTTTTTATTAAAAGAAATACAATACTGTGTGAAAACCTGTTTAGCTGCATAAATAAATATTTTAGAAAGCTTCACAGGAAGTATTCACTTCTGACGTGCAGTCCTACGACTGACCTTTTTTAATATGTATTTTTTGTCGCAGTATACATGTTTTATATTCTACTACAAATAGCACAGCATGATTTATTTTATTGTATGTGCACCCTGGGATTTTTACACAAATTCAAAAGGCATAAGTCCCGGAATCACCCTGCATTAAGCATCAACGGTATTTATATACGCTTTAAGAAGAAAGCAACAAAAATACATCATAAATATCGATTTACCAAAAAAACTGAATTAACAAATGTATAATTTATTGGAGGTAAGCCATTTCATGGAAAAATTGATAGCTCTGCAGTATCACTAGTTACCAGTTCCAAAAGACACTAGTTAATATATTAGCCAAGGAAGAGCACATATTTGCAACGTTCAGAAATTTATTTATCAGTAAAGTACAAAAAATGTAGATACGTATTTCGATCAGCAGTATTTGCACTGTCAGGTCCGAAACAGACTTTTAGAGTAAACTAGTCGAAAAAATAAACCTCTGTCCATATTCTAAAATAAGCCTTGGTATATTTTCAAAGCAATCTCTGAAAATGCATATACGGATGTCGAATATAAAAACGTAATGACATTATTACGAAAAAAAATATTTAACAAAAATCTCCTTAAAGAGAGAGAAAAAGCCGAAAAAAGGAAACACAAAATCAATAAAAATGCAAAGGTAAACACCTAGAGGCGCATAAACAAAATTAAATACAAAAGAAGTAGAACCAAGATTTACTTCGGAAGCATAACGGATGTCGGTGATACAGATCCAAAAAAGAACAGGAAGGAAACGATCGTGTAAAATAAATCAAGTAAAACGCCGTATAAACGTTTGTTAATGGAAAAGCGTAAACAGCAAACTGATAACTCAAGAAATACAAAAATATAAAAGATAATCGTACGTTACGTAAAAGGGAACGCTTTCAGAGAGAACGTGCAGCAAATTTAAACGTTCCGATCAATAGCCTTCCTGTAATTTATTGATTCAATTTTCGGATGTTTTTACTTCGTATTTTAAGGGGAAAATGCCGTTACTTTTGGTTGTAAATGTGAACTCACGACATTTATGCGGCACACACACAGGCACAAAAAAAAAAATAATTGTCCTTAACTAGGAAAGATAAGTCTTTTCACATCGATTTTGAAAAGCAAACTTTTTTGTGGGTGAGTTTCTGTTTCAAATTTAAAGAGAAAGCGAACACTCGTGTTTTGAAAGTTTGGCTTGAAAGCTGAGTCAAAACGTTCGGTCTGAAAAAGGCAGTATTTCATACAAGATACATTAAGACTGACAGTACAATGTTTGAAAGTCGACACGTTTTTGTTTATTTTGCAAATATGTGTGTAGTTAGAACTGTAGTAGTACAACTCCCCCAAACAGCTAACATTTTTATTAAACCATATAATAGCATACTAAACCATTCTAAAAGATAATGAATTCATTGGAGTGTATCTATAAAGCAATACTGTTATAAATGCAGGTTTCACCAACTTTTAGACAACAAAAACAAAAAATGGGGGGGGGGATTCTTTTTTGAATGACGCTATTTTCTCCTGTTACCAAAATGAGGAAAACAGTATAATTTATTTAGCTATTACGATCCGTCTTTCTCCATAAAAAAATCTGGTGTGATATTTAACAAAAGAATAGCTGATAATTTTCCAACAATTGTATCACGCAAAATACTATCTTAACTAGAAAATACTATGTTAATACTTTATTGATTGATCCAAACTTTCAGATACGAAAGCATCTTTAAATTTTGTCTGATATCATGCAATTATTTTTCAAAATCTGGCGAGAAAACACTTAAGATAAAACATTTCTCAATAAAGTACACCAGTGATGCGCAAACCGGGGTTCGCGAGAAAATTTGTAGGGGTCGCCAAATTCAAAGAAATTCAAATTTATGAAAAATCTACAATTATTCATTTCAAAGAACGGAATAATACAAGAGAAGAAACTCACAATTATTATTTTCTGAGCGCGATATTCGTGATCGCTATCAAGGGGCTTCAAAACCCCGTTATCATGCATAGTGATCTGCGGTATCGGCTGCTTACTTCCGTCTATAACTAATATAAGATACGAAAAATTTCTAGAAAATGAATTAGGATGGACATGTTGGTACATGTATCAAACGTTCTGCCATGCCATTTACTTAGATTTTCTAAATGTTCATTTTTTCAGCGAGACAAAAATGTTTTCAAATGATATTGTTCATTTGAAAATGATGTTTTCAAACATTCTTTCTTTTCTTCTTTTCAAACATTCATTTGAAAATGTTTTCAAATGTTTCCATATTTCATAGCCTAAATGACCAAGGATGTTCGACATTTTAGCGAAAATTTTTTGATGATTAATCATTATTTTGTTCTTTCTTTTATTTCAGATTCATATTTTATAATCACGTACAAATAAGATTATATACGACATATGAGTTTAAGGAATTTCTCTCTCTTTGTCTTTTAAGTATAAATTATGGCATCATGAATCGGGTTATAAATAAATAAATGAGTTTTACTTAGCATAGATAAAAACGCCAAAGGATGCACCCCCGTTTATCAATATGATAGCTGGCCTACCAATCAATTAACACTGTTTCTCAATTTTTTTTCATAGCTGACACTCTAACTAAGCCCAAGTAATTATGAAATTTTACAAAAATACTCCAAAGTTTTAATTAAAGCGCGAACTTTACAGGTACTGTTTTATTTATTTATATTTTCCTTTTAAAAAATGTTGTTTGTCACAAAATATACTATTGCAGTAAACGTATAATTTGCAAATACAATTTTTCCAATTAATCAGATATTCAAAAAACGCATTAATGTCGAGCTAAAGACATGTAGTTCGTAAAGAAGTGTAAGTTTTACTTACCGCAGGTGAAAATGTTAAAGGATGAAACTCCGTTCCTTCTTTAAGATAGTAAGACAATTGTTCAAGTTATCACTATTTTTTTAGATTTATTTTCGTAACTGACACTATAATTAAGCTAAAGTAATCCCTAAAAAGTAAAAACATACTTCAAAATTTTGATTCACGCGCTTTACATGTATTTTTCTATTTGTTTATTTACATTTTCCTTTGAAAAATGTTGTCTTTCTCAACAATATCTATCGCAGTAAGAGTACAAATTCGAAATACAATTTTTCCCATTAATCAGCGATCCGAAAACGTATTGATGTATTAAACGTATAAATGTAAAGACATGTAGTTGATAAAGAAAGGTAAGTTCTACTTAGCGCAGGTAAAAACGACAAAGGAGGTACCAACGTCCATCATTTACAATGATTAGTCAATCAATCAAGTTACCACTGTTTTAACGTGCTTAAAATCTTAGCCACATCATATAGTGAATCTCAAATGGCTACGTTCTCTGTTGTCGTGTTTAGTTTCGATTCTGCACCACGTAAGCATGTTTTGTTGTTATCTGGCTAATCAACTAAACAAGCAAAGCAGAATCGAAACTAACTCGACGACACAGCACATAGCCATTTAAGATTCACAATCTGATATTGCTAAGATTTTAAGCACATAAAAACAGTGATGACTTGATTAGTTGACCAACCATTCTAAATAATTAACGTTGGCACCTCCTTTGTCATTTTTACCTGCGCTAAGTAAAACTTACCCTTCTTTACAAGCTACAAGTCTTTGGATGGACATTAATGAGTCTGGATAGCTGATTAATGGATCAAATTGTTTTTCGAATTTATACTCTTAATGCAATAGTATGTTTTGAGAAAAGCAACTTTTTTAAAAGGAAAATGTAAATAAATAAATAGAAGAAAAAATGCATGTAAAGCGCGTGAATCAAAATTTTGAGGTATTTTTTGTTTTCTCATGATTACTTTAACTTACTAATTGTGTCACCTATGAAAATAAATCTGAAAGAGTAGTGTTAATGGGAGCAACTGACTAACGACTGGAAAGAATGAACGTTGCTGCATTCATTAACGTTTTTGCCTGCTGTAAGTAAAACTTAACTCTTCTTTGCGAACTACATCCCTAGCAACAATCTTTGCTCGGGCTTTACCAGGCCTATGATCGGTGCATCGGCTATTCATCGCCTGATCATTACTGATCATCCTTAATTTTTCGTATTTTCATCTTTTCCCGATGATCGAATCTTTACACTGAGATCTGATAGGCGCTTTCAAGATTGCGAAGGGTAAAGCGAGCAAACAGGTTTATATCGGTCTTTCTACCAAGTAGCTGAACGGCTGGATATCTCCGTTCCTTCATTAATGTGCAAAGAGCATCATATGCACACCATATGTTTGTTTTAAGGTTGCTGATTGGCTAAGCTATTACGCGAGAAGAGAAGACAGGTGACAGGCGAACAGTTTTCGCAAAATCTCAAAATCTAATCCAAATTTTAAACTTTAGGGGCATAGTTTAAATTGTACGACCACCTATCGTGTCACTAAATTTTGCTTTATTCACTTAAGTCGTATGTGATGCGCCGACAAAAATTTACGCAGTTTAAAACGATTTTCAGAAAAAATCTCAAAATCTATTTTTTTTTTAATCCGACGATTATAGCTTAAGGTGAGTGATTGCCTATCATGTCAGTAAATTTCATTCCTTTCGCTTTAGTCACTTTTACTTGACGTACGAACAAAAATTTACGCAGTTTGAAACAATCTTCGAAAAATCTCAAAATCTATAGAGAGATTTTTAAAATATTCATTATACCCTAGTAGCAATAACCCATCGGTCGATGAGAGGCGGGTGAGTTAAATCCGAGGAGAAGGAGCAATGGCCGATCACGGCTTTTCATTCAAAAAAAGGGGAAATTTCATCGGCAACTGGTACAAAATGTCCGCTCGGAGGGCCATAAAGCCGATCATCGTTTCCCGATGACTCCGATGAAATAACGAAAAGAAACCGATAGACTGTTTAAAATATATTTGTTAATAAAAAATAAACGACTGGAAGCAAAATTTTCAAAAAAATGTCCGTTCTGTTTATTATGTTTTCGTTTTTTGTATGCTAAATTTCCGTTTTTCTGGAAAAAAAAAAAAAATTCTACCTCCCCCGGGCCCGAACCTTGAACGTACTGACTCCGAGATAAGCGCGCTACCCCTAGACCATCGAATCTTGTTATGTATAAGGAAAAGTGTGAACTACCGGTTATTTTAGTCTCAGATTGGGACTTTGGGTGAAATTTTGATTAAGTGTTTTCAGCTATTATTAATAATAGTCAGATTATTCGATTGGTAAGAAATTAATTTCACTTTTTACCAATGTATGTAAGTAGCAACAACATTCATAATTAATAATTAAAAAAGAATATTGCCAATTGTATAGGAATTTTAGTGTGATTTTAACTTTCATATTTCTTGGATAACTTTTAAAAATTAACTGATTTCTCTTCTTGCTGTTTACATTAAAGAGGTTCAAAACAGTTGCTCATTGTAATGAAGTTTCCGTTTTTCTTATAATGCAGCTGATGCTCAAATAGATTTTCTTTTCTTTTTTTTAAACACATTTTTTTTTAATTATTTAAATATTACAAACGATTTTTATATAATAAACAGTTAAATTTTTTTGTGAATATTTCTTTCCAAATTTAAAATTTGTGGGAGGGGGCAAGGGGGGGATACCACCCCCTACCCCCTCCCAACCCCAATACAAGAAATTTGAAGTAAATTATACGATTAATTCAAGAATTGTTCAAAATTTCCCTTAGATTATAGAAATGCACATATAAATTACGCAAATATTTATAGGAATTTGGGTAAAGTGTAAACCACTGGGTACACCTGCAAGGCCCGATGACCTTAGAGCTGCAGTTTCGGATAAGATATTGTTTTTCGGTTTCCCATCGGTGAAACTGCTCGGCTAGATCACTTCTATCCATGAATAAAAATTCATCTATTGCAGATAAACAGAAGGTGCACTTGCCGATGACTGAATTCGACGAGTCGATGAGTTAACGATGAGTCGATGAACGACCGAGCAGAAAACAAGCAGTCACTGCTACAAGGGTAATGAATATTTTTAAAACAGACAAACTTTTTTTTTTACGGCCGTACACAGGTCCCAAATGCTTAAAACGGATAGAAATCGCAAAGTCTTTTTAATTTTGAGTAGTGTACAGGAAAAGTCTAGTTTTATTTAATTAGAAACTTAAATATTCCAATTCGGAACTTGAAACAACAATCACTTCCAATTTTAGTCTCGCCAATCACGAGTCAGACCCCCGTCAGTGGTTAGAATGCGGGGCTGCCAAGCGTTAGTTCCCCTGTTCGAAACCAAGTCTCGGAAGCTTGAAAATTGAAGTTCAGATGGCAGCATTAAAATTCAAAGAAAAGAGGAAGAGGTTCGAATTTGCTTTTTTGTTTTTTTTTTACTCTTAAAAAATTTTATCTAGCTGGGATATACCCTAATTTTTATCGATTGTTCAGTTTAAAATTTTATCAAAGGTCATAGGCTTCACATCCTAAGTTGCAAGGTGTTTGCTCTTCCGAGATGAATATAGCCCCAATCGCATCGGCTTTACAACGGCTCTACGCCCAATTTTCCCCCCTTGCCGATGATCCAACCCTACTATTCGGGAGAGGACAT
Organism: Cheiracanthium punctorium; assembly: GCA_038373885.1. Taxonomy (NCBI): domain Eukaryota; kingdom Metazoa; phylum Arthropoda; class Arachnida; order Araneae; family Cheiracanthiidae; genus Cheiracanthium; species Cheiracanthium punctorium. The sequence continues at coordinate 123,723 of JAWZYV010005840.1, read as the reverse complement.
GCCCGAGCAAAGTCCGAGATAAGAGCCCCCGACGCGATGAAGAACCTTGCATGGCGCGCGCTGCGCTTCCTCCCTGTCCGATCATCGGCATTTCAGGAACCGATGACCGTTTGCTACTAGGGATGTCTTTAGATAGACTTTAATACGTTTTTTGATAGCTGATTAATGAGGCAAATTGTACTTGTAATTTGAACGCTAACTATAATAGTATTTTTTGACATAAACAACATTTGTTTTAAAGGGAAATGTAAATAAATGAATAAAGTACATGTAAAGCTCGCGTGTGAATTAAACTTTTGAAGAATTTTCATAAATTTTCATGAATACGTATCACTCTTAAAAATTTGGTGGAACAATTCACCAAAACATGATAAAACATAGTACTAGAAATGTTTGCTCCATAAGATGCTGATACCTTGTTCCAACCTTTGGTGTTTCACAAAAGTATGGTTAAACCTGAGCCCTAAATGTCGAAACAAGGTTTCACAATCTTTTGGCGCCAACTTTTCAAGTACTATGTTTTACGATGTTTTGAGGAAATGTTGGGCCAAAGTTTTAAGAGTGTAGCGTAGTTAAACTATCCGCTATGAAAAAATAAAAATAAAAACAAAACTAAAACATGGTGTTAACTTGATTGGTTGGCCATCTATCGTAAAGAATGAACAGAGGCATTTTCATCTGCGCTAAGTAAAACTCACTCTTCTTTACGAATTGCAAGTCTTCCGATGGACGTTAATATATTTTTGGATGGCTGATTAATGGGAGAAATTCCATTTGTAGTTTGTACGGCTACTGCTATGTTATTTATTTCCAAATAATACGATATTTTGAAACGAAACACGTGAATTAAAAATGAGAAAAATACATGTAATGGCTTGTGAATTTAAATTTTAAAGTTGATTGAATTTAAAGTAAAATTTAATTTGAAAGTTAATTTTAAATGTCAAGATTTGGGTTACTCAAGAAAAAAAAAATTAAACTTAATTTTTTTTCGAAAAATATTGATTTTCGGCCATACATAAGGGGGTGAAAATTGCAGCTTTATGGCTCCCCTATCACATCTTAAAAGGAATACATCGCGTTACCAGTAACCCTGTATATTTATTTTATTTTATTACTAAGACGGATGTAATTCTGACACTTTACTTTGAGAAATCTGGCACTAAGTTCTTTTATACTATGTAGATACAGATGAAAGAATTAAAGCATAAATGTAAATTTTAATGAATAGGTAAAAACCCCAGTCGATTAGTATATCTTTTATTTTTTGCTGTTGTGATGATTAGGGTTTCTAGCTTCATTCAAGCGAGCGGCTTTGTACTCCTGGATATTCGTGGTATGGTAAAACTAGGCAGCTTGAATTGTAAAAAACTTTGCCATGGTGTTAAATCTGCACATCAATCAAGTATACTTGAGGAAACAAAACACAAACGTGGATCGGGATGACCCTAAAGTGTTCTAAAATGTCTGATGTTTCGTTGTCTTGTACAGTCTCTTTCCGCAGGCATAAATTGATTGTTGAACGATTTTGATTGGTCCTAATTTTAACCAATTGTTTTATTAATTTTAAAAGGTATTTTGTTAAATCTCTTTGGTTGAATCAAACAAAATTTTGTCAAATCAACAAAACAAAACTACGAAACTGTTTAAGCAAACAAATATTGTTGAATTCAACGAAACACTTTTTAGCGTGCATAAACATGCAATAAATAATATGCTATTAGCACTAAATAAAGAGTATTTTTTATTCGTATAACAAAGCAGTATAGGTCGCAATATAACAAAGCATCAAATCTGAACAAGAAAACTAGAAGCCTAAGTAAAATTTCTTTTATTTTGAAAATTCTTTTTATATTTTTCACAAGTCTTCAGCTTTAAAATGACTTTCCTCTGCTTCTAAGACTTTACAAATTGCAAAACCAAATGCATTTGTTGGTCAGCATTTAAATATTTGTTTTGAGGAAACTATTTATGTGTTTGTGCAAAGAATTCACGTTGAACTTTGGAAATTGGCTGAACATGTTTTTGTTATCCGATTTCTGTTGCATAATTCCCTCTTGCAGGTTCATGCATATTGATTAACTATTCAAACATTTGAGTCAGAATATTTCACGTTACTAGAGCCTAGAGAAAAAGTAAGATACATTATGCTAACTGTATGGATTATTAGCACTTTTCAATACCTTTTGTCTTGGACTATTCAGGATGGTCACAGAATATGCAGTAGACCACGCTATAACACGGGTTCAGATAAGAAGGATTCGTGTAACACGGTGCAAAAATTGCGATCGTTTTCTTATAGCACGTTAAAAGAGACCCCTAGAATACGAAAAAATGAGACAGACGTTCTGATTTTATTACGCTTTAGCTATAGTAATTAATATAACTTTTGAATGCAAAAGTGAACATTGTTATGCTTTCAAGGCGTTCAAATACTGTACGTGGCCGTTGAACGCGTAGTTAACACTCCAGTGGAGTATACTTAAGGCCTCGTAAAACACGGATTCGTGTAGCACTGAAGGTATCTATCGTGTTATAGGGGAGGGGGAATCTACTGTACTCAGAAACAATTCTGAATATAAAAGAGGAGTCTCCATTGTCATGAACAATTTTAGTAAAGAATTGCAAATTTACAAAGAATTCTCCTTTTACTTAATGAAATATAGTTATTCTATGCATCATTATAAAAGAGCTGTAAGCGATTCCTCCTCCATTGTTAATGACCATTAATTCCATCAAAAGTACGCAACCTAAATTTGTATACAATAGCCAGGTCCTTGCACTTATATTTAGGGTAATATTGCCTATGACAAAACATTTCAAACAGAAAAAGTTCGACATTGGTACAAATTTTAATATCATTATAAATAGCTTATCTTTTTAAAATAGCTAATAATACTAATTGTTGTTCTCCATCTTTACCAATGTTGAAACAAATCCGGCGCTGGCTAAATTTTTACAGTTTTTTTTTTTCATTCATATACGATTAAAAAAGACGTATCACTGTTTACTCACATATGAAAAAATAAAGATTTCCTCCAGTTTAATGGGGCGGCAGTATAAATAAGTACCGTATAGAAATACTATACATTATACCTATCTAGAGATATTCTACGATTTTCTTTCAGAGTATATTATCTAAAAAGGAAACATAGTTCATAGAATGCTGCAAATTCAATCCATCCATTAGTATCCATTAAAAATTCAAGCTATTGTATGCATTTATGAGGAAATTTTATTTGAAACTGGGCTGTAATTTTCCTATGAAGCAGTTCTCTTAATATGCTTTCATAAAATTTCAAAGCAAGCCAGGTCTCTTGCATGCATAAATGGTATATCATTGAAAGTCATATCCTTTCATTAATGTTTGCTTTCAAAGGGATCATTATCTCAAGATGTTACACAGAATGAACTTGTAAAGTCCCTGGCCATAATTCTTATTATTTGAAATACTGGATATATTTCCAAGTATTCGTGATAGCTTGGCATTTTAGTGTCTTCCTTAAAATGTGGTTAGAACGTTGGTTTAAGCAGGTAAGGTATCCTGTAACGTATGTTCCTCTGTAACGGTTCTATGTAAAGAATTATTTTTATTTTCTCAGTCGTTGCAAGTTTCAGTATTACTCAGTTTGCAAACTCACTGTGAGAACTAACTGAACTAACCATAGTTTCTTTTACGGCAGTGTAGGCACGACGTCGGCAGTTACGGCATGACGTAGTAAGTTTAAACTGCATGAGATTCATAAACAAAGCAACAAAATTAATATCAGGTATGGATAACCTTTGGAAAGTTACGCTCCAAACTTTAAGATTTTTACGATGTCGCGGCCCATATAATTGGGGTTTATATCGGATTTTGAAGGTTTATATGGGGCTTTGAAATGTTCAGCGGGCCAGATCAAAAGCCGGGGTGGGTCACATCCATCCCGCCAGCTGGAGGTTGCCCAAATATGATTTACACTAAATTCGGTTGTGTGGTTCTAAATAGTTTCTCGAGGTAGCAAATTTTGATATATTTCACGAGATTAAAATTAATAAGCTATTTCTTCTACTGAGCCATGGAGGATTTAAATATTTAAATTGAGCATTAATCCTTTGGAGGTGTAGATTTTTCCAATTAGCCGCAGGACCTCTTAAAGGACGGACAGGGCTCATAGTTTGACCAAGTACTGCTTTCCCCCCTCTGCCATTGTTCACGGTCGGATGGAGATTTAAACATCCATCCATCATTTCCGTTTCACCGCAGTTTCAAAAAGGGGAACAACAGATGTAAACGAAATCCCCTTGTTCAAGAAATTAGTTTTACTTGGTGGGCGGGAAATAAAAACCCGTCAACTATTGTTGTAAAAACAGCAGTTTCATCTTAAAAACGCTGAAAAGGGGAAAGCATGCTCGAGATAATCCCGCCGTTTTCATGCAACACTGCCAAAATCTTCCCGTCGTGAAAAGGTTAGAGGTAAACAAACGAAAATATAAAGCATTTTTGTAATTAAAAAATAGTATTAAAAGATTTGTTTCGATGATATGAATTAAAGTACAATTCAATTATAGTGCAAACCGCACTAATAAGTATTTTGCGAAATTTAAAGTGTTTGTTACATTCATCATTTTTCAACGGGGACCTTATAACTAACTAAACGGTAAGTAAGCCTACGTTAATATATTCCGCGCTTTTAAGAGACTAAATAAACGTTTTTATCTATAGTAATTTACTTGAAATGTACTTCATGATAAATTTTAAGAAACTGGGGATTTGAAATTGAATCTTATGGAGCAAGACAGTGTAAGAAATTGGAAAAAAAATAATTAGATTTTATCCAGTATGCCTATTAAATACGCGTGTTCACGATACCGTTATTGCATTTCTTAGAATTGTTTGTATGATGTAACACTATGTGTATTGTACAAAATTGTAATTGGATGACAATATAATTTATCCCTCTAATTGGAGTTTCGGCACATTATTAGCAATTTAATAAAATGGGGGAATTGCAATAAGATTTAACACATGTATCATAAATTTATCTTCCGTTTCACATTCACGCCACCATGTGTCGTAATGTATTCTGTCAAGTCCACATAAGGAATAGTGATCTTTTCAATTTTCATCCACGAATAACAAGTTTTAATTATAGCTTCCTGTTTGAGGTATCACGTAAATAGTAAAAAAGTTACGATTACTTCCGCTGATAAATTAAACCAACATGAGTATTGTTAATAAAGTTTGTGCAACTTATACTACCTTCTGTAAGAGCTAGATTTGCCTTCTGAAAACACTATTTAAAAGAAGATAACCGCAAAAATATTTGCTGCAACGTTTGTTATGTATCTAAAACCAATTTGATAAGCATAGTTATTTGAGTTAATAAAATACAGTTACATACAGTGCTATTTTTTAATCAATAAGCCAAATCAAATTTGGTTTTCTGAACTCATAACTACGCAATAAAGAAAACTATCAGAAATTCCTGTGTTTACTATTCATCGATATTATTTAGTTTGATCGTATTTGAAAGTTCTTTAAAAAAAAAAAAAAACATGCATGTTTATATCGGCATATTTTTCAATTTGAATAAATTTAACTATTTTTACATAGTGTTTTCCAAATTTTTCACTTCCGTAAAATATTCTTTCTGTAATTCCCATTTCTTCCATTATACCTTTGAGAATGGTAAAAACTGCACTGCCTTCTTTTTTTTTTCCATAGAGTTTGAATAATTTCCGGTAAATATCTACATATTCAAATCATATTCTTTATGCTTCAATATATGTTGTGATTTTTTTTCAAAGTGGAAAGCGTTATAAATTTCAGAGCGAAATATTTCCCTGTGCGTTCCACAGTCGGTATAAAATATACCTTTTTCCTTTCCAACGTGAAATGCTGCCGTGTTTATCAGAAGGAGGAAGTAAATATCAAGAGATATCCTCCATTCGAAGCATGAAAATTTCGAATATGTCAAAGGGAGTTTTGTAGAGAAATTGCAATACGATTTTTTGAACAGACAATATTTATTCAAAATGAATGCTTCGAAGGGAAAATGTGAATCATAAATTTTTCATTGTTAAGGCGCTTTAAATGTTAGGCATCACGCCTTATATCCATCCTTGACCCTTTGAAGACGGGTGGTAGATTTTTCAACCATCTTAAAAGACGGACATAGTTCCTATTTTGCCCATATAAATAGTCATGCAAACAGAATCCCCTTGTTCAAGATATTCGTACTTTTTCGTGGGTGGCAAAGAATAAACTGTCAATTATTTATGTTCAAGCTGAAGAATCACAGAAAGGGAAAAGCATGCTCAAATATTCCCATCTTTTTAAAGCAATACGACCAAAATCTTCAAACCAAGAAAATGTTAATAGCACATAAGCTGATTTCTTAAATACCACATGCGAATATCACTGCTTTCATTTATTCATTATATAAAGAAAGTCTGTGTTTCAATCCATTAGTATGCAACTTTTATAAATACTTTAACTTTTTAGAATGTGGCGTGATTTTCCACATATTTCTTTCGTTGACTGGCAGATACTGTAAGCTTTTTAACCCGTTTCCTTGAAATATCATCGAGTCATATTATTCGTTTGACAGTTGGACGTGTTTTAGAGGACATTTTGAAATCTCTCTCTAGCCATCTTTTAACAAAAAGCTTTCCCTCTTAGAGAGAGTACAGAAAATGGAATAAAAGGAAAAGAAAATCGCAAGAAAACGGTAGGTCAAACAATGGTGCAGATTAATTACCGAAATCGATCTAACGTTCTGATTCTTCTCTAGTGCAGGAGACCAATTTTAAAATATTAAACTCATTATGCGTATTGGACTACGTTTTATAATATCTAATTGCATTTTACGTGATTGTAGATAAGTATACAGGTTTTTAATTCCTAAGTTTCTAATGAAGTTTTTCTTATCTTATTTACATAGTTAACTCTTTGGGAATGGGCCTGTAGATTTTTTTCAACCAAGCCACAGAGCATCTTTAACTCGAATTAGATAGTTAACCGGTAGTTACTGAACTGTCGGTACTACCGACAGTTTAGTAACTACCGGTTGGAAAACTTGACTGATTAGTTCAAGATACATATTCACCGTTAACAGGCGAGATAAAGTTAATGAACCTGTGGTAACTCAAACTAGGTTGAAACAAGGCCAATCAGCCGGGTTTAAAACGGAGCTGGGTTCAGATCGAAACGGTCATTGGTCAAGTGGCCATTGGGAGCTCGCATCACGTAATAGTTGTTTATTTCGCGCCTCTCCAAGTGACCCCATAATTAATCTACCATGGAGATAGTAAACTAATCGAGGAGAAACTCCTATTCTCTGGTTGTGACCGAAATAATCGGGAGTAAGAGGAGGGGCTGAAAGCTGCCATAGAGTCCCGAAAATGGACATTGGAGAATTCGATCCTCTTCTTTTGGCCAGAGCATACTAATGTCCCCTCTATTAGTTCACCCCCCCCATTTTAAATATATCCACGTATTTTTTTGTCCTGAAAGAAGAGGAAAACCAGCTCTTGGAAAGAATAGGGCTGTAGCTGCTGACATCACTGGTACGCAAAACAAGGCAGACAGGCAGGGTTGTTCTACAGAATGTCTGGTGGGCAAAACTGGAACGTAACCAATACGCTTGCTCTACGTGAAGTCGTGTTAGTAAACATCCTACACGTAGCATATGAATGGGAGGAAGATAATTGTTCGAGGAAAAGTTTTAACTGAGCATGCTCCGTTATTTGAATGCAAAAAAGATAAGTTGAGTTTCTCGACATAGATATCATGCTGGGTTAGGCCCTGTTCGGTCATCGGTGAATATCATTTCAGAGTTCGACCGAGAGTTTGTTACAAAACGGCAGTTGAGGTAGACGGTGAATGTGGCCGTTAAAGGACGCGCAAGATTCATATTTCGACCAGGTAATGCCCTTCCTCCTCTGTTATTGCTCACGTTCGGGGAGAGACGTCAACATCCATCCATCATTCCAGTTTTACTTTAGTTTCGGAAAAGGGAAATATGCATGCAAAATTACTTTGTTCAAGAAGTTCTTTTACTTCATGGGTGCGAAAAATTAATCCAACAACATTAGTTGTTGGAGCAGTTCCATCTGTAGAAAGACGGAAAGGGTGAAAGCATGCTCCAGATAATCCCATCGTTTTAAGGCAACATGGCCAAAATCTCTTCTCTGTGAAAAGCCTGATACAATCATATAAAAGTACAATGATTTTCCGTGTAAAAATTGTAACTATTTTTATTAATGACGTCGCTATTGAAAGACTATACTACAAGAAGCTTATAGTTAAGGAAAAAGAGCATTTTTTAACATTCCGAATATTTCATATTTTAAGAGAATTTCGTCAGCGATATACATCTGGATGGATGAATTATTGAAGCGTAGAAATTAACAGGTAAATTCTCATTCTACTATATGTTTAAATAAACAAAAAATAAGAATCTTGAAAAAAGTTCCTTCAAATAAACTTTGTTTCAGTGCTTCAAGGTAAATTTCTCGGAACTGCAAAACATGAAGAAGTGTTTTTCGCTAAATTTCTGAAAATGTATCAAGGAGGAAAATATTTTCTTCCCGTATGTTTGTTCACATTTTGAGCATGAAAATTCTCATACTCCCCTAGGCTAAGCGTTTTTAGGTTTAGCAACAATACATTTCTAAGAATAGAGACTGTATTCACCTCGGGGATAGGAGCATTCCTTTATCAGTATGTTGCGTTCGTGAAATATTGCCTTTGAGCCATAGGGAGTATTGGTGCCCTAGAGATTATTTAGGAGGAAAATATCTGTTTGTGACAATGTATATATTGAGGTATTACAAGCAGTTTATCTTTTTCAAAAGAAAAGTGAATGCTTCTCATTATTTATCGATAAAAATTAGAAGATATTTGTTAGTTTTCTTATCTTTTTGAAAGATTTTTCATCAATATTTTAATACTTTTATGTATAAATAATGTCCTGTTTTTACGTTAAAAAAGGGATGTATAGATTGAAAGGATATGTCGAAAAATTTGGATTCTCCCTCTATCGTGGTGTTAAGGGTCTGCCTGTAACACGTAGAAAGCTTTTATTTTAAAAGATACTTTCAGTATCGTTATTTGTATTACAGTTTTTGAAACATGGGTGTAAAAGCTGTTAGGAGGAATTGTGAAGAAAATGTAGCATTTTAGAATATATGAAAAAAGATTTAAAACTCTATTGTTGTTTTCATGTATGATTGCTATGAATATCTTTTTCGTACTTTTCTTGTTGTTATATAATAAAATGCTTGCACTGAAAATGAGCTACTGAATGCGTGTCATATGTAAAAGTTTTACAGAAAACCTTTTTTAATTTTTGGACGTGTATTTCTGTAGTTAAATGTAAAGTTTGTGTTTTTAGGTTTCGAAAAGTCATTTACAGTGGTTTTTAAATAACATAAAAAATATGGTTCTTTTTTTTCAGAATGAATATACAGAATTTTGAAACTGTAATACAGTTATTCTTATTATATGAAAGTTTAACCGGTATTTATTTTCCCTCAGGCCTTTTTAAACAAACAAAAATGTAATAAAACTTTCACATAAAGCTCTGTTGAAGCGAATAAAACATCTGTTGATGTACCCTCAATACAATATTTTCATTGCATTAACAATCATTTTAGATGGACTGAAGAATTTTTTTTTATTTTTTTTTTATTTTATTTTTTTATTTTTTTACTGAAGAAAAATATTTGCTTTATTATCTTTGATCAGTAAAAAAATTTTGTCAAGTAATTTTAGCTGGAATTATTTCAAATAATTCTTTGGGTTTATGTTTACACAATTGTGTGACGATTCGAAAAAAAAAATGTACCTGGTTTTGTTTGGATTTCCAGCATTTGTACTTAATGGAATAGTGATCTGATACTTTGTGTTGTAGAATCCAGTGGTTTTTCCTAAAACCCAACACCATGTGAAATGTTGGGAACATGATCCCAAGACCGTAAATTTATGTAAGATTGATCACTCAGGACTACAGTATACGTGGTAAATATTTCATTACAAAACACACTTCTTTCATGCCTTAATATTTTTCTACAGTTTAGCATTTGTTTTCCATGCGCTGTAACATCTGTGTCATTTCCTCATAACCCTAATGGTATATGTCACGTTGACACAACGTGCATATTTTTTATGAAAAATTATTAATACAAACCCTAATTACTATTGTCTAAATTTAAACTAATAATCTATTCTAAATTTAATTTAAAAGTTTTTAACAGTAACTGTTATTTTAAAGCTTTCAATTTTCCTTTCAACCTTTTCATTTGCAGAGCAATAACGTACTTCTAAATCATTTCGCTCTTATCAGCTGCTTAAATAAGAATAAAATAACAGTTGATGCCAGTTTTTCGCCTGCTAAAAGAATAATAATAATAACACCTCTTCCTCGCATATGTCTCTGCTCTAGCTGAAGCAGATGTGTTCTCTTGCGGTTTTGCCCTGCTGCGCAAGGAGCATATCGCAGCATCTCGTAAAACACCTGGTAATGCCTCGATTGTTCGAGAAAGATTGAGGCTCTCTTTTCTACAGGGATATGTTTAACGGTCACTTATTTGGGCAGTTTCAGAGTTGGTACTTGTGTGGCGATGTCCTCACTTTTAAGTGGGGAACCTTCGCCACCGGAACGTTGGCACTAAATGCCATGCACGCCATAATAATTTTTTGAATTATGTTTCCCTAGGTTATCGTGTTTTTATATGTGTATTTTTTTTTCAAGTTTTTAATAGTCAAATGAATCTGATGTTCTGAACAAATAAATAATTACGTCTAAAAATGTGATATGTGATCTCATGTTTTTTGTTGCGTGCTTCAGTGCTCCTTTCGTTACTAAAGGAGCGTTGACGAGCGCAAAGATGGATGTCTCTTACCACAACAGTAGTATGGGTCAAGATTTTGTTGACCCACTCCTTCACGTGGTTGAATCTTCATTTTGTTGTGTTTCGTGACCAGTTATGATTCATTCATTCCTATGAAATCGGATTTAGTTTGCTCGTATTCGAAGTGAAATAATTATTGTCGATTTAACAAAAATCTTTTTAACTGCGCTGCATTTGCAGGTAAATCTTGATACTTTCTACGGAGCTCGATGCCTTTTTTGATTCAATACAACGCAGTGTTGGTGCTCTTCAAGATTCTCCATAATATGTGACGACAATTTTTACCAACTAATCGTGTTTTACGGTCACCACCATACTTCTCCAGTACAGTATGATAGCTCATATCACTGACGTGACCTCATCTTTAAATGCTCTTTCGTGCAGTAAGGATTTGTCTTGTGACAATGTGAATTATTAGCTACAGATTATCTCACGCCGTGAAAGTGACTTCATCGCAGTGATTTAATACGCGAGTAATCTCGAAAAAGTCACATTGTGACTTCTCGATCACATGATTTATATGTATTAAATAGAAAGTGTGATCAGAACGAAATTTTACTTATCATGAAGGCTATATTGAAAACTAATAACATTTGTTAAAAAACTCAGCTTTTGCATTTCAAGTTGACATTTTTTTTCAACATTTCAACACATCATCCATTCGATTTTGCCCTTTATACACGATTTTTGAATCACTATGTAACACATTTCTTTTCCATAGCCAAAAAATATTTAATATTCAAAATGACACTACATTTTAATTTTATTAATTACGTAATACTTAATTTAAAAGAGTTTTCATAAGAAATATTTAAAAAAGTGTAATGGACTGATAAATTAATTTCGGAAGCGCATTTCAGCATTTTCAGTGCATGACACAAAAATACATAAAAAAAAATATTTTAATAAGTCTGCAGTCAAAACTTCATTTTACTGCTGCGGGCTAAAACAAACAAAAATTAAATAGAATGCTATTTTCTAATAAAATGGAATTAAGAATAATATATCAATTCAGAATCGAGACAATTTGAAATAAAAATTTTCTACAAATAATCAGCGTGAATATGCTGAAATCTAAAAACAATATATTTGAACTCAATTTCATGTTTTATTTCACCCTATCTATACTTTTTTCTTTCTCCATACACACATAAAATTGTTACAATGTTTAAATTATTATTCCCATTTTATAAAAGTATCCTTAAATATTTCCAAACTTTCATGAAATATAAGTGATGCCCAAATCTATAAAAACATTCGATTGATTTGCTTTTTTTTATTTAAAAAAAGAAAGAAAAAAGTTTATGATTATAAAACACTTCTCCCTAATAATTATTCAAAGCTCGTACAAAAATTTTCCCGTAACGACGTGTAGATGTTTTAGACAGCACCCGGATTGACGATCAATGCGTCATTTAAAAACTGACGATACAGAAATTGAAAATCGATAGTACATCGAAAGACTATATCTCAACTTGTGTTAATTTCGCATTCTATATCCAGAGCAAACATTACGCTCCCCAAAGAAATAAAATGTGAAATTGATGCACGTAATAGCCCCACAAAGTTTATGCAAATCGTGATTTAGCATACTACAAATCTTAATTTTTATTTTTCGGTATTGGAATAATAATAAATACATGCGTGGAAATTACACGCTTTAAAAATGTTTCTTATATTTCAGTGTGTACATATTTTCTGTCATTAAGCGGGGATATATTAGAAGAGATATCTTAATGTGATTGGTTCATTAACTGAATGTTCGCTCAGTATAGTATAATAGCCCTTTTTAATGACTCAGATTTTGTAATTAGTTCAGTTTTAGGCAGGGCATTTCATTAATTAACAGTTTTGCTCTGAAAATTTATGTAATAACGATCAATTTAACTGGCAGTGTAATGAGTAAATTCATGTTATTTTCAGAAATGACATGTGTCTGTAAAATATGTGTAAAATATGTGTGCTCCTAAAGGTGATAAACTTGCGTGTAGTCCTAAGTGTGTATACTTTTAAGTGTTCACTTGTAAGTGTAGAGTTTTTGTACTTGTAAGTGTAGAGTTTTTTGATGGTGATTTTTCATTCCTCTAGAAAAATTAAAATGCATTTTCGTTCAGATTTACGATTTCATTTAAAGTAATTCTTCTTTTATATACGTTTAAAATTTTTATGCAGAGTGAATTTCGTTTAAAACGTAGTGAGAAAAATGCAGTAAAAATGTTTTTATTATGATTAATTATTTTAGATTTAAATTTATATTTATTTAAAACATTAAACTAATGAATGATATTGTTAATTATAGTCTTAAAAATATTATCTCCTGTTGAATCCTGTCCTGCTATACCAGCTAGCAATAAAAACGGTATATTTTACATACAGTGAAGACTTAGGTAAATTTTTTGTACCAAAATATTTCTTGGTTTTGTTTAATACTTTTTGTGGTTTCCCAGTATCCAGAAACTACACTATTATATTGCGAGGAATACGGAGAATACATTTGGTAATGTAAACATCCGTGTACTGGCCTAACTACCATGTTTGCTCTTTGACCTTGCGGAATACTACGTTCGAAGCATCTCTAACATTCGTGATCAGTGGTAGGATTGGCAATCTAAGTGATTCATAGGCACGAAAATTACACAAAACAGCCACAGTATCACTGCTGATACAACTCGATTTATTGTGAAGCATACTGTTCGGGCATTTCAGCACGAAGCAGAAAATGTAGAACAGAGAACTTCTTTGCATGCTTCGTGAATCTTTCTTTCGTAAACTTAACTTAGCATTTATAAGCTATTTAATGTTAATGGCCATTTGAATTAATTTCATAACGTGATGAGTGTTAATAACCATCTGAGTGTTTCTCCTGTGCCTTTTCGACATTACAATGTTTGACATTTTTCCGATTACCTTATCCCCCCCCCGTGATATAGAGAGATCACATTTAGTATTAATTCTCATTTACTTTATGTTTCTTAAATTTAATCAAATCAAAATCATACATTCTAACTCATTTTTTTCTAATTTCCCTCACTTTGGTTTTTAAGTTCGAATCCCGTTTTATCGAATGCAATAGTTTTTATTATGTTTGTATCGCAGTCAATTTGGAGCTGTTCTGAGCTAAAAATAGATTCGGTTACGTCAGATTCGCAATCATAACGGTTTTTTCATTCCCTTCTCTTAGCGCTTTATTTGGGATAGTCATTTTGATGCCCTGCACCATCTTTCAAAATTATTCTTTTGCGGTTTAAATACTTTAATTTTATTGGTTTAAATTTTATGGTTGCTCTAATTGGCGTTGTTAATCTCGACAAGGTGTTTGTTTTCACCTATGTGAAGTGTGGTGTTGGCATAGTTCTTAAGTGACTGCACTGCTTTTCATTTGTCTACTTAACATGCATTGTTATCGCCTCTAGGCCACCGCCAGACTTAAGACTAAATTGCTTATTTTATACTGCTTTTCCAGAGTTTGTCTAAATGACTCATAGTCTTTGTTATTTGTGTTCTGCAACTTAGTCTATCGTACCTGTGGTTTAGCAGCTCTAGTTAATAATTTTAGAAAAGCTCAAACGAAAACTGCATTCCCCCTCCCAATAGGTACGTTCCGTGTTATATGATTCCTTGTTGTATGAGTCACTTACATTATTCAGTAGACCCCACTATAACACGGCAGATATGTCCCGTGTTACTGAGTCCATGTTGTACGAGCCGCAAACAGTAATCAATCTGGAGCCCCTAAAGCTTGGATGCCCTAGGACACGGCCTAGTTGGCCCGTGCAATAATAAGATCCTGATCATCACTGATAAAACGCAATAAAATCGAAACGTTTGTCTCAGTGTTATATCGTATTATACGAGCTTCTTTTAGATTGTTATACGAACGTAGTTGCAGTTTCCTTCGCCCCATATGAATCCGTGTTATAGGGGGATCTGCTGTAATTTTTAAGGAAAAGAAATTACTATTACTTTGCGTATGTTAAGTTGCCGGGCTCGTTGTTTAAGTAAATTTTCTTTTCCCCCGTTTAAAAGAAATAATTTGTAAGGCGAAGAATTAGATTCGCTCATTGTTTCTCGTTTTATTTTAATAAAAAAGATGCTTTAAATTATTTTATTACTTAAAAATAACTTCTTCAGTGACGCTACCGAATGTGTTCGCGTATTTTTGCGATATGCAGACAAAATATGCCTAGTTTTATTTTTATAAACCGTTTCATTTGATGAATAAATGAAAGGCTTAAAAAATGCAGTAACTCAGAAATAAACAGAAAACAAATATTTTGATGGCAATTTCCACTTTTATAGTTTCTTTGAGAAGTTTTAATTTAAATTTACATTTTTGGAAAAATAGTCGCGCAGCTTGTACTTTTACCGCTGAGTAAAAGTGCTATGCTTCAAAATTAATTAATTTTTATAATGAATTTATAGTCCATTTGTTGTTTTAAGCAGATAATGGGAATTTAGCATGCAACCAATTAATTTTTTTAACGATATTTCAAAAGGTATAGAAAAAAAAACTCTTTTAATATCAAAAGCCAATTATAACTGGTTACAAATGCATAGCGCCACTGTTAAATACCCATAAAAATTATGTATAGAAGTCTTTTTTAAACGAATGATTTTTCTTGTACATTGAAGTAATTACATTTAATCGAAATCGCATAGATTTTTTTTTCAAGTAAATGTTGATTATTACTTTTTAAGCAATTTAGAAGTGTCTAGCATAAATTTAGAAAAATATTTTTTTCAGAGCGTTTCTTTTTATATTAGTAAAGATAAAAAATGCGGATGTTCCTATATAGCATAATATTAAGATATCGGTCTGAGTTGAAACGGCTAATTTTGGCAGAAAATCCAATTTCGGTTTTTTATATCATTTTATAGAGCGAAGTTTAAGATTTTCAAATCACACTTGTTTTTGTTTATACGATAATTAGAGACGTAAATAATGAAGTTAAGAAGTAGAGCATAGGGATTACTTAGAGTAATAATATATATATATATATATATACACCCTCATGCAAATTAATTGAAACAAAGTATTTTTTCCTTGGTTTTTAAAATCATCCATATTATTCTTCAACAATCATACTAAAGTACGTTTAAATATGTGTGGGATGAATAAATCCTTCGCCTATCAACAATTTCCACCAATCAGAGGGGTTTTGAGAGCGCATGTGCAGGAACTTGCGTAGGTAGTCTAGCTCCAGCTATGATCACATCAGTTGAGAGTTCACTGTCGTCAGAGGTCAGAGATGGATGTGACGCCGCGAAACAAAGCCGCGACAAAGATTGTTACTCTGTTCGAACATACTCCAAAGAGATATTTCAAAGATAGCTTGCGTTAGTATTGCAACTGTGAGCGGTATCATAAAACAAAATAAAGAAACAGGATCCATATCTCCAAAGCGAAGAGGAAAATGTGGCCGAAAAAAGAAAACAACGCCAAGAGATGACTCGTTTCTACTTACACAAAGTAAAAAATACCCTCGAAAGACTAGTGCTGCACTTAATAGAGATTTAAAAGAGCATGGAATAAATATTAGCTCATCTACTGTTCGGAGGCGTCTTCTTGCAGCCGGTCGACCAGCCTATCGGTCTGTGAAGAAACAGTTTCTGACCCAAACAATAAAGAGAAAGCGCTACTTGTGGGCTTTAAAATATAAGAATTGGACAGTTGAAAATTGGAAGAAAGTGCTATTTAGCGACGAAAGCCATTTTTTGTCCAAGGCCAGCGAACTCAACATGTGCCTAGATCGCCCGACGAAAGAATTCGGGATTGCCACATAAACCAATTTGTTAAACATCCTCGAAAGAAGATGTTTTGGGGTTGTTTTGGTTACAGTGGGTTTGGTTCTTTGCAGCCTGTTGACGGTATCATGCGTTCTGACCAATATATTACTATTTTGAATAGCAAGGTTATTCCAGAGTTGAAGAAACGATACCCTGATGGAACAGGGATTTTTCAGCAGGATTTAGCTCCGTGCCATACATCCAAAATGGTCAAGAAATTCATGTCTGAGAAACAAATTGAGATATTGGTATGACCTGGGAACTCTCCTGACATCAATTCAATAGAGAACCTCTGGGCTATATGCTAGAATCGCCTATTAAATGTGGATTGTACAACTATGGAGAAGCTAATCATGGCGCTAATTCATGTGTGGTACAAGGACACAAATATTACAAATGATTGTAAAAAATTGGTGGAATTCATGCCGAATCGCGTCCAAATGCTAATAAAGAGTCGAGGGGATCATATCATGTACTAAAAATGTTTTATTTTGTATAAATTTAAATAAAATAGCATTTTTTCTTAGTTTCCTCAAATTTTTGAGTTTGTTTCAATTAATTTGCACAAGGGTGTATATATTTTTGAAAGACAAGAACTGTAAGTTTTCAATGATTTTTCACCAAAGCTGATAACTCCAACAATTTTAAAAATATATTTTAATGCATTCCCTTTCATTCTTAGAACTCAAGCTCTGTGCATTACCTTGAATATTTTGCAAATGTTTGTTTGTACAAGCAGACGTCATTTTTTAAACAAAATCTGTGTTTTATATGGGACTACATATTTCAATTAATTTAAGCTATTTATGAAACCTTCAGTTCACTGCACAGGTACATGTCTTAGCAAATTATGAAGTGCAATTAATGTACAGTATAACGGAAATTGAAATATTTTTAACCAATGTCTGCGTAGGGTTTTTCGGCTTAAATGTAGAACTTGGGTTAAATTTTATTCAGTATGCCTTATTTTGTAAAACTTTCCCAAAATATTTATAAAAAATTATATTTGTTTTTACTCACATGATTTTAAATTATGTTTCATTAAAAAATATGTACATTAAATTCAAATTCTATTTTATTTATTTTTTAAGTATTCGAAAAGTAGATAGACACCTTAAAAATATTTACTATAAAATACGTTAAAAATTGCGAAATATTACAATATAAATAATTAACAATTTTTTTGCATAAATATTCATTCAATAGTCATTTTATCTAGCTCTAAATTTTCAACATTTTACTGGATAAAAGATTCCATATAGGGAAACTGCAATTTAAAGACCGAAAAGAAATCGCATTTTATGCGGGAAAACGCTAAAATGGGGTTGGAGAGAAACAAGAAATATAATATAATTTACGTTATTTAAGTTTTGTTTCTTCCTCTACATAAATTAGGAGTTACGATTTATTTACTAAAAGTATTTTGTAAATAAATCGATTATTTTAACGCTTTGTTTTGATTTTATTATTTGTATAAAACATTCTTTTTCAATAGATATGAGTTTTTGTAAATTTTTCTCTTGACCATCAAGACTTGAAAGGAATGCCTTCCCTAATTTCACAGCTTGAATTAAATGAGTCGCTGAGATAATTCTATATGCCCTCTTATTTGCTTCCCCTCAAAATTACTTTCACTTATTTCAGTGAAAACGAACTGAACATTTTTAGAAAAAAAAAAGAAAAGAAAAGAACGTTAAATGCGGGAAATTCATCATCATTACCGGGATTTTATAGCATTATAACTATAGGAAGATATTTGGAACCAATAAAAAAAAATTACGTTATAGGTGGGAAATCGTTAAATGTATGCGGCGGCGGCGAGTAGAAAATGCATTGCAGCGAAGCGTAGTGGCGGAGACTTCTAGTCAAAATAAGTTCGGATAAAGGCTCGACAAATCTCTCAGAAAGTGCTACTATTTTAAAACTATTTAGGGAATTTAGTCCAAGGTCACCCAGCTTACATGCAACCAGTTTGTCTATAATTGAAGAAGAACTTTAAAAACCAATAGTACTTCAGATATTTACTAAAGCAAAACCTCAGTTTCAAACTTTATTCGTGTAATTAAGAACACACAAAGGTTCCACTCCTGATTTCTAAATTGTTTCTCGTTTTTTAACGAATATATTTTTCTTATTAAAAAAAACTGAAAATTTACCTAAAATTTTGGAGTTGTTTAAGATTTTTCTTTTTTGCAGAAATTAGTCTTTATAAAACTGTCTTTTCAAATGTTTTCTTTGGATTGTGCAGTAGCTTTTTGCTTACTAGTAAATGTCAAAGATATAATTTCAAAATATCTGCGTAGAAAAAAGCTCGGATAAATTTTATTTCAATAAATTGGCCATGTCCCACAATCTCTTAATAATCACTTTTTATTTCATTTTGACGGTGAGCTTTGTAATGTGGACTGTTGCATTTCCAATTAAAATCAGCATATTTTTGCATGGACGGAGTATCCTGATTACCAGACACTTAATTATTTTTAGAACTGATTAACTCAAGTCAAATAATATCATTAGAATTATAAAGCTCAAAAAGAAGAAAAAAATATAAAATATGCCGTAAATGGGCCCAATCAATCAAAGTTGTGATACATATCCTGTCAATTTAGCCATTTCTTTCTTTCTTTTGCTTTTCTTTTCCTTTTTTTCTTAATTTACTTTTGGGTACAGTTTAGTCTACTTAGAACAATTCTTTTTATTTTACACTATAGTATACACTGATTATGGTAAACATCTTAATATGTAGGTATTTTTAAGTAATAAATATACTATACATTCATGGTGTTTCAGGAATATCGCAATGTTTTTATTGTCGATGGGTAGTCAGCCTGTTATGTTACATTCAAAACAATTATATTGGGGTACCTTTTACAAGATTTGTAAACTATGCAACATTTCTATTTCATTTCATATACAGGGTGACTGCTAATTCATGGTACAAACTTTGAGGGCTGGTGCAGTACACTGTAACAATCCCATTTTGTATAGGAATATATGGTCAAAACTGAAGCGTCCAAGCACAAACACATGAATGAACAAGTGCACGAGACGGAGGAGAAATGGAGTTAGTGGTTGTTTCCGTTTCCCTTAGATGGAGTTGATTTTGGGAAGAGAGGCCATTCTCGTTTCAGTTTTCGCCCCTTTTACCATTAGAAACCGCATGTGGTTTCAGCATGATCGGGTGCCAGCCCACTTCACCCTAGATGTTCGTCAGTCCTTGAACGCGACATTTGGCATGCGATGGATTGGACAAGGTGGATCTATCTCTTGGACACCCTAGTGTCCTGATTTGAAATCCCTCGATTTCTTTTTATGGAGATATTTGAAGAATGTCGTTTATGCCAGTCCAAAAGACTCCGATGGACATCTTGTTGCTCGAGTATCCGTAGCTGCTGCACGTGTGCATGAAATTCCTGGTGTCTTTGAAAGTGTTCGTCAATCGCTGCACAGCATGTATCAATGCTGATGGACGTAATTGTGAACACTTATTGTAAATTGATTTACACTTATAAACGAGGTGATGAAAATAAAACGCTTTCCCTATCATTTGTTCTTTCCTGTGTTTGTGCTTCGACGCTTCACTTTTGACCATATATTTCTATGCAAAATGTTATTGTTACAGTGCCCTTTACCAGCCTTCAAAATTTGTACCATGGATTAGCACTCACCGTGAATCTCATATTCTTATATGACTACTATATTTTTAGCACTAGAGTGCTATTTTGTTCACGACGGTATTTTCTGTCGATATAATTTGTGGAAATATCTGTGGACATGATTTGCAAAACGCTTTCACTGCATTTTTCGATACGGTTGCCAGATAACAAAGGAGAGGGGAGGGTATAGAATGTTAAAAGTCGTCAAAATTTACAGTCTTGGTGATTCATCCTCGCGTTTGGCGACAAAAAATAATTCCCCAAAACAGAACCTACCATAGCGATATCCTCCATATTTGGCGAGAAACTGCCAAACGCTAGAGTTTATTACAAAGGAGAAGTACAGGTAGAATATTCCTGACAAAAAATGCAAAATAGATATAGCAGGTGATTTTAATATAGATTTCAAATACAAAGAAGCATTTTATGGTACAAGGAAGTGAAATACATTTAGAATTTGCCGGATAAAGATTGTTAAAACAGTTTTAGTAAGAGATTTTAACATATATTTCGATTTCAAAGAAACGTTTTGTGGAACAAGGAAGAAAAATGCTGCAAATTTATGAATAATGATACACTTTGCAACTCAATGAAACAAGGAAGAATTTAGGGACTACACATTCATTATGATATGCTTTTAATATACAGATTTTAATATTAGCTTTTAATACATGAAACTGTTTCATGTTTTTATTTTATTTATTTTATTTACTCATTTATTTTTTGTACCAATGAGTCCAAAATAATCTGCAGTGAACAACATACTACAAATGTTTCATATATCTGTATTTTTGTAATACAAAAGTAATTTTAAAATAGTGGCAGATTTATGCAAGTTTGTCCGGGGGGGTGAGTTTGTCGGTGGGGTGGTTAGTTGAAGATTAACATATCTATCCATTTTAAGGTAGTAAAATAGAATTTTTACATTAATTAGTTTTTTTTATCACATTAATCCGCCCTTGTTTTAAACTATACGAAACAGTGAATTCCAAATACACCTTTAGTACTTGAAATATAATTACAAAGATGAAAAAATTCACGCCAACAGTCGAAATAAGCAACACTAATTGCGTTTGTTAGTTGGGATAATATTTCAGTCACGAATGTAAGTTCATTAGAGCTGTTTATAGAAAGTGAAACATCATGTATTCAATAAACTTTTATTAGAGTGAACTTTGTTTATGAGTTATCATTTAATTAAATTCAAATTCCTAACATATTTCCAAACACAATGACATCGTGAAAATGGCTCATAAACAAACAGCATTATGTTGATACTTCAGATAATTGTAATATAAGTGAATTAACGGAGTTAAATTTAACTTTGTGTACAACTCTGTGTAATTGTGCTAAATTATGTGTGGAATTTATGGGCTTGAATTAAAACTCATAGCCAAAAATTTAAACTAGAGAAATTAGAATTTGGAGATAAGCTCTTTTTTACAACAATATTTAAAATATTTTTAGATGCCATTGCTAAATGTATTTTATGTACAGAAAGGGTTCAGTGATAATGATAAATTCAAATTCATATTGTATGTACAGGGTGGATGCAAAATGTTGTAACATACTTTAATTATTTATCTATTACAGATAAGAGGTAAATGTAAGCTGATAAAATGTTCCAAATAAACTAGGGAAAATAATTACGCTACAAAAAACTCCTTTCGTTAATTTTCAAAAAGTTACACATTTTAATTTTGTATTTGACCCCTATACAAAAATTCCCAGCTAGTAAAATATACCCCCATACACTAACGAGGTGATGCATAAATTTTGAGATTATATTCTAAAAAATGTCAGAGATATGAAGACAAATATATGCAGATTTAAACCACATTCAACTGCTGTCGAAGAAAAAGAAATCACGACGAATGACCGCATTTCAGAATTGTACAGAAATTACGAAAGAAAATAACTTTTGCCACGCTAGAAATAAACTTTTACATTTAAAATCATGTATAGACCCCCCCAATAATCTTTGTGTAAAGTTTGTCACGTTTTTTGATGAAAGGATGAAATTTTCTGCATCACATCATTAATGCACGGGGCACAGTTAACTAAGTGGAGATTTTCTGTACGGGAGTAGCATTTAAAATGCAATGTTTGATTAAAAAATATAAGGTGTGGTTTTTTTTAACGTAGATTTTTAGTCCTAATTAAAAAAAAATTAATTTAGATTGCCCGCTTATCTCTAAAACATAAAGAACTAAGCCGTGTTATCACCTTCTTGAAACAGCCTGTAGTATGATGTCAGGTTCTGTGCATTCTTTGGATAAAGTTAAAATATCACAGACGTGCTATTACATGATAAAATGTATATTTACGTAACATAAGAATAATCGTAGCATTGTTAATATGATTTCAATGTCACTAAAAGTTTAAAGAAAGATGCAAAAATGCTTATATAACATGACATATATTTCTTATAAAAAAGATGTTTTTTACATAATCAAATATTTTTTATAAATGTACATTATTTTCTACTTCACTGCAGAAAATAGGGTGTGAAAGATGCATAGGTATGTATTTTAACATCTTTGATTTTCTAAAACAGACGAAAAATATCTATAACAATAGTTTCATGCTTTTGTTTCAGAGAATAACATTACGTGATGAATTTACATTATTGTTTTATTTCTTACTCTTTTTTGTTTACCTCACAAAATTATCCTATCGAGATTTGCTAAATTAATATGCACACATATGAAGTGAAAACAAATTTGTACAATTTGTACAAGTTTTATTTTATTTGTGAAGGTAACAATGCATTCACTCAACAATTATTTAAGATAAAGTTAATTTAAGTATGTGGCATTATATCAAATCTACTGCTTGGTGCGATTTCTAAAAAAAATTGATTAAATAAAATGTAGTAGAAATGTACAGATAAATGTGTAGAAAGATGTTTATACATTTTTAACTATATTTTCTTTTCTAAAACAGTCAAAAAGTATTTATAATAGTATACTCCATATACTTTATATGTACCGAATCAGTGTCTTTTACCTACAAAATACTTATACACATAAATTATCTGATATAAATATTAACGACTCATAAAATCGATTCTTAAAAGTTAACAATATTTGCTTAGGTTAAAATATATTACATAAAATCTTTTATAAAATGAGTTAAATAGTTTTGAAACATTTTTTAAACAGAGAGCAAACGCTTTGAATTAAACTATTTAAAATATAAAATATGATATAGGATAACGTTAAAGTTACATTTTCCTATAGTTTACCTTTAATCTTCTTCAAAATGAATAAGTTTAAATACATTTCCAGAAACGTAAACAATCATAAGTATGTTTCTAGCACATAAAAAATATGTTAACTACAGTATACTTCAAAAACACCAAGAAACACAAAATACCGTCCATCAAACATTTGAAACCCTGTTTAACTTTCCAACATATCTTGTAAAAAAATTCCGAATTTGAGTATTTCCTGTTTTGTTTCGTAGATCAGCATAATACTCGCAGGTCAAAATGTTTTGCAAACAAATTTTTCGTTAAGAAAATAAACTGAAGAAAATGCGAAGTGTAAAGCATAAAATGTTTTATAACAGGCGCACAAAGGTACCTTTCGAATTCTACTGAATTCTGAATGAGAAAAAAGAATAAACGAGAACGTGCCTTCAATGAATAAAAGTTTTAAATTGAATACAGACTTTGCAGGAAAACATTGGAAACTTTTAAATTTTTTGAATGTTTTATTTTTTGCATATTTTCCGAGTTTGTAAAGGAAATTTATTTCGCGTATTTTGTTAGGAATTCAAGCAGGATTTATTTGTGTCATAATTAGCATATCATTTGAAACCTTTGTTTTTACAAAATGTGCATTAAACGATGCATTTTCATGTTGAAAGTAGTACTTAAATAAAAAACAAGAATTAAAGTATAACCTTTTGAGAAAACGATACAGTAATAAAGCACAAACTGTGGTTCTTCAAATTGATTTGACCTTATTTTTCTGACTGAAGTACGATTATCATAGTACTTGTTATGATGTGTCTGGGTTTTAAAACAATACTGTTCATGACATATGATGTGTATGAAAAATTCTTGTTATACTAATCCATAACCTTTTATATACTTGAATTTGCAGGCTCACAAAAACCCACCGATATTCTACATTATCTTGAAAGCATCATTTTTTGTATTTTGTATTTTCTTTTTCAACCTCTTTATCCAAAGAGGTGGGGTGTACTCAGTTTTAATAGTGAAATTTATGTAGGAGATAGTAATCACTGATTTTACTCTGAAAATTTGTGAAATATAAAATTCCCCAAAAAACGATGCGCTTTCAATTCAGATGACCTTATTACAAGATGTATACACGCATTTCAATTATATCACTTGAATTTTATGAAAGAGTAAGAATGTAGATATTCTTAAAAAAACTTTCTTGTATATAAATTCGTTTTATAAAATGTATGATTTATTCAAGAATGGCTTACTTTATCTTTTTCAGTGCACTTTTTAAATATAGTTTAATTATTACTTTTCTTAATTCGTAAAATTCGTTATTCGACAGCAATTGAAAATAAAAATAATTAATTTGCTGGGGTTTTCCCCAGAGAAACATGATACTGTAAAGCTAATCAGTGGTTGCAACCGTTTTTCAGCTATGCTTCCATCTGTAATTACTTTCAATAAAATAATCGATGTATTAAATTATACTTTATAAAAACTTGCCCCAATATTATTTTATAAATGTATAACTGCAAAACTTATATATTGGTAGATATAGCCTGTAAAACTACATTTACTGAATTTTTGCATTAGATACATAAAACGTATTTTTTAAAACCATTTCTCAGTTTTAAATTATCTTCGATAATGCTCATTTTTACGGTTCAATAATAATAAATATCTGTACATTTTTTCTTGTTAGAAATTACATATTTACGAAAATATCCTGAATCATTTTGCATTAATCACAAACTGTTAAACAGCTTCGGTGTCCCATATTACTGGAAGGGTAATAATCTATTGATCCGGACAAAGAAGATGCGTACATTTTTCATTCAGTTTTGAGTAATATTCCTTACAATCGTTTACGGCATAAAACCGATACCGTTTTTGCCATTTTTATAATGCAGTATCTAAGTGTTTTGCTTAACGTAAACTAGAAATTGCGAAATAAAATTCATTTAAAAAACGTAACGAGGATTTGAATGAAAATCCTAAGCAGCTATTCAAGAATTACAATTAAAGCAGAATTTTTAGTAATTATATATATTCAGAAAAAAATTATAGAATTCCAGTTTTCGCAAGAACATCAATACATTTTCATTTATATATTGATTTTTCTCATGGGATGGGGGTTAATCTCTTGTTATAGTATGGTCTTAAAGCAATTTGATAATGCTACACGTTGGCTACCCATTTCAGAACACTATATTAATGAATACCTCTTCTTCCACTGATACATATTTCTTCCCCTTTTTTAATCTGCAAACGATAGTTCTAACTCCACGATCTATGCAACTATATCTAACTAACTCCACGATCTATACGCAGCGGAAAATCATTGCAGTTTTCCTTTTTTTTATCGTAAATTAAAATAAAAACTGTTAAAGCTGCTAAAATCGAGCACTCCAGTCTGAGAAATATATATATTAGGGATCGACCGATAGTATTGGCGCCGATACCTCCTATTTTTTTAGGTATCGGTATCGGTTCTTCCGATTCTAAAAGTATCGGGAAAGTATCGGTTTCTGTTGCTTTCATCCATTTTCACCGATACTTTTCAACCGATACTTCGCTTTTCAGAAGAAAAGTACGCACGCGCAACCATTCTGGAATCTTTATTTTGGGAATGAGATGAGAGGCGTCGTTTCATTGGCACATTTGTTTGCGCGAGTGTTTTCGAACTTTTTTTTTTTTTTTTTTTTTTTTTTTTTTTTTTTTTTAATTCTAACCATCGCTATGGATGTCGTATCATCAAGTGTGGTCGAAATTATGGACAAAGAATCGTTATCGTTAGATGGCAGTTTAACAGGACAATAATCTAGTCTTCTAAATTATTTTTAATTGGTGCCCAACACTAAATACGCTATCTACAAGGATTGCAAAAAACAAATTTCGAGAGGTAGGCTAGAATTTTACTTCAGTTTTATAAGCGTTTATTTTCTCACTGTGTGGACTCGAAATAGAGTTCATTCATATATATATATATATATGCACACACAATTGAATCTCTCTGTAACGAACTCGCTCGGTTCCAGTTAAAAAATTCGCTATAGAGAAAATTTCGTTGTACAAAGATAAGAGATTTTTGCAGTTATTTCAGAAAATATTACAAACTTTTTACTTAATTCGATGTTTAAAAGTATTAAATTATGACTTTCAATTAAAAATAAATTGGTATTTATAATAAATTTGTTAAACTTACTATTCCTTACATTTCATTATGTAAATGAAATTTTCAAGAGTAAAGACAATCTACGAATTTAGAGAATAAAATATGTAAATGCACTTCAAAATTCCGTTATTTTACATTGTTTTGCATTCTGTGATTTTAAATTTTGATAAGAATATTCACATTTTAAAAGTCTGCTGAAAATAGTGAGGCACATTTTCTTCCATTTGGAAACCTCTTTTTGATGGTTTTGAAAGGTTGAAGTTTTAAAGTATGATGTGGTTTTGGTCGTGAAGCGCAGGGCCTTATTATTATATGGGCAAATCGGAACTTTGCCTAGGGCCCCCGACTTGAAAGGGCCCCAAATTTTAAATGTTTTTTTTGAAATATTTTTTATATCAAAATTTTATGAAAAATATAACAAATTTCATAGATTTTGGGGCCCCCAAATCTATCAAAGCCCCTGTTGGTCATAATTAAACACTATCAAAAGTACGAATTATCAAACATTTAATGATTTTATTATCTATCAGATTAATGAGAACTTAGGATTTGTGAATCATTCTGTTTTGAGAAATGTAATAATTATCTATATCTAATAATTATTTATATTGTTAATTTAAAAAGTTGAAGCTGTATTAGTATAATTATTAATACTAATTATTATTTAGTTTATTTCAAATTTTGGGGTAAAAAACATATTTCTTGTGAATAGTATTTATATATAAGGAAAACACAGGAATAATCGGCGTGTATCTGTTCTTCCTACGGAAAAGATCAAATTCATGGATCATCCGGATTAATTGTGACTTAACCCTGTCCGGAGAATCAAAATATACGGATTTTCAAAAAGAACTTAAAAATGATCATATGAGTTCATATTAAAAAGAAATCTTGCTAAAACATTTAATAATTCACTTAGTGGTTAAATAATTGGAGCAGATAAATAAAACATTAATTAATGTGAACTTATTATGCATTTTAAGGGAAGAATTTACATACGTATTTAATGAACAATATGTAAATACAAATGTACTTACATAGTACTGTACAGACAGTTTATACATTATCACAATTTAATGCAGTTTAAGTAATCTAAAAAATATTTTCATATGTGAAAGAATTATAATTAAAGAAAATGTAAATAAAACTTGCAAGCTTTGAAGTTGAATAAATTTCATGTGTTTACTTTTGTAAGCACAAAATCGAGGTATAAACCAAAAACAAAGACACATATAGTAAGAGCAAACAGGAAGCTGTTTTGGGTCTAATATGAAATCCTTTTATCTGGCTCATAGCAACAAACAGGCGACAAAATAGAGGTTTAGAAAAAATTGATTTACATATTTGCTCCAGTCGGCACCGGAAATGGATTCTCTTATTAATATATCCCTTTAACTCCCCCTCCCCCATGTTTCTGTTCTGTCATGCCTAAATGAGGGGCATCTACCTATGGGGGGCTTGGGCAGAGGACTTTTATGGGAGTCTAACGCATATTCACATAACATCTGGAGAAAATCGCCCCAAACCCTAGACCATTAGATCGACAGCCACGCGAGGAGAAAGAATTCCGAACCCGCACGCTTCCCAGTGCTCAGCTTTTTATAAATTCGGCCATTCGTCGGCATGATTGAACAGAAAAGAAAAGACTAGAACTACTGTAAATTCACACTTCAATGTATCCACTGCTTTTTCTTTTTAATGCTTTCTTCTGGGCTCAAATTTCATCATGCTGTTATTCATTTTAACGCGAACTCCACTCTCGTTACAAAAACTATCTAGAATACAGATGTAGGTTTAAATGACATTAAATTATGTAAAGTATCGGTATCGGCTATTTCTAAAAATGAATTTATAGGTAAAGTATCGGTATCGGTCATCGGCGAAAATGTGGTATCGGTCGATCCCTAATATATATATATATATATATATCTATATATTTAACATACTGATTAAATTCTTTGATAACATGCTGAACTAACTTCCTTCTGCAAATTATTCCTATACAGATGACAGTAGGGAATGCGATAAGATACCCATAATAAGATACCCAGAATGATAAATCATGATAAACACATGGGTTATAAAGCACTTTCCAACACGGCAACTTGTTTGAAGCCATATTTTCCATGTATTATCGTCAAATTTGGCAAGATTTCGGGGGTAACCTCAAAAAGGTTGTATGCCATTAGTAATGTAATTTTGTCCGGCCATATAAAAAAATTAAGTGTTACTTCAATTTTTAATGGAGAATATAAGCTGCCATAGACATCCATTCTGCGGTATTTAATGTGGATCAATGTCTCTAAACTGCGATAGAATTCTTTTGAGCACTCCTGCTGAAAACCTATAAATGTACATACACTATTTTTGATGGAGGATTTTATTTTTAAATCCTTAAAAATAATATCGATTTTGTTTTATTCGAAATGGATGAATATCTCTCAATTACGTTTCAAAGAATGACTGACCACAGACCGTAATGTATTGGAATTCTTTTCGGTGCTCCACTGAAAGATCTATAAATGTTATATACACAATTAGCAAAAGAGTACATGATGCGGTACGCAGAAATAACAAATAAAAAGTTCGTAGCAATCGCTGCAAATTTACGGTAGTTGGAGCACGGACGGTCGGGCAGACAGACAAGCCATAATCATGAACATATTTCAACATTATTCTTAAGTGCTAAAAAGAATCTCATGGGTATTTTGAAAATAGTTGACTCATAAATGTCCGTGGAGAACAGGATATCATAAAATTATAATAGGGTGTGCATACACCAATATGTACTATAAAAAGCACACAAAAAAGAAACTGGTATTTGAAAGATGAAATTATTGAAACTTTGTAAAATAACACACACAGAGATAAATAAATTTTGCGTGCTTTATTTTACAAAGTTTCCATTATTTCATGTGCTTTATTAGATTCCAATCCCTCGTTCTATGCACTAGAACTATGCAAAAACACTCAAGACTTCTTTCTAAAGCTCGTTGTGTTTCATATTGAAATCAATGCAAACGTTAATGCGCCATGCGAAAGGCCTGTGCCTCAGTACTTATCGTAAATAAGGGGCTGAATTTATTAAAAATAAATTACGAAAGATAGACGCGAGGCTAATGAAATTTAAATTTTTCGTTGAAAGCCTTTTGAAGAGCAATAACAAAATTCTGATGCTTTTCTCAAAGCTTTTAGCACAGTGTTTTCTTTTCTTTTAATTGGTTGTTGATCACTTTTTGAAACATTTTATCTCTCTGGGTCAGTGCAGTGGAAATTGCTTGCATTAGGAAATACCCCACGTCAAGTTTCTTTTTTCATGTCAGGGAGAGAAAATTTATTTCCAAAATCCATGGTGTGTAATTTCTACAGAATGCATTAATATTAAGATGTTTCGACAATAAAATATTGTATGCTTAATCAATTTAAAAGTTTTTATAAAAGTTCTTTAGTTGATACTTTTAAATAATCAGTGTTTTTTAAGAGAGAGTAAATATATTCAATGTGTATAGTACTTCAAGATGACTGCGTAAAATGTCAGAAAATAGATCATATAGATCATATGCTTTATTATATGAATACTACGAAATTAAAATACACGATTGTTAAATCTTTTAAACATAACTAATTTATAAAACATCTACAATTAACAAAAAGTAAAGCACACTTATCCTTAAAAAAATTCTACATGTAATATTGATTAATGAAAAAAAATAGATCAGATATAGGCATCAGAAATTATAATTAAAAAATAAATGTGTAAATTACAATATTTTCCTTTTAAATTAATAATTTAAAAAATACTATTTGACTTGGAATTTTTAAATATGCACTTGTTAGTGTTGTTTTTAAATTACTTTCGCAGCAAAAAATATTAGATCTATGCACTTATTTTTAATCTATTAAAATGTTTTCAAAATTACCTTTTCCAAATACAAAAATATTTCTTAATCCAATTAAAAGAGAGTTTTTCAAAAATTTAATAGAACTAACAAGCGTTACAAATGTAAACATGTATATCCAAATTTTAGAACTACTGTATATTTAAATACTGTGCGTAAAAAAAATTGCTTCAGAAACTTTAAAAAAGAGCCTAGTATTCCTAAAACATCGACAGATAATGAAAAAGAGCCACGTACATTTTTCACTTTTTAAATATTCACCTTGATATATTTGTACTCAACCTTATAAGATAATCCGAATTTTTATGCAAATATTGAAACAATGCACAGCAAAATAAATTAAAATTTTGAAAGTATCTTTATTAATAAACAAGACGATTAAAAAATACTTAAAGTAACTGCACAAGAAGTATTTTAAAATTAAAGAATCACTTTAATAATGAAAGAGATATTATTTTGACATTTATCTAAAAAAAAATGATGTGTTAATAATGCTCTATAGGACTTCTTTTTTAACCTTACTTTAATATGGCCTTTAAATAATTACAGTTCTGTGTAAATTAATGTGAACACAAGTAGCAATTTCAAGAAATCTATATAGATGTTTCATCGAAAAACCATGAGATAAATGAGTTATAAATCATAATTTATTATGTATTGTATTGAAATTTTGTTTAGATTGAAAATTTAAAAACTCTCAGGCCTTACTCAGGACTAATATGAACTAAGAAAAGCGTTTTTAAATACAGGATTTACTACTCTTTCCTATTCCTAGCCAGTAAAAAGTAATGTTTATTAAAAGTAGTACAGTGTGCTCTGTTATTGGAAGATTTTCATTTAAACATTTACTGAAGTCTTTCTGCATTATTAGTATTTTTTTTATAATGATGAATTGCACACTTTATAAGATCTACTCATATTTTATTCTGACATAATTTATGTAATACAATAATGCCTTTTCTTTTGAAGTTCATTTGTAGTACGCATATCCTAAGCTTTCATAGGTTAATATTAGACATTTACATCGCCTTTTTCGAACAATAATGCTTAAACAGCGAATTTATGTCTCCTAAATTGGCAATAAAATTTTGAATAAAATTCCAAATGTTTGAAAAATTGCCCTAAAATATTCTACTATTTGAGATAGTCTAGGGCAATTCATTCAGCATATTTTTCCAAAACACTCGATTCTTTAACAGTTCGGAACTAAACAAGCCTCGTACGAACCATATTAAATTGTTAAGTTGAAGCTGTGCACTTTCGTATTTAAAATAAGGACAAATAGTATGATATACCTTCACAGCAGACCTTATCATACTGTGAAATAGAAAAAATAAAAGTGTGGTAAAGCATATCAAACCACTGAGATTTTTAATTTGCAATATGCAATTAATACAAGCTTCATCTTAAGATGACGCAGAAATAAAGAATATTGTTTGTTTATTCGTCTTTTAGCGTTATTAAAAGAGGAAGTTATATAAAATAATGTATTGTTGTAATAAGATGAATGGAGAGAAGTACACCCTCCAAAAAAAGTATTCGAGCAAGAGAGAAATTTCCTATTTTAGATTTGCGAATAATAATTGAGTTTTTTAAAAACGCACAACCTGACAGAAATATGGAAATTCATATTTATACATAGCCTAATTCATATTCTATGATAAATAATTTTTATTATACGAAAACAATGAAGGAAATTTCTCTCTCGCTCGAATACGTTTTTTGGAGGGTGTACTATTAAAAATTATCTGATATTTCGTACCCTGTAGTAAAATTTCCACTATCCTTAAATATTTCATTACGGATAAATCTTCCTTTCAAAATAATACAAGGGTTATGGATGTTATAGAAAATTCCCTCGTCGTGTCAAACATTTAAAAATTAGCAACAAACATGAAATAATAATTTGGAAATATTTAAGAATTTAATTAACTCTAAATCATATTTACTCCACTGTATCTGTGACATGACAGATATAGGAAATGGTTCATTTCGGAAGAAATATTTTCTTAATTAAAGTTGTAGTAATTTACTTTCGGCTTCTGTTCCTGCGTTCACATACAA
Source organism: Cheiracanthium punctorium (assembly GCA_038373885.1). NCBI lineage: Eukaryota > Metazoa > Arthropoda > Arachnida > Araneae > Cheiracanthiidae > Cheiracanthium > Cheiracanthium punctorium. Next base: position 91,044 of record JAWZYV010005840.1, on the reverse strand, counting down.
CAAATCTGAATATCATCCAGTACATTTAGGAGTTGTCAAAACAGCAAAAATTCTTCGCAAGATGAACATTAAATATGGCTGTTCACGCTGAATAAATAAAATTAGTTTCATTTTAAATTAAAATTCCAGGTTTTCATTGGACCCATTATTAAATGCCCGCTTTAATTAAAATTGCTTGAAAATTCATCACAAAATATTTTAATCTTACGCCGGTAGCGTTTCTTAAAATTTATTAATATTTCTTCAAAACACTTTTTTAATATCAAATGGCATGGGTAACATATTTAATATTAATCATTTGTAGATGTTCAATGTTTATTTCTCGTAAATATTGTTTTCGGCGTTAAAAATAATTCTACAAATAAGGTGAACTTATAGTAATAAAATGAATAAAATAGAATATTTTCAGCTTGCAGCAGTTGCGAAATACAGTTTTCAAAAGCACTTTTATTTTTTCCCGATAACGCTTGCGCTTGCGGTAAGTCAGTTTACTACCAAATGTTATAAACCACTTTATGGAGAAAACATAAAGCGACACGAACGTGCTAGTCATTGCAGAATTTCTGTGATGCCATTTTGCGTGCGAAACTCCAGTCAATATATGTCTTTATGCAAAATATGTTTCAAAAATTTTAACTATATTTATGTTGTTACACGCTACTAAATTTCGATACATCCTGTAGAATTTCAAATAAGAAGAAATTTGTTGGAATAACGAAACATAGATTCCGGATGCTTTTGATTTGATTTTTCATAGATTAAACTACTAAATAAGGAGTATCTGAAACACGTAAATTATATATTTTGTAACTACAATATTTACTAAGCATAGTTACTAAGCGTACTTCGGTTAGTTTTTTCTTCTTTTGTGTGATTTATGGTTAACCATTTGTTATGCTCAGTTACTACTACAGTATAATAATTTGCTGTCACTACTGAATAAAAGTTTTTATTCACATGATATACACTTTATATAAATTTCACAAATTTTAAATGCGCACATATTTTGCCTTATGAGAGTAGATTTTATTTTTGCATGCATTTAAATTATTTAAATTCTTTTAACGAATATTGACGTTACAGCGATGTTCATGTTTGTCAGTCAGTGACAAATATGACACGTCTGTTAAAAGTCATACTGCGACATATTTGTGACTTTACTATGACGCATTGGGATTAATCGCTTCTGACAACAACAGCAATAGAATGTCAAAATTCTACTTTCAGTAGTTCACAGTGTTACTTAAGGAAACACAGTGAGATATTCGACTGTAAAGATGACTTCACGGTTAGTCAAATGTGACGTGAGTGAAGGTGACATTGGAATACTTGCATAAAGATTTATGAGCAGCTGGACTAGCCTTTAAGCAGATTCACTTAGATTTTCTGACATACATATACATATATATTCGCTCTTTGTTTTTACGAAAAACATATTTCAAATGTACACATAATTTTATTATTTTTAGATGCATTTTCTAAGCAAGTATGTGCATTATCTTAACATTTTCCAAATCTCATTTCAATAGAAAAATAAATTTTAAAAAACTTTATTTCACATTCGCGTCTCATTCTGCCGACTTTCTTCTTTAATATCTAAACAGTAATGCAACACAAAGATTACCTTTCAGACTTCTCCCTCGTGTCTGATTTTCAAAGAAAAACGACTAGAAGCAGAGTTCCCAAGAAATCATCAATAGCCTTAAGTAAAAGTTGTAAATGGGTCTTATTCTCACTTATCACATTCGATGTAAAGCCTAGAGACATTTGTGTAGCAGGAATGATATGAAAATGTCGATGAACATGTTGTTTTATCTTTCTAAGAAAAATATTCTGTTCCTGAAATAAATCGTAATTGATAACTCTTGAAATGTATATTGATTATTTTCGGTAATGTGAAAAATATGGTCTGATATTTTTTTCGAAAAATACAACATGACTATAATATTCTATTTATGAATTTTTTGAATACTTTTTTAGTTTTTGTTAATTTATTGTACAGTACCAAAATATTTTGAAAGTTTGTTGCTAAAATAGAGATAATCGTTTATTTGTTGATTATTTCTGTTACTAGATTTGGAAAAGAAGTAACAGTATTATTTAATAAAAAACATTGAGCACTAAAGAATTAATATTTATGTATAATACATCACTCATATTGAGGCACTGATTGTCACACTGCTAATCACGAAATAGCTTTCAGCAGTGCTAATGCATATGTGAAGAAAGCTTCTGTTAAAATTGACAGCCACCTTACGTGCCATATACGCTAACCCAATTTAAATTACTTTGACAGACCTAAACAACTACCTATTAAATCACAAATTACTATTTATTCATGCATTTGTACACTTTACTTAAAAGAAAGAGTAATAATTTTAGTATGAGTGTTCAATAAACTACTTTGTGTAAGAATGAATGTACTAACTTACTGAGATTTTGACAAATTCTCTTTCACAAATTCCTTATTTCTTAAATTTAATATAGCTAACGGTTTGCATTAAATGGACACCACAGCTGTCAAACTCCCGTTTCCCTTACATGGTTATTTACCGCACTTGATAGTCTATTAATGTAATGAACTTTTCGACAGATGTGAATTATTAATGGATTCAGACAACCGAAAACACGCAATAATTTAATCAATTATTGATTAAAATTGCGTCTCAATTATTCAATTTTGAGACATATATATGTATCCAATAAAGATAAGAATGTAAATTTCTATGCATGTGGATATGATGAAAAGTACAACAGAGTTCTAATTAAACGGGGACCTAAAGCTGTTTCCTAAACTGTTAATAGAAGATACATGAGGTGGAATATTCTAATCAAGGTATTGACCATAATGGGTAGATTTACTCTTCTATGTGTCTGACTGCTATTGCTAAAGATGATGAAAATGATTTTTAGCGTTCACATAGATTATTTATTCGCTGACAAACTTGAATTGGAACTTATTTCACCACGAGGAAATTTTACTGTTGATGTAAGTTCTTAACTTTAAAGAATTTAATTTGTACTTGTTATTTTGAGAAATATCCGAAAACAGTTCAGAGAGGATTCAGACGTGAATTTGTAAAACCTCTATTTAGATAAAAATGAATGTATTTCTTATGAATAAACTGAATTTTACAGCTTGCAGTGGGATTATACACATGAAAAGGATTTACTTTCTACTATGACTTTCAGACAGCTACTTCAAAATGCAATACATTGAAATGTAACACGTTCAAGCAAATATTGCATACAAATATTTGGAATAAGTACTCATGTTAGCTTTTCTACTTTTTTCGAATAACTTACTCTGTCACCAAATACTAGCCGAAAGGTAACAACTCTCGCACTTTTAATTTTTTTAAACATTCGTTATCTCAATTTCTATAGGGAGATAACTGCTACTTTTCACACATTATGTTTCTTTAAGTGTGTACTTGTGACTAAATTGAATTTGTTACATTTCATGAGTGAATTCCAGGGATGCTTCCTTGTAAGTAGTGGTGTTAGAGTTTTAACAGACATGCTTTTCATTTTTTTTTCAATTCGTTTATTCGGAATTGACCACTGAAAAGCTTACTCTAGTAATGTTTACATCCTTCTATCATGCAGATGGAAACTTTCATGCATTTTAACACTTTTGCAGACAGGATATAGATAAAAGCATATTTTAAAATAGTTTTCTGCATAATTTGTCTTCTAGTGCGTTATTTACATGCATATTAATAATTTAAATTGGGAAAAAATATTGTTTACAACTTTCACTGCGTTTCCAATTGGGAGTATGGGCCGTTTCTGGCTATAGTTTTTTATTGGTTCAAAAACGGTATATACTGATAGGTAGTTTAAATAATAAATGATATAGTAAGAATTAATAAAAGATTTATTTTTAAACTTAAGTAAAGATATGAATTAAGTTTGAAGGGGGAGGAGATATATCAAGATAGCTCTGTAAAAATTTATGAAAATAGCTATTTCATGATTTTTTTGTCCAGTTCCCCCACTAATGATGGAAATGCAACTTTAATTTCAAAAAATCAAGTCATCTTTTAACTTTATCTGCTAATTTTTTCAAGTTAGTATTGATAAAATTTCGTTTTTAAATAATTTTTTAATTTGATGCTCCCAATTGGGAACATTCTCCTGTAAAAGGTTAATATAATATCGTTATTATTATCGTTAAAAATATCCATTTGCCTAAACTTGTGTAAATATTTCGATCTTGAAGTAAACATTGAAATGTATTTAAGAGTTCTTGTCATTTGGTTGAACTTGACGGCCTCCAAATATTCAGATATCTCTAAAGTTTTCCGAATATCTTTTTCCAAAAAGTTTCTAAAACCAGACTCAGTTTTGCACATCACATGCTAAGGATCATATATTAATTGATGCATAAATTGAATGGGTGAATTTTTATGCATAAACGTACAGACTGGAACTAATGCTTACGTATTTTGTGCATTAAAATTCCAAATCAATCAATTCAAGCAATTTTTCAAGTGACAAGAGCTTTAAAATTGCAGTTGCATGTCTGATTATGTACACCACAGCGCGATGTGTGATGCATTCACTTGCAATTCTAATGCCGGAATCTCAATATGTGACATACTCTGATGTCGCAAAGCAGAATTTGCATTAAAATACAATCACTGAACTGAAGTGTCGTTCATGTAAGGAAAGTTACACGCCTCGTATTTCCAGGGAATGGACAATTTAGCGACATCAAATGAATTGATAGAGATTTCAAAAGATATTTTAGATAGTTTCACATTTATAAAGGATTCAATGCTCTTTTAAAGCAAAATAGATGTTTGACTGTTCCATAGTTTTTGAAGAGAAATGGACAGATTTTAAAAAGAGAAACAGTTTAATGTAATTTTAAATTGATTCGTTCCAATTGATTATTTTTAAATTATGATTTATATCATAAAATATCATCTTAACGTTTGACAGCAATTCAACCACCTTAAAAATTATGTTCTAAATATTTTATATACTTAGGCGTAGAGTTATATGGTTCCGTGGGGCTCGAGACCCCCCAATAAATTGTGAATAGGGGCTGAGCCCACCCAATAATTTACCACTAAATACAGAAAACTAATTTATACTAACATAAAAAGAAAGTATTTCATGCCATTTACAAACGTTTAAAAAACCTTTACTTGTACTTTTAAAAAATTTCTTCTTTTGATTTCAATCATGATTTAGTATTCATTGTGACGCCACGTAACACACAATGCTACTATAAGCTGCCCTCGCCAGGCTCTGGTTAATTAAAATCAGATTATGCAATGTAAAGTATGAAATGAAGAAAAGTTCAGATGTGTCTAAAATGCACTATCTCATCGAAAATGTTTTTCCCCCTCCTGTAGATTTTTTACTTTGCTTCTTTTTTTAACTTATAACATGGTAGGAAGATACTAACATGGATACTTACCTTACACAGGTGTATAATTCTATGGACCCATAGAGCTCGAGCGCCTCCAATAATTTACACTTAAGTCATAGCTATACACTTAAGTCATTCCGTAGTGCTAACTACTACGGAATATAATTAACCACTTCTTGTAAACAGTATATATTTTAATTATTTTTTTTCAAGATAGTAACCAGCTCGCGCGCGCAGCAGAAAAATTTTGCTATATTTTAAGCCGAAAAATCACGTAGAAAAAGTGGTTAATTATATTCTGTAGTAGTTGGCAGCTATGAGTAAGTTATATGTACGTGAATCCGTGGCGTAGCTTGAAATTTTTCATGGAAGGGGGGGGGGTTACGACTTCTGCAACTCACATATATGTATACGTGTATATGATAAGGGAGTGAAGAATATACATTTTGTATCGCAAAAAATTCCTCATGGGCAGTTATGACCCCCCTTAGCTACGCCACTTACGTGAATATATGTGGTTGTGGGGCCCGCCCCCCCCAATAATTTTGAAAACTTTACGCTTATGCTTATGTATACGTATGCATGTAATTAAATATAGCTTTGTTTGTATTTGAATAAAAAGAAAATAAAGTATTTTTCATTTACCTGTTAATAATTCTTTTAATGATCAATTTAAAAATACATTCTCTAATCAATATATAACCCCAACCTTAATAGTCAGTCTTGAAAATACTCAATTTTAGTCAAGTGCTTATATGAAAGATTCCTTAGTTTGTAACGAAGATTTCTTAGTTTGTGAAAGATTTATTGGTCGAAAAGTTAGCTATTATTTCAAAGGAATTATTAACAGCTACCTGAAGACGTCATTTTCGACCCCATATTTCTGTGTGATTCTGAAATGCCTTGGTTCCCTCTACTACCCCATCAATGTCTTTTACAAGAAGAGTTCTGAATCATACTCGATATATGCATATACAATAAATATACATGGGTATTACGAAATGCTTTCAATCTTCCTGCTGATTCGCATTGTCACATATTATGAATTCATCACAAATCTGTATCCATCAGTGAAGATCACGAATTGTAGAAGAGATAAAAATATTTGAAAAACTTTTATATATTAAATACGCAATTAAAAGCGTATCTCAATACATGCATCGTCCTTATTTTTCTTCTTTACTAAATTAATTAGAAAAGCGTATCATTATTCATGAGTGCGCTCATATTTATCTTCCTTGTTCTATAAAGCACATTTTTGAAATCGAAATATAGATTAAAATCGCCTACTAAAACTGTTTTACAATCTTCACCAAACATAGTCTAATTACTGTTCACCTCTATAAATATTGTTTGGAATATTCATTATAATCCATGATGCGCACTTGTTTGTTTCTATTGTTCCATAAAACACTTTCAGCAGTGAAATTTCTATAAAAATCGTTCACTAAAATTGTTTTAGAATCTTTGCCAGGTATAATCTAACTATATTTTTCGTCAGTAATAAACTGTAAAGTTTGTGAATTTCTCGCCAAATATGGAATATATGGCCGCGCTGGGTTGTTTTTGGTACTTTTTCTTGCGCGCCAAACGTGGCAATAAATTATGAGAAATTGCGAACCTTGGAAACTTAATACATTTTATCCCCCCCCCATCCCGCTATCTGGAAACCTCATTGAAATATGCAACGAAAACATATCGACGCAAATTGGTCCTCAAATATAAGTCGACGAAAATAGGATCCCAAAAAATATCTCGACAGAAAACTTAATATACTCCGTCAACCAAAATAAATACCAAATTCCGTCTACAGGATATTAACAAACAGTTTTCATGAAATAAAAATGAGTCCTAAATATCATCAGAACTTAGCGTTCAATAAAGACTTTTTTAACCAAAACTTCTGCGTAATTTGTTTTAATCTTATCCCACACTTAAAAGTAATTTTTCAATTTCCGGTATTAGATTAATCCCTTAAACATACAAGCCTTGTTCAAACTACTTTATTTTATTTTACAGAACATTGTTCGGTTGACTGGCTTTATGTAGGTCATCAGAAATAAACTGCTTGCTAAAGCAAAACAATATAAAATGAATTGTTCAGACGTACGAACAGAATCCTGTTACTGAATGAGCTGCGTAAGGTATATATACACATAGATAGATAGATAAATAGATATAGATATAACGTCGGTTTTTCAGAATATAAAAATTACACGAAAATGCTGATATTATTTTCTTGGAAGCGTAAATATTTCATTAATATAGAATAATAAATATTTCCTTATTAAACGTATATTTTTAATCTGGTATAATTTCGCTAAATTATTCACATTTATTAAAAAATGTACTTCATTCTATTTTATGAGTTATTTTACCGTTATCGTAGGAAATGTTACATTTTTAATGAATGGCAGTGGAAAACTCTTTCTTACATTTGTTTTTTTTTTTTTTTTTGGAAATTCCGTGCATTATTAAAAATCGTTGATTATTTCCTTTTTATTTCTCTATCTTAAAATATTGATATGAAATACTGTGGGACTGTGTATATTTGCATGAGAAAATAACTCTTTTCATCATGAAAAAAAAATATATATTTTACACTAAAAATGTTAACTTGACACAAAAAACAATTAACTTGATTTAAAATAGATTTTCTATTTGTGAAATAATGAAAGTGTGTGTTTTGTTGCATTTAAATCGGGTAGTTCGAGTCCAAGTTATGAATCTTTGAAATTTTCATTGACGAACACCTGCAGTGTACCTTTATTACGGAAATGCAAGATTTTTGCCGTGTGCTGAGTTGTTTTTGCAAACAGCTTGTAGAACCTCAAAGCACACTTTGTCTTCAGCTTCAAAACCTTATTTCGAGCACTAATCTTTAGTTGTAGTCGGTCGAGAGATTGAATGGAAGTTTCGTGAACACTAGAGATCTATTTTGCCAATTCCGCTCAGTGCGCATTAGTAATAAAGGTCGCTTGTTCGGCTGCACCGTTTAATTAGTAGAGTGGGTAAAATTGAAGTGTTTGGAATTTTGAATGATCTTGCTGAATACTTCAATGAGTGTTTATTTGTGAATTAATTTACTGTAAGGAACTTTATTTCTGACATAACATGAAAGTATTGTCATATTTAATGATGTTTGAGGCATCACTACTTGAAAGAAATATTTATGACCATCAGAGGCATAAGGAACAAACTTTACGGAAAATAATAAGCAAAACTCCTTACAAATATGCTTAGTTGAACTGAATTTTAATGTAAATATGATTGTTATATAAAATGATGCTTTAGTATGTTTTGTTTTAAGTATGACGATATTTTTTATCTCTAATGCATTATATAATATTGTTATGCAGTTCATCACACATATTAAATTAGTTCTGATTTTAATTTACGTATTCTAAATTCAACACTCTTTGCTATTTTTCAATTTCCATCTTTCTCCGTTATGAACTTTTATTCTATTTTGTAAATTACTTTGGTTTTACCGTCACAGTGCTATTTTTTCCCAAGGTGTCTATTTGGCATGTTTCTTCATTCTCCCCTGAAAAGTTCCCCACAAGTTCTCCAAATCATCCTCAGTTGGCTAGCCTAAATTTAAATTTCATTACGATCGTATTATCTCTAACTGCCAACTGGATGTTTAAAAGGCGATTTTATTGGCCTTTGTTTTTTCCTGTTCCTTGCGCTATCGCTAAGTTGGCTGGCTACGTTCCCTCACCTTTTTGTGTTGCTTAACACTTTTGCCTCGAGTGAAGAAGCGCGTGTTTTTAAGTTACTCTACCAGATACCGATATAATTTATTACCTTAAATAAACTACATTATCTGATTTATTGATTTTTTGGAGTGCAACGAGCTTAGATTATTTGCGAACAAAATGCAATTCATACTATAACAACAGTCTCTATTTAAATTTTATTTTCAATATCACCGCTTAACTGCACCATAGATATATTTTCTGTACTTTTACTGTTCTTTACACACTTCACCTCAGCATAAAATACAAATTATTCCCAACCTACATCCCCCCACTTACGTCCAAATTACGAAACTTGATTTATTAAGAAATAAAACCCCACCAAGCTAATGCACTGAACACTTTATTTTCTCTCGTGACGTCTTCTTTTAAGCTTCCGAATCGGATTTAATTTCATACATAATTTGTTGTTCCCTCTTCGGAAACTCGGGGGGGGGGCGAACTTGATTTACCGGAACGCTAATACCTACTACCGCCCACCCCCACCCCCCACTCCCACACCCGCCCCCCAACCTCCCACTTAACGAAGATGAATGAACACCCTAATGGTCACCAGACGAGTGAGTGTGATTGAAAGAATGTTATCGGTCGGTCATTAAGGTAAAATTCCAACTTGTTCATCTTCTTTATTGGAAAATTGTTTCCACAAAAATATAAAAGAAGATATTCTTCCCCAAACTTCCCCACCCCCCTGCGTAATGGAATAAAAACGCAAATTTTCGTTTGTGATGTATGGACATGTCTCTTGTTCACTGCTCCTGCATGAATATCACTCAATTGTTTTTTCATGCATATTGTCGGAGGAACACGATATTCATGCATGATGATAATGCATAGCGGGGAGCCTCTTTGACGTTATTATTAGGCATTTGGACGGGAAGTGCATTTATAAATTGAATCAAACTCAACGTGGACGATGCTTGTAATAATTTGCCAATATCCTTTCGGGTTTCATTAGTGGTAGCGTTTGATTAATTCCAAGAATTAATCTTTCCCATAGCTAAACCTTATGAGGACGGATTACAATTCATCTTTGTGAACTAGGACTCTGAGAATTTTTTTTTCTAATTAAGAGGCACGTATTTTAAATAACTTTCTGGATTTTTCGACTTAGTTATCTCTAACTTTGGGATATTATTGAGTGTTGCGATTCGTGGTCAGGGTATTCTTTTTTTCATATGTATGCTGCATAGTACAATAAACCTCTGAGTAAAGAATTTCAAAAGATTGTTTTTATAGTTCAGAAAAATTCGTTAAAGTGAAATACCAATATTATACCTTGGTTTTTATTACACGATTTTTAATAGAAATATTTTATTCCTTTAAATGATATTAAACATTCATTGGAATATAATTCATTAAAAGGATATTCTAATTTATAGGTTTGGTTTTTCGTTTTAAGTACTTACTTTAAAGAAATTATGTATTGCATTTCAGTATTCTAAAAGTTGTTAGATGGTGACCATTTCTAAGCAGTGTGCAATAAAAATTAAATTAGTCAAAAATTGCAGAGATTGGGGGAAAAAATGCTATTGCAAATTTAAAAAATAACTGTCCATATTTTGTGCGATATATTTGCTATTAAATATTATGCTGCGACGCAAACGATTAGCAAAAAGTTTTGCGCAAGTAGCTGAATGTCGAGTGTTATCTCAACCAGATATCCTGAACATTTAAATGAATTTTTTTATTATTGTAACAATTGGGCTAGTTTTGTACTGGGTTGCAAATTTCTCTTTAGCATCAATAGAATTGTCATTGCTCAAATAGTAGGCGTTGACGATCGATCTTCCCTCAGAAAAGCTGTATTTCTACATTTTATCTAGTAATATGTGCAACAATAGCAATTTGAGTGCACATCCTGAAAATACATAAATGAATAAATAAATAAATAAAATAATAATTTTTCAATCTACCATATCATAGCATTGCATCAGTGTAATCCCGGATATTGGAATAACCCTTTTATAAAAATAATCTTTCGTAGCATAGTGGTTATGCGATGAAGTGGTCTCGATATACAGGGTGATCAACTTCAAAGAGTACCCGTTGGTTTTTCTTATTATTCTTATGTGTGACATATGCGGCACCTATTCTAACAATGAAGTATAAATTTTTGAACCTAGTTTAAGTGTAGGAGACAATTTCCAGCACTGTTCGACTGTGTCAACTTTATTTTTGAGGCAAAGAAGTGGAGGCGCACGAAGTTACTTAATACTGTGATAATTTTATTTTATAAAGACATAATTTGATACGCATTTTTTTTACATTCTCATTCTATTATTAATTTTTACTCACCCCGTTATATCTTTTTTAGTTTGGGGTTATCTTAGTGAATTCCAGAAAGTCTTTCAAACGTCGATGAATTAAAACAAATCGTAACTGAAGAAATCTCGTCAATGACACCAAAAATGTTGCGAAGTGTGTCAAAAGACTTGGCTCGACGCGTTCAAGTTTGCACTCAATATGGTGGCAAACTTTTTAAATATTGGCTTTAAGGAATAATAATGTAAAATAAGTTGAATTAAATCATACTTTTTTAAAATAAAATTGGCACAGAATTAAGTAACGTTGAGCGTCTTGATCTCTGCTTTAACTCACAAATAAAACTGTAACAGTCCCACAGTGATCGAAATATTCTTCAAGTTTCAAACAATTATTTTTCAGTTTTAGAACAGTTGTCACATATGCCAGATTTTATTTTGATGAAAAAGCCAACGGGTACCCTTTTAATCTGATCATTCTGTATATTTGTCTATTATGGCAATAATATTTTAACCATTATTCGTTAGGGTGACAGCGTCTAGATTCATTCATGCTCAGAAACTTATCGAACCTTTTAGTGCATTACACAAATACAGACATGGGAAATACATAAGCGAAATATTGTATGATACTTTGAAGTTAATTCAATGAAATCCTCATATGTTGGTTTCCTTGTACCATTTCATTGAGGATAAAAGGTACTTTTGTGCTATTAAAGGAAAAAATATCAATAATATTTTCAGTGACATTTTCCAAAAATATTTCAATCCAGGATCCATTTGCTTATTATTGTTTCTGCAGTCTTTTTAATTACGTTTTCATGTTTTAAGGGCTTTGTAGAAAATAATCTAGACATCATAAAATCAAAGGTAGCGTTTTACGACCTCATTTATAAGCGGCATGAAAATAAACTGTCTTCCAGTGTCTATATAAATTATGAAACATCAAACGCAGAACCTCGCAGCAGTATATTAGCTGCAGATCCATTATGCATTACGTAATTCTCCCATTATCTATTTGCCCGCCACTTTGAGCATCCATCATCGCTTCCGGATTTCAAAGCATTTGTGATGATTATGCGCTCGTATGTGGTGATAAATTTGAAGCCTATAACATGTGATAATCCAGGTTATCCCACCCAATGTGTGACAGAGATAATGCGATCAAATCTACTTTCAATAAATCCACTCCGGTCACGTTATTTAGCCAATAGGGTCGCCATAATCGCCGCGCCAAGAAGTTACGAATGAAGTCAAAATCCTGGCTGCTGTTTACTTTTCTTAGACGTAATGGAATCTAAAATGCGAAGCTCATGTGTTTTTTCGACATGGATATCTTTATTTTCGGACGCATTACGCAAATACAGACAGGCACGTTTTTATTACTATGTATTGCAAAAAACCTGCGTAGTTTTCGGCACACTGTAAGGATTTGTCGAGAGTTTGTAATAAGGGAATCGACATGAAATAGCATGGTCTCACAAACAGAGATGACAGTGCAGTCGGTTTCTCAAATATTTTAAGCGTATTACTTATCTGCGTAGGCAATAAGAAGTGACACATAATCGCTATGCATAGTTATGGCAATGGGCAATTTAGATTGGTATAAGGATAAGAGTGATTTAATGTTGAGTGTAAGGAAGGTATTTGAAAGAAGAATAGTGACTTCTTATCTCCAAATACATTTCTGACTGCTTTGCTCTAAAATCTTAGTAATTGTGTTTATTTAAATCCGTAGATACACGAAAAGAGAAAGGCAGAAACTTCTCGTTAGTCTTTCTCTTTTCATAGATCTCTAGTTATACAGTGGAACGTGCGTAAAGGAACAGTCAATTTGCCACGAAAATTTATACTAATAAGCGGGTTACTCCATTATCCGGTATCATATTAACTATTTATTAGGGTTTGGTACATTGAAAATTTATTACAATTAGCGGAATGTTACTTTAAACGATATTCCATTAAAAGGGTACGACTGTATATCTTCATTTGTGAAGTCATTAAATATGTTTGTAAATAGCCCTTTGAATTTCTTTTAATAAAATATTTTCTTAATCAAATGAATTTTGCTGAAATGCTTATTGTACTTCCTAATAGAATCACGTTCTTTTTTTAAACTGGAAGACTTAAAAAAATATCCGTGGTCTAATACCCGAACTACCGTATTTCTATCTCTTAAGTATTTAAATTGGACATTGTAATTATAAAAATTATAAAAAATATCAGATATGAAAAGCTTGTTAAAATGATACAGATTCCAGTTTAAATGGTTGTATGCGATTGGCTAAAAAGAAAGTTTAATGGTCAAAAAATGCTTCCAGGTTAAATTTTATTTTTGAATGTTTAATTTCGACCATTTAATATTTTTGTAAAAGTTTTACGAAACGTAAATAGACAAAAACTAGTACGGAAATCTTCCTAAGCGTCTTTTTCATTCCTTTACGAGAAAATGAATAGCAATCACATTAATTAATCTTTTGAATTTAGTTGTTTTTAAAAAAAAATTGTATTATTTGGGGTTGTTTCTTTAAACAGAAAACATAATTCGCTTTACGTGTACTTAGATTCTTCGTAATTTCCCCATAAAAAAATCAGACAAATACGGATTTTAGTGACAAAGCTTTTGACACATTAACCTTATTATTATTTTTTTAAATATTCTGCTGTGATGAAATGAATTCTATTGAAAATATTGTGAAAAATATTTTTTTAATCTTCAAGAAACATTCTTTAATTAAGAGAAAATTGCAAAAAATAGGTTAAATATAGAAGTAGTTGGAGGCGATTAATGGTATTTTAATGAGATTCTTTGAAGAAGCACTTTTCTTTTGTATGTGTAAGCCGAATAGAAAAATGTTTATTGTGACATTAAAGTAAAAAATAACTTTCATATGTAACAACTTTCAACGAGAGATGGTTGAATTTTTGTGAAAATTAAGTAACTCTATTAATAAATAAATATTCATAGGAAAATTCAGACTATAAAAAAATTCTGAAACCTTGTAAAAAAGTTTGTTCCTGAAAACGAACCAGAATTTGGTGTATAATGGAACTAAATATTGTTTTTTTTAATTAATGCTACTTCTTTTCGAGTAGAGTAGTTTAGAGATGAGACGGGCTCAGCCCGAGCCCGAAAGCCCGAGCCCGAGCCCGGGCCCGAACCGGGCTCGGGCTCGGTAATTCACAATTGTGTTCAGGCTCGGGCTCGTGAAAAATTTCTCTTTTATTGAACATACTGCTTGAAACAGATTTGAAAGGGTGATTCTCGAGGAAAATAAAAGTACTTATAAAAAAAATAAAAAATAGCTGTACGGGCGCCTAGAAGGTGCGTGAAGCTCTTTGGGTATTTTAGAACGGCGGTCTATATTGCTTAGTTAGTCATGAGATCCGAAATTTTTTGATAAAGGATGGATACAAAAAATTTGAAAGTGCATTGGGAGTTTGCAACTATATTTTTCTTTAATTTGCACAAACGGCAAAATGTATTGTATTCTATCAATGAAGTAATTGAATTTTTTTTAATCTTTAGCTGAAATCTCGGGCTCGGGCTCAGACTTAAATAATATTGCTCAGGCTCGGGCGGGCTCGGATTAAAAGTCCTCGGGCTCGGGCTTCAAAAAATGAGCCCGAACTCATCTCTAGAGTAGTTGTCGTAAATAACCAAAATTTTGTTAAATCAAACCAACTAAACATTTTGTGTTAGAAAAAATTGTGTTTCTTTAGAATTTACTTACACTAATTAATTTAAATATAATATTCTAGTATATGCAATTATCTTTAAAAATTAGTTTATAAATGAGACCAAAAAAAAAATACATGATCAGAAGAAATTTTTTTAACATAAATTAATTTTACTGTAGACATTAGAAAAAAGTTTTACTGTTTGATAAATAAAAAATATGAGAGTTCGAGATCCTGAACATACAATTCGTAATGAGAAAAGTAGTGGAATCTCGGAATTAGAAAACGATTTCTACTTCATGAAAGGCTTACCAAAGTGGTAATTAAGAATCAATGCTGGTGTCAGTAATGAAGCAGTGCTTATAAGTTTCATTAATATAAAGCCCTATCAAAAATGCCTTCGTCGACAAAATAGCCGAGTGAATAAGACACTGAACATAGTTGGATTGCGAAAGTATAAAGTATGAGATTCTGGTTTAGCAAACAGCTTTCGGTCTGGTGTTTTGGTACCAAACTTACTTTAAAAAACTTACAATAAACGTAAGCACATGACTGTCTCACACTCGGTTATTGTTAAAAACAGAAAATACTGTTTTTGATTTTATAACATACAATCTGAAACTGGGAGTGAATGATGCAATGAACTGATATTGCAGTTTATTCTTCTTTTTACGCTTTTATTCTTTGTCAACATCAATATTTCAGAGGGTTTACATAAGCTCCAATTCACAATCGGTAAACGAAAACAAGGTTTTAAATACATATCTGCGCAATATTCCTCACAGAAAAACTTTCAAACTGTTATGGTTAGTAACTTATACAAGTATCAATTGTTAATTTTTTAAATGAGTGCTTAAAATACTATGTATGGTATAATGAAAACATCTATACTTTATTCCCTAATAGAACCTGTAACATTATTAAAGCGGATAAATTAACTTGTTAAACACATGTAATTTAGAAATATGTGCACAAACATATAGTTATAATTACATTTCTTTATGTTTTAAACCATAAAATCTATCTCATAACCACTTTGTTTTTAGGCTGTTTGAAAATTCAATAATTCAAATAAAGCTTGAAAAATGGCATACATTGTTTTTAATTTATAAAATAGATTTTCATTTTTAAAGCCGCTAAATGTTACATGTTTTATTACCTCATAATTATACTGAAAATAGATACGTTTCGAACGTACGATTTCAAGTGTAAATTACACGCATTCCACCTTTGATTAACAAATGAGTCTGTAGCAATCAATTTTATAGGTAAATGCACGCATCAGCTAATGCATCAGATAGAGTGATAAGCAAGTGAATAACGAAAGATGAAAATCAGAATCCATTATCAAATAATTTACGATACGTATGGAATATGAAAGTGAAATAGTTGCAAATTTAGCAAATTTATTCAGCGTTAAATTAGATTATTAGTTGAATGTGATGACGGAGTTTGCAGGCTCTTTCATATAAGTATGAATTCATGTCCAGGTTTTATATTAAAATAATAAATAAAAAAGCCAGTAACTGTACGTGTGTTGGATCATACAAAATAATGCTTTATTGTGTTGTGTTAAAGTGTGGGGTTACGGCCAATTAGTTACACGTGGGCTCTAGGGCGAGGGGCGGGGCTGCCCCCATGAGGGTCTTTCTAAGGGGTCCTATGATTTTAAAAACGTACAACTAACACAAATATCATCGACTTTCGGTGTGGTGGAAAAAATGTCCAAGAACAGAATTACTTTAGTGTTATAAAATTGAAAATAGAGGATTTTTTCAATTTCTTTAATAAATTGTTAACATTAGATTAAATTATGTTTGAAATAGCAAAGGAAATAGCCACAGTCCCATAGTATCTCCTAAGAGTAATAGAGGGGAAGGTCGCCCGAAATGATCCTAGTGGGTAAAACGATCAGCATATGTTTTCTTCCCAGAAGGCAGCGCTTTCTACCAGGCAATACATAAACTAGTTATGGCAAGTCAAGAAGAAGTAATGGCGGTATGTAAGCGATCGGTTTATTACGTGTCAGAGTAGAATTCTTCAAAAAACTTGTGGTAAGCACTAATTCTCCTGTTTATTCAGAAATACAGTCTTTAACATGCAGGAATATGAATTGGTTTATTGAATAGAGTACATTTTTAGATGTGAATTGCACTTGCTAAGTGCGTTATGTTTCTCGTCATGTTCCAGTAATATGACCTAAAGTGGGAAGGCACTGCCGGTTAAAATGATCCATTGACTGAAGAAACTCCAGTACCGGTTTCAAGGTGTCATGGCAACCCTTCAAACGCTCTCAAAACGCGTCAATATCAATTGCATAATTTAATTTATTTGTGCGTTTATTGTAGGCCACAATTTTTTAGTCATAATTTTGAAATATTCAATGTTATTGCTTGTGAGACTTTTCTATTTTAAAATTTTCATAAAAATAAATCACGCTTACTATATGATTACAAAATTTATTTTATTTCATTATGCATATTCATAATTATTTTTATATCTTTTATTCTACCGGCACAAATGAATTTAAAATTATTTTCGAATGAAGGATCCTTTGCCCTTGGTTGGAAGGTAAAATGATTCGTTATACACTTTCTAAAAATTCCTTTTTGTTTTTTCTTTACTCATTGTGCTTTAAAAATATTATTAAAATATGTTTATGGTGGAAAATATGCTGTAAAATATGATAGCAAAGGCCCAAAGTTTAATTTTAAACATTTGTTTTATTTTTACAAGTTTAACCTTAAGGTTATCGTTTTGGGCCACCTTCCCCTACCGTTTTTAAAACAAACATGAAAAATTACCAATTTGAAACAATAAGTCCCTACTGCAATAGTAACAGATAGACAATACTGAAGATCTAAGCGGAACTTATATTATCTAGAACATAATTTTACTTGAATTTATCAATTATTTACATTGGAAAACAATTCATACTCAAGATTTGCATGAAGCCTGTATAAAATTCACTTATGTCCAAAATTAAGGTGATGTAATCTGTAGTGACAGAAGAAATATTTGGGTTATTAAAACAAAATTTGGCTTAGAAGTTTATTAATGGAAGAAAGCTTTGAGCAATATAACAATAAAAAAACGGGAAATTGTTAGTTAGTTAATGCACAGGTTTATTAAAAACGGTATAACCACACTTTTTAATAACTCGAGAAAAATTTTACCTAATATATTGTGTGGCTCTCTACTGTGCAGTGCTTCAAAGGCCTCATAGTTGAAGAGGCTGTTTATTATCTAGAGGATGCAATCTTATTTATACCGTTTTTGATATAACCTGTATGTTAACCAGCATTACACCATTTTTGATATAAACTGTATGTTAACTAGCAATTTGCCTTTTTTAAGTAAATGTTATATATGCCCTTTTCCATAATAGAAACGTGAACTTCCATCTCATTGTTAGAATGAACAGAATATATATTTCTTCAATAATTATAAATTCTGTGTTTGTATAAATAATTTTGGACACCAGTGTGTAACAAAATAGCTAATTCATTTACAATAATTATCGCAAAAGATCATAAACAACGCCATTAAAACTTTTTTCTGAAAAACAGATGGGTTTTACTGACATAACTTTCCCTATTGTAATTAAGAAAACACATTAGTCAGCAACATTTCTAGAAACACATATTTTGATATCCTATGTATATATAGATATACATTTCTTTTTTTTCTTTTAAGATATCCTTGAATATTTGTCTTTGTCGTTATGTCTTCTGTTATTTAAATCTTTTATTAAAATAGTTATAGAAAGACATTTATAATTAATATAATTATAAATGTCTTTCTGTTATTCTGTCTTAAAAAATGACAAGACCCAATTCTTTTTTTTCAGACTGTACCTTTTTCTTTGAAAACCATGCTATTTGTAGTTAGCCTATTCAAAGTTACCAATAGTTACCATTCCAAAACAGATTTTATTTTCCTCTTGTAAAGTTAAAGCAATAACAATAATTTCCGATGGTTTTAAAGTTCTTCCAAAGGATGAAAATTCTTTCGCACTTGAATATAACTTAAAATCTGTACAATAAATTTATTCTAAGGGGATTTGATTTAATTCTTGCGAACACACTACCTTCTAATAATTTACGATTTCTACCGGAAAAGCCGTATGGAGCAATGGTAGTTTATTCTTGAAAACTATTACATGCGCTAAAATAGCACTTGGAATTCCAACTATTTAATTATAGCTCTGCAACAAAGTTCTGCATAAATTGGCACTCATAATTCGTGAAAGCATTTTATTAGCAAAATTGTACATTTAGAATAATACATTTTTTGTTTCCTGCGCTTTTGCTAACTATGAAGGCGCGATAAATAAATATGCGTATATTTAAAATTATTCTAATGTTAATTATTTTTTATTCATCCTTGATATATATTTTTTTAATTTTTGAATGTGTAGTCAATTATGAAATTTTCCTTAAAATCCTTTCTTCCCAGTCGAATGAAAAAGTTTTAAAATGATTAAGACCAACCAATTTTGTATACATTTACACGAAAATAACAGAGACTGTTTTAAAATTTTAAAAACCTTCGCATATTTATTCATTATTTTTTTTTTTTAGATTTTCAAAGAAGGATTACGAGGCACTGTCTTCAATCCATTTACTGAAGTTTTTAAGGTGTACGCTAAAATTCACAGAAAAGTTTTAGTTGCTGCTACAATCTTTACACATTCATTGATATTTTGCGATTATTTGTTTCAGTTTTTAATTATGGAATATCCTGATCCCGATGAAAATGAAATCTTTGACAAATATTCTGAAAAATACAAAAAAAAAAAAAATCTTTCCGATTTTTAAAATTCCGAAAGTCCCCCATTCGTTAGCTGTTAGTTATTTATCGCAAATTTCTAATTTTTAGGTGAAATATATCCATTACCGTTAGGCAAAACGCTTTCAGATTTTTCGCAGATTTGCCGAAAAATTTGGGAAAAAAAATCTAAAAATTTCTTTGCAGCCATTTTAGCAACTCAATAGCATTTTTCATTTTATAATAAAAGTCTTTATGGAGCGGTTAGGTATATTTTCTTCAGGTTTTCATATATCGAAAACACACCAAATGAACTTAACAAGGGGTGACTCGGTAGCGGGCAGAAGGAAGGAACTTCTGAACTTAGCTATAATATTTATTTGTTCAACTAGTTCAATTAAGCATTATTTAAGCAGAATGGCATAAAAAAACCGTACGGACGATGCGAAACACAAGTACAAAGTATAACGTCCCAATTAGACAAATTGTATTGGGAAAACATTCTGAGCGATTGTTCTTCAACGACATGATCGATCACTGGTCTTAGTACCACTGTCGGCATTACCACTAACTGTGTATAGCTAAATTTGGTCAAGCTCACACAAGCTGTCTCGGAGGAAAGACTGAACGAAAAGGTTCTCAGTAATTATTCTTCAACTACATCACCAATCGCTCCTACTTTGCTTTAAAATCGTCCACACCAGGGCCACTATCCTTGCGCAATTCGGTCCAGATCGCATAAGCGGTCTGGGAAAAGTTACCGTTAGAAGGGTTGCATAATTCAGCCATTAACCCTCTCAGTGTTCAATTTGTGGACCAAAGTCGCTTCAAAATTTGTTTAATTTTTTTTTTTTCATATTTCGAATCTGTATACATTGGATAATTGAATTGTACATTTTTTTCTTTCTAGAAAAGATTTTTTATATAGATTTTATCATGAGAAACTAATATTTAACTCTAATTTATTTCACTGGTTAAACGGTGAAAATGGGGGTTGCTGTCCTCAGTACAGGAAGAAAAACACCTGCCCGCGGAAATCGCAGGAGGGGCAAATTTTACCACATTTGAGTTGTTCTTGAAAATCGCGGGATGATCAGTCAGAGGTTTAATCATATCTTCTCTTCATATTTGACTACGCTCATAAATAACTTCAAAAAGCAGATGATTACTTATCTTTAAAAATTCCGAGTATATTTGAAATATAAAGTTTACTGCGTAAAGCAATGAGTGAAATTCATGTTTCATTTTCTAACTCTACCAAATTCCGTGAATCACGGCTGAGACGTAAATTTTTCAAAGGTGAGCCAACGCTAATGACAAATCATTTGAAAAATTCTCTAATTAATAACGCACTTGAATTAATAAACAGGGGCAGAGCAGTCTGAAGAGGCAAGTTTAGTAATGAGCAAAAGCATCTCCGTGGCACCAGTGAAATGGTAATGAGCACATTTTGCATGAGAGAGATAGTATGGTTTAACCATGTTCTTTTGCATATCATCAATGATAAACTCGCATTTTCAAGCAAGTAGTTTTAATAACGTTTTTACCAAACCCATTTTGGATAGGAAGTTTGAGAGGTATACAAAATATATATTTAGTGGCATTGATATAAATTGATTTTAGTGGTTATGTGCTGCTGCAAAGCAACGCAACGTCTGCCTGCCTAGGTAGGGATGGTCGGGGGCTTTTTGAGGGGTTCTAATGCGTATTCACGTTTCCTACGGAGAAAATTGACTAAAACTCGACCGTTAGATCGACAGCAGCACGAAGGAACTTAACGCTGAACTTTCACATTTTAGCCATCTACCATATTCAGGGTCTTAGCCACTCTTCCAAGATGGGGACAAATTAATTTTAGGATATTTCAAAAAACGAGATTGTTCTTAAAACTAAAGAAATACTTTCAAGCTTTCAAATGTCCGAATCAAGTTGTAGAATTTCACGGATATTCCAATGTTTTCAAATATATTTCTAATATTTCTAAAATAACGGAATTGTGAATATTCAAACAAGAGTACACATCATTCCAAATGTCAAAGCAACACCAACTGGAAGAACTCTAAATTTCAATAATGCTGCTACTATTTCATTTTAACTTTTTAAAAAGATATTTAACACTTGTACAAAATAAAGCATCTTAGGTAGACCTACAGTAAATGCCCTCCGGGTCAAAGAATTCAAACTCAAGACACGAGATGAAATTCAACAAGATCAGCACCGAAATCGGACTAGTGTAAACATTAACAAACAGCGAGATGGTGAGTGTGAATTATTGCGCCTTTCATGCTCCCGTGATTCGAAAACTAATTTCTCCAGTGTGAAATTTGATGACAAATTATATGTGATGAAAAGGCTCTCCACGTAATATTATTTAATGACCTCACTTAGAAGCATTGCTGGAAATATTTGGATTTGCATAATGGTGGTGCAAATTTGACGAGTAACTGTTTCTTCCTTAGATAAGCATTAATGGACTTAATGCTAATTTCGAGATTCTGTTCAGAAAATGAATGTGATTCATAGTGTAAATTTATTCAAAAGCAAATCGTATGTTTTTATGCAACATTATGCAAAATTAAACTTGCAATCACGTAGATCTATCATTTTGTCGTATGATACCGAGATCTGCTTAGTCTAAAATTTACTTGCTAGATTGAATTTTCAATTGTCTAAAGAAATTACTATGGTATAAACATGTTAAAGATTTAGATATAAGGATTACCCTAATAGCACCGTGACCTAAATGTGAAGTCACTACGACGTGCAAAACCGTCACGAGAAGTAGCGAATGAGTCACAAATCAGTCGCCTTGACTGTCAAATGTCCTTCTGCGGCAACGTCACATGGCGGCGTCACCATGAAGTCACACTGTGACTTGTGCACGACATTGTGACTTCAATGCGACGTTATAGCGCCGTCACAATCACATCACTGTGACTTAAATACTGCACTGATTCAAAACTGAAAAAAACCTTTTTTTGGAGAAATTCGCAAAATTACTTAAGATTCACATAAAAAAGTAGCAAGAAAGTGGCAATATGGTAAAGTCATAAAATTGAGTCGAATGTTGCTTTCAAAAGTAGCAAAAATTGCGAAAAGTCTCAAGATATGGCAAGACGTCACAAACGATTCATCACGTTGACGTGACAAGCTATTGTCACTGGCAAGTCACACTGTGACTTCCAGTTGACGTAACTTATGGTCACCAGTGTGACTGTGATCTATGTGACTCACAGGGACATCACTGAGACCTTATTGTGACGTTCCTTGCTATATAAGGATGATATATATGATTAAAATATGCATAAAGACTGAAAACATTCACAACAAGTTTTATTGCACATTTTGCAAAACTTTATTTGTTAGTTAGTGTCTTATACTTCATTTACTGAGATTTACGTGCAAAGCTGTATCCTAAAGTGAAACTTGCTTAATCCTTTTCACGACTAGATTTTTGCTGTTTTTTGTAAGAACTGTTCCATATAGTTTCTTCAGTAAA
This sequence comes from Cheiracanthium punctorium, assembly GCA_038373885.1. Lineage (NCBI taxonomy): Eukaryota > Metazoa > Arthropoda > Arachnida > Araneae > Cheiracanthiidae > Cheiracanthium > Cheiracanthium punctorium. Next base: position 67,683 of record JAWZYV010005840.1, on the reverse strand, counting down.
GGGGAAAATTATTTATAAATAGGCTTATGCATATATTAACATTGGGAGATTTTTTTTAAGATCATTAAAAATCTTATAACATTTTTAACCTTTTCAGCTTATTTTCAGATTTTCAACTTTACTCATCATTAAAGAAAAAATATATTGCTTACATCTGTTTTGTAATTGTCAGACTCGGCAGTTAATTCATCCTTTACACATTTCTGTCATTGCAGTGAAATACTGTCTTAGTAAACGCCGATTTCTATAAAAGGGAATGTTCCATCGGTATGTCCACATCATCAACATCACCCGAAACTATAAATCCATTAATATGCTATTATGACTTTTCAGTAACTAATGGTAGTCAAAAAGACATTATGCAGTCAAAAGTTACATATAAAGGCGAAAACCTGACAGAGACTGGTAACTTCTTAAACAAGTAGCTGCATACTTTAACATTCTGATACTAGGTCCCACTCTTTGATACTAGATTCTAGTCAAGAACTATGCATAAGCGTGCTTTTGCAGAGCTTAAAAGTTGGGGGATGCAGACACCCTTACACTTGTTTATCGACTTTTGGTTTTAAAATAAACTAAATTTCTCCGTTCTAACATATCGTTATTTATATCCATCTAAGAAATAATTAACCTGTTGTAGCTAAACAATGGCGTTCCATTAAATTTAAATATTCACTCATTACATACCTAAACAAATTTATGACTTTAAAGTTCACTCGTGAAGAAAAAATAACTGCATTTTTATTCCCCTTTCAATATCAATATGAGAAGAATGTTCTCGTAAATTCAGCGTACTTTTAAACTGAATGCCCCATTAATATGTCATCACATTCTGCTTTTCCTTGAACGATGTATCAAAGAATCTGTCTATGACTATTCAAATGCTAATGCTAGTAAAAAAAAAAATGCAGATTCATCCAAAATTCCTTTTATGGATTGCCAATAAAGAAAGTGATATTGGTAGTCTCCAAATGAACTAATTTTGTAAGTTTTTATTCTGTTACAAATTGAGCCCAATGCTTGGATTGTGGACTTGGACTGATCTCTAATTTCTTCAGCGCCCTTGCAAAATTGTCTATCGAATATGCTTAAGTGCATGTAACTGCATATTCTACAAAAGAAGTTATTTAATTTTTTCTTAAAATTGCAGTTTTAAAGTTACGATGCCTAAATTTCAAGTTTAAAAATGCACAGTTTCTTAAATACATAATTAAAAAAACACCATTATGGTCACTATTTCTATACACTTGTCTTTCCAAATCTATAATGTTAATTCTATATCAACTCGCTCTGCAACCAATTCATTTACTCAGAGTTTAATTAGAGAAATCCCGTCGTAAAACTTGTTAAAATATGCGACATGTGTAACATCGTTCTGGTAGTATTTCGGTTAATAATCCATCTTTCCTTTTCTTAAGAAACTGATCCATTTTACAGTTATATTGGATGGTGTTCTAATTACTTACGGTTTTCCATTTACATCGAAACTGCACACAGTTTACGGAATTACACTGTGCGATAACTTTCTAGGTTAATAACAGAAATAATAATTAATTAGGTTCGCCTTTGTGGTTGAACAATGTTAAGTACAGTCAATGGAACTAGTAATATATGTAATCCAATAAGAAAGATACTGCAAAACTGTCTGTGATAGATGTGTAATTCCCTAGAATTTGATTACTGGGATGAACAAATAGTGTTTAGATAATTAATAAGGGCAGGGCGGATTTAATGAAATCAGTGTTTTTACTGTGTGCGTTTACCGGTATGCATGACTATATAAGCTCAAAGGTTAATAGAAACTAAATGATACGTTTGGAAAAGGACGAAATGACTTACTTAAAATACGCAACAAATACATAAGTAGCATAAAAGTAGCAGAATGCTTCTTTGAAGTTGGAATGCTTTTAAATATAAAAGTGCTTGCATGTTATTGTGACATGAATACTGACAATGTAATTATAAGAAAATTGACATGCTCATAAACACTGTTGCAAAGGCAACAAAAAACTGCTGACTGTTTCAAAAACTGCTGCCTCATTACGGTCATTGAAAATGCTCCTTTGTGAAACGATTATCAATGATAGTTTTATATTCTTTTTTTATTGTTATATACAAGGTGAATCTAAACTCTTGGACAAAACTTTAAGAGGTGATAGGGCACATAAGAAGGAATCAGAATTACATAGCAAAGTATGGTCGACAACATCGTCTTCATGTAGCTGTTAATGATCACTTTAGAAAAAGTGCTGAAACAACAGTGCACTTTCCTACCATTGTTCGTCAGAAACTACTGAATTTTTCTCCGAAAATAGAAGACTAAAATTCATAGTTTAAAAATTCTATTTTATTTCATGGATGAAATTTTTGGAGACGAGCCTAATGTTTACGAAACTTGGTTAAGAAATTAGACGAACACTTCAATACTTTTCACAGTGATTATTACTGGTTAATTGAAAACTGCGTTTTTGACCCCACATTGCTATGTGATTCTGGTTCCTTACTATCTGCCCTATCACCCCTTAAAGTTTTGCCCAACAGTTTAGATTCATCCTGTATAATTTACAATATCACCTAAAAATACAGGCATATTTCAATAACATACAACTATTCATGATGATTAGGTTAATTGAGAACGCGATAGTGGATTTTTCTACCGTAATAAAAATAAAGGTACACTGATTGGATATAATGTTGAGTTTATAAAGATCAAATGAATTATTGGAAGGAGTTCGAATGAATAATACACTATGTGTGTACCAGGTGTCTTATAATAGGCTTTTATTTCTTTATTTTTAAACATAATTTTTTTAAGGACAAAAAATGACTACATATTAAAATAAAAGCAGTTTTTAAAAACGAATGTAGATTAATACACACCGAAACGAAAGTGCATGTTAGATATTCCTTTGATATCATATTCGCTATTACAAGTATGGACAGAATTTTTGATTCATTTAAGGGAATTGAAATTGAATCGTTGCAGTTATATGAAAGAAAGTTATTTTATAAATAGTACCTATATCATAATCATTTCCAGTTCAAATATTCGTTGGGAGATATTTTGTAATGTTAGGCTGCAACACCCAGAATGTGGACCCATTTCTTATTCTGTAAGTACGGCAGTAAAAGAGGAGAGCTATCCCTACTAGCAATTCTCCTCGGGCTACCACTGGCCACGCAGCCAGCCGATGACGGCCCGAGCAAAATTGCTAGTAGGGATGGTCCTAATGAAAATGGTTTCAGCAGCAGATACATCTACAAGACGGTGCTTTGCCAAGGAATCCACTAAATATAATAAAAAAAGGAATGTTGCAGACCATTCAAAATCTGCGTCTGCGCAAAGATTTATACCTCATATGGGCAACCCTCTGGTACCCAGTCCGGATGCCAAAACTCCGTACCATACCAAAACTCCGTATACTTCTATATAAACCATTCAAAATCCCAATTACACGACCCGTAACTTCGTTAATATCCTAAAGTTTGGTCAGGAACTTTTCAAAAGTTGCCCATACCTGGTTTATACGATTAAATATATCCGTATATATATCCTTTTAAAAATCAACATTTCCCATCGCCTAAGTAGTTTCAATCCTTCTAGAATAGAATAGGTGGCAGATTCCATAACAGTAATTATCAACAAGCTTTTATAAAATACACAATCTGATTGTAAACCTGTAATTTTCTAAGTTATTACAATTTATCTTTCCTGTAGCAATCTTATTACATAATCCACAGATCTACAAGACCGTGCTTTTCCAAGGGATCTACGAAACAGATTAAAAAATCAAATGTGGTAAGGTAGACCATTTAAAAATGAGTTAATGTAAAGCTTTATATTAATTGCATATATCAGCATATCTACTTTTAAAAAAATTGAGATTCCCCATCATCTTGGATTTTTTAACTTTTCTACAATGGAATCAGTGGCAGATTTCATATCAGTAAAAATAAACAAGCCTTTATAAAATTTACCAACTGATTCAAAATAATATGCAAAATGCTAAAGGTAAGACAGACTGTAATAACTTAGACAATTACAGGGTTACAAACACGGCTTGCAGATATATGAGAGCACGTGAAAATGAATTATGAAGTGATAGGAAAGATAAATAAACACTTCTAAAATTGCATTTTTAAGAAATGTGAATTAAAAAAAATGAAACTTGAATTTAGGCAAAAATATAAATATTCGGTAATCATATAGTCTTTATCTTTTCACATAGGACCTGTCAGTAACCTGACAGGACCTGACCCTTGTAGTAAGCAAATTTTAACACCTTTTACCTACTGCAATTAAAGTTAGGCTTTTAAACATATATTTTATATTTTGCAATTAATTTCAGTTTTTTGAGCCAGCCATTTTAATGCCCTTCTTTTAACTACAAAGTTTAGAAACCCTTCTAACATGTTTCTATTTCCATTAAAAATTTGATAAGAAACAGATTATATAGGTATATAAAATCTTCTTGTAACAACAATATTCAGATTTTATACAGAAAAATTGTTGCAAATTCTGGAATTTCCAACATTTTGTGGTGTTAAAGTTGATAATAATAAATGTTGCTCATTTTAAAGGCTTATATATCGTTATATCCTTTTAACCATAATCGCTATAATCTTACAAAGTTTATTTTTTTATTCCTAATCTCAGTAAGCATATTTTCAAATGCGATTATAGTTGTCAAGTTTACGAAAATCTCGTTTAGCGTAATCTGTACTGAAAGCTTTTTTTATTCGCTGTTTCCAATGTTTTATTCACCCGAAGAAAGGAAAATCTGCATTTCGACTGTTTTGTATTCAAATATTCTATATGTTTTATCACATTACTTTAAATATATACTTAATAACAATGTGTTATTTTAAAATAAAACGTATTTGGAATTAACACTTGAGTCGCTGAAAAATTCAGAATTGTAGAAAAGATAAAATTTTTGTTTGCTTTTTTTTCTTTTTAAGTTGAATGTTGCATTGTAAGAAAGTATTTCTTCTACTTATTATCCATTTATTTTTATTATTCTTGCTGGAAATATTTCTTTTATTCTCTGTATTAAAATTTCTTCAGCATATTTGTGTATAACTTACAGTGTTACTTTAAAAATGTTTTCTTGGACCCTTCTAACTTTTGAAAAAGAAAGCACCATTAAAATACATAACGCAACAAAAACTGCGACTTGTTAGGATTATTATTAGAATTATTTTATGTGAAGTTGTAAAAGATCTGTTAAATTTATGAAAGACAACACAGTTGAAGAATTATAAACTCGACTTTGAAACAACTACTGTTGACAAATTAAAATATGTGATCCTGTGAAAGTCCGATAAATGTGACCATTTTCAACGAGAAACGTGACATGAAAAAATATCATTTGAAGGGGAAGGTGATCCAAAATGATCCTATCGGGAAAAACAATCCATATATGTTTCCTTTGATACAGTTATCGCTGTCTACCGGATAAAACATAAGCTAGTCGTGCCAAGTGAAGAAGAAGCAACCGCAGTATTCAAGCGATCACAGTATTACGCGTCTAAATAGATTTCTTCCAAAAATTGGGTTTCATAACATATGATATAAGGTAAGAACTACCTTACGTATTTATTTAGATATATATTCTTCCATGTACAGAAATATAACTTATTTTACTGAATGGAGTATGATTTTGGATGGCAATTGCACTTACGAAGTTTGTTATGATTCTCGATGCCAACCAATAATAGACAACAATATGGCTGCCACCGAAAGTGGGCAGCCATACTGTTGGGTAAAATGATCCATCGACTAAAGAAACTGAAGAGACTGAAGTACCGGGACACAAGAATCATGGCAGCCCCTCAACCGTTCTCAAAATACGTGATTCCACATTAAATTATTTAATTTATAGCTGCGTTTATTGTAGGCCATATTTTTTAATTACAATTTTATAATATTCCATTTTATTCTTTGTGACGCTATTTTTATTTTAAAATTTTCATAAAATAAATTATACTTTTTATACGTTTTTAAAATTTATTTTATTTCATTATGTACAGTCATAATTAGTTTTGCATCTTTTATTATGTTGATAAAAACATTTTACAATTATTTTTAAATGTACGTACCCAAGTAAAATGATCTTTTAGACACTTTCTAAAGATTCTATTTTTTTTCATTAGTCAGTGTGCTTTTAAAATATTAATAACATATGCTTATGATGCAAAATGTAGTGTAAAATATGATAGAAAAGGGCCAAAGTGTTATTGAAGCATTCATGATATTTTATATAAGTGTTCCCCTTAAGTATCTGACTACGTTCGGGGACCATTTTCTTAAAATAACTAATATATGATATGATGGATAGTTTATTGGATTCGTTTCAAAGAAAAAACTTCAAAATTATAATAATTTAAATTAAATGTATATTTATTTTTTTATTTGAAATTTACTGAAAAATTTAAGGAAAATTTCATTGTTCGGAAAAATGGGCTACAAAAAATGATTTTAAAAATAATTATATTCGGCTTTGCATGTGTACTCATGCAACTGTTATTAATGTAACATACCACCGATTAAGTTGTATTTTAAAAATTGCGGATTAATGATTAGTCCAATATAGTGAATAATCATTTTTCTCAAAATTAATTCTGTTTCCTGACATAAAAAAGCTGTAAAACATAATAAAATAGATCTTCACCCAAACTTGCGGTATATTACAGTCATAGAGGTCCAAGAAACAAGCATGCTTAGTTAAATCTTTTATCGTTTATTAGTGCTTGAGAAATCATTTTTTTTTCATGCAGTAGCAGAGAAAAAAATTCATTTTTAATAAAAACATTTAAAATTTTGATGGCCATCTCTTACTATTTAAATGGACATTATTAGCGTTCTTAAATAGATAGAATTAAAATAAAAACAGTTTTAGAATATCTAAGTATGGGGCTTTACTTTGAGACAGTAAAACAAAAATGTGAACTTTCACCAAAATTGACCTTTACAAGGTAGTCGGATACCTTAAGTGGATCATTTTAGGACACCTTCCCCTAAATGTAAGTTTCACTGCCATCTGTATATGTTTATTTCAATTAGAACGCAAAAGATCAGGCAGACGTGCGAATAGGCAGATGAGCGGACGAACCGAAAATATAGACCTTTTGAGCTTTGAAAATATTAAAAACAGTAAGCACGAGGGAAAATCATTAAGTAAGTCACAAATGCATAATGGAAGGGTTAAAGGTGGAAAAAGGTGAAACTGCGAATGCTCAATCATACAGTGATGTTCTTTTCAAGCTTCGGGCTGTTATTTAGAGAAAACGCCCACGCCTATTGAGCAGACGAGTGCTGTTTCATCACGATAACGCACGTTCTCATTCAGCTCATTTAACTCCAGATGCAATTCAACAATTTCGTTGAGACTTGCTTCTGCACCTTAGAGCCCAGACATAGCCCCAAGCGACTTCCATCTGTTTGGTCCACTGAAACAACATCTTGGAGGAAATAATTCATTCCGTTCAACATGAAGTCTTACCGTGGACGAGAAGGCAGCCCAAAGAATTTTATCCAGCTGGAATTGACGAGAGGCTGGGCAGGCCGGATTAAAGTGCTCTCTGGCAATTTGGCGTGCATCCTTTGGCAAGAGTCGTTTCTCCCGCTGTTATACACTCCACGCTAGGGGTTGCAGCCCGCACCGCAAGTTGATCCGCGAAAAACAGCAATATATATATTTTTTTAATTTGTTGATTAATTGTTCTAAATATATATTTTAATGCATTTAAAATTGCAGTTTAAAATTACAATTTTAGATTTGAAGGTAATATGTTACGGAAATAAAAAAGAAACAGTGGACAGTTAAAAAGCATCATTTGAAATGAATTGATGAAATATAATTGATGCAGATCCCATATATTGCATTATAATTTTTTTAATTTTTTTGTCTTAATTATCTGTTCTTTTAAAATTCATTCGTTCTTATTTCCCCCTTACTTTGGCTTTTAAAATTGCTATATTTTGTATGTTTCTTTTTAAACAAACAAAATCCTAAATTATCCTATACAGTATCTTAATGTTAGCAATTCTGAGGTCGTTCTATTCTAATCGAAAATTCCCACAGCTAGGTTTAGAGGATGGAGAACCGATATTTTAAACACACTTTTCTAATGAATATTTTTTGCTTGTAATTTTTTTAAAAGCAGACTTCATGTAATACACAAATGAAAATAGATGTAGTTTACATGCAAATGAAGTTTACAAGTCATGACCTGCAGGCTCTCTACTTTACAATGTTTAAATTAGGATAGTTAGGATGTTTAAATTGACTAGTCCCCTTATGACTATTGACTATTGACCCTTATGACTAAATTGACTAGTCCCCTTATGACCCTTATGACTATGTTTAAATTGACTAGTCCCCTATTGACTAGTCCAGCGTTGCTTCCTAACTTTAGTCTTTCAATGCTAAAGTGCGGAAGCAATGCAATTATTTGAAATGAAAAATTGATGAAACATAACTGATGCAGATCCCATAAATTGCATCAATCCATAATCACACCACAGGCCTCAGCATAAGGCAACGTTGAGCGCTCTATTTATAAATCGAAAAGAGCAGAAAAACTATTTCGTTTGCATAATCAGCCTTTCTTAAAATGTGTTCCAATTTTAAAGTTTAATATCTCTTAAAAATCACTTATCAACACCAGTCAAAACATTGTCATAGCTGCGAGATAAAATTTCATGCGGGCGGCAACCCCTAGCGTGCAGTGTGTAACAGCGGGAGAAACGACTCTTGCCAAAGGATGCACGCCAAATCGCCAGAGAGCACTTTAATCCGGCCTGCCCAGCCTCTCGTCTGGAATTGGGGCTCTGATAAAACGATGGGATAAGTTCTTAAACATTGCTGGAGATTATTTGGAAAATAAAAATTGTTTCCAAGTTATTATCGTGGTTTATTATTCTTTACTAGCTGAAGTACCCGTTCTTCGCACGGGAATGAATGGACTTTTTGATATTTCGATTTGTGGTGATTACTATTCATTGTAATAAACAGATATAGCAAAGTGGATATCGCGTTATATTGTGTCCAATAATCATGCATACCGAATTGCAAGGCAATCGTTTGTACGGTGCAGAAGGCCATGCGGCGTAGCGCAATCTAGTGGCGAGTTTTAGCAAAACGGATACGGCGAAAATATTTTTCGCATTCAGATATCGATGTATACGAATTTTCATGACTATCGGCTGGACAGTCTTGAAGTTCATGCGTTGACGCGACATCTAGTGGCAAGTTATAGGAAAATGGATAGCGCCAAACTCTTCCCCGTGTTCAAATATCTATGTATACCTATTTTCATAGCGATCATTTGCACAGTCAAGAAGTGATACACTGCAGGGCCATCTAGTGGTTCAATAAACTAATGATTTGCTACAGCGCCGTCAAGTGGCGAGTTATAGCAAAATGGATAACGCCAAAATATTCTCATTGTTCAAATAGCTATGTATACTGATTTTCATAGCGACCGTGTTCAACTATCTATGTATACCAATTTTCATAACGATCATTTGCACAGTCAAGAAGTGATACACTGCAGGGCCATCTAGTAGTTAATTAAAGTAATGATTTGCTACAGCGCCGTCAAGTGGCGAGTTATAGCAAAATGGATAACGCCAAAATATTCTCATTGTTCAAATAGCTATGTATACTGATTTTCATAGCGACCGTTTGAATGGTCAAGAATTTGGCCTGCTGCAGCGTCATCTAGTTGCGAGTTAAAATAATAATGCATTGCAGTGTCATCTAGTGGTGAGTAACATCAAAAGGAACGCAGTTAGAATATATTCTTCGTGCTCAAATGTGTAAGTATAAAAAATTGTATGCCGATCGGTGGAACGGTATAGAAGTTGATGCTTTTCAGCGCCATTTAGCGGCAAGTTACAGCAAAATGGATAATGAAAAATATTCTCCGTGTTCTAATATTCGCGTGTACCAAATTTCATCGAAATCGGTTGGACGATATTTGCATAGCAAACGGCTAAACGGAATAGAATTCAACGTTGTGCTGCGGCACCAAGTGGCAAGTTAAGGAAAACGGATAGCATAAAAATCTTCTCCATCATAAAAGACTTAGGTGAACCAAATTTCATCGTGCAACGGTGCTCAACGGTGCTGGAGTTTTTCAACCTCATAAACACATACCAACATTCATTTTTATCTATAACCAGTGTTATTATATATACCAGTCTCAAATAAAATCCAGTTTCAAATCTAAGCCTCGCCAAAGTGCCAACATACGCCATTTTGCAAGAGTTTTTTCAGGGAATCATTCGAAGCATTGACTTAGCAGCAATCAATATGGGAAATGGTTCGACCGCCAAAGAGTAGCACGCATTTATTTGAAAATTGGAATCCCTTAATACAGCCGATTTTTTTTTTAAATTATCAACTATAACGTGTTTTATTCATCGTTACTCCGATGTACTAAATGAGAAGATTTCAGCCATTTTATTTTTTCGCCAAACTAAAAAAATTTACACATTAGCCTCGGAAATCTTCAATTCTTAGTGTTTTGCGTGTAAAGCATTACATTCCTGCTCTGATTTCCCATGCACACGATATTATAATTTAAAAAAAAAAATAACCTTACGAATATAAACTAACAAAAAAAAATCATTATTATTCTTTTATATTTACTTTGAGAATTTAAAACATTTTATTCGGCAAAATCGCCACACATGGCAACCACGATCCTTATTTCACACTTTTTTCACTACAGGGGTTACAATTACGGAAAGATTTTTGCGTGAAGAGCATAAAAAAATCTCTTAAATTCCGGGAACGGGTGGAATCTCAAAGTTTTAAAGTGGACAATGATTTATTCTATATTATATTACATATCTGTACTAAATTTCAGGCCGATAGGTCCATTTTTGTGGATTTGTATACGAATCAAATCCACAAACAAACAAACAAACAGAATTTCATTTTTATTTATAATACTAGCTGAAGTACCCGTTCTTCGCACGGGAATGAATGGACTTTTTGATATTACGATTTGTGGTGATTACTATTCATTGTAATAAACAGATATAGCAAAGTGGATATCGCGTTATATTGTGTCCAATAATCATGCATACCGAATTGCAAGGCAATCGTTTGTACGGTGCAGAAGGCCATGCGGCGTAGCGCAATCTAGTGGCGAGTTTTAGCAAAACGGATACGGCGAAAATATTCTTCGCATTCAGATATCGATGTATACGAATTTTCATGACGATCGGCTGGACAGTCCTGAAATTCATGTGTTGACGCGACATCTAGTGGCAAGTTATAGGAAAATAGATTGCGCCAAACTCTTCCCCGTGTTCAAATATCTATGTATACCTATTTTCATAGCGATTATTTGCACAGTCAAGAAGTGGTACACTGCAGGGCCATCTAGTGGTTCAATAAAGTAATGATTTGCTACAGCGAGGTCAAGTGGCGAGATATAGCAAAATGGATAACGCCAAAATATTCTCATTGTTCAAATAGCTATGTATACTGATTTTCATAGCGACCGTGTTAGACTATCTATGTATACCAATTTTCATAACGATCCTTTGCATAGTCAAGAAGTGATACACTGCAGGGCCATCTAGTGGTTAATTAAAGTAAGGATTTGCTACAGTGCCGTCAAGTGGCGAGTTATAGCAAAATGGATAACGCCAAAATATTCTCATTGTTCAAACAGCTATGTATACTGATTTTCATAGCGACCGTTTGAAGGGTCAAGAATTTGGCCTGCTGCAGCGTCATCTAGAGGCGAGTTAAAATAATAATGCATTGCAGTGTCATCTAGTGGTGAGTAACATCAAAAGGAACGCAGTTAGAATATATTCTTCGTGCTCAAATGTGTAAAAAAAAAAAATTTTATGCCGATTGGTCGAACGGTATAGAAGTTGATGCTTTGCAGCGCCATTTAGCGGCAAGTTACAGCAAAATGGATAGTGAAAATATTCTCCGTGTTCTAATATTCGCGTGTACCAAATTTCATCGAAATCGGTTGGACGATATTCGCATAGCAAACGGCTAAACGGAATAGAATTCAACGTTGTGCTGCGGCACCAAGTGGCAAGTTAAGGAACATGGATAGCATAACAACCTTCTCCATCATAAAAGACTTAGGTGAACCAAATTTCATCGTGCAACGGTGCTCAACGGTGCTGGAGTTTTTCAACCTCATAAACACATACCAACATTCATTTTTATCTATAACCAGTGTTATTATATATACCAGTCTCAAATAAAATCCAGTTTCAAATCTTAGCCTCGCCAAAGTGCCAACATACGCCATTTTGCAAGAGTTTTTTCAGGGAATCATTCGAAGCATTAACTTAGCAGCAATCAATATGGGAAATGGTTCGACCGCTAAAGAGTAGCACGCATTTATTTGAAAATTGGAATCCCTTAATACAGCCGATTTTTTTTAATTATCAACTATAATGTGTTTTATTCATCGTTACTCCGATGTACTAAATGAGAAGATTTCGATTTTCTGAAATTTGGCGGAATTCCCCCAACTTAAATCAATGTACTCAATTGGCGAGAATTCTGAAGTTAGATCGCTTGAAATCCCTTAATAACTGCATTATTTCTTCACGGATCATTAAAATTTAACGCTGTATTCTAATAAAACCTTTGCACTTGTTTTCAAAAATCTATTTCCTTAAGCTCTCAATAAATTGCGCAAAGCCGAAAACTGTGCCAACCGCTAGAACTCACTTACTCAAAATCCATATTTCAGCCATTTTATTTTTTCGCCAAACTAAAAAAAATTTACACATTAGCCTCGGAAATCTTCAATTCTGATTGTTTTGCGTGTAGAGCATTACATTCCTGCTCCGATTTCCCATGCACACGATATTATAATTTTAAAAAAAATAACGTTACGAATATAAACTAACAAAAAAAAAATCATTATTATTCTTTTAATTTTACTTTGAGAATTTAAAACATTTTATGCGGAAAAATCGCCACACATGGCAACCACGATCCTTATTTCACACTTTTTTCACTACAGGGGTTACAATTACGGAAAGCTTTTTGCGTGAAGAGCATAAAAAATCTCTTAAATTCCGCGAACGGGTGGACTTTCAAAGTTTTAAAGTGAACTACGATTTATTCTATATTATTTTACATATCTGTTGAAAATTAGATTTTCTGGTTCGTTTATTTTATTGACGGAAGAAATGGACACAAAAGAAACCTTTTTAAATAACAACGCTTTTAATCACAACGTCAGTTTTTATTTTAACACTTTTCACACCTTTTATAACGATAAGCATAAAAAGAATAACATCACGGAAAAAACTCAAAATTCAAAGATATTATTATTGTTGCCACAAACATTTCCAATAAGGCACCGTTACAACCATTGAGTATACACGTTCCTCAACATCCTCCCACCTTGCAATTTTCTAAAATTGCAACATATTCCTCGTTCAGTTCAGAGATCCAGCCGATGAGGAACTTTTACTCGTCTACCGACTCTGGTGGTAATAGGTTTGTCCGCTATAAAATATTCAGTAACTGGCTCAGGTTTCTTTGTTTCATCACTCTGCTGATCCAGAGATTTTTCTAGAGGGAAGGATTTTGCAGGGTCTGTGATTTGATCTGGATTTGGGAACACATGAGATTGATCATGCTGAGTTAGGTCTGCAGGACGAGCCACTTCTAAAGAATAGAGGTTTTGGACGGGTCTTATCTTTTCCCCGTGAGCCGTTTTTACCTTCGCTACTCTTGCTTGACCATCTGGGCCTGGAAATACCTGTACAACAAGCCCCAAAGGCCAATTGATGCGTTTCTCCGGAGTTCCAATCAGCACCACATCACCCACTTATAATGTGTCTCCTCTTCGTTCTCCTCTATGGACTAACATGGCCAAGTATTCATTTCTGAATCTCGAGCGTAAATCAACTCGGAGCTTTTGTAGGTACCGCAAACGGCGATTTAAACTGTTACCATCAATAGTATCCAGATCATTGACTTCACTATGCGGAATTCCTTGAAGAAAATGTGAAGGTGTTAAGGGCTTTAGCTCCGTCGTTTCAACCTCTAAGTAAGTCAGTGGTCTTGAATTCATGGTCGCTTCGCAGTCACATAATATAGTTTCTAATTCAATATAACTAATTGTTTTAGAGCCCAAAACTCGTCTTAAAAGCTCCTTTACCATCCGCACCAACCGTTCCCAAAATCCTCCCCACCAGGCAGCGGTTGGAGGATTGAATTTCCACGTAATCTTCTCAATTGTTGAAAACTCCATTACTTTCTTCCAATCCAGTTCGCTTAAAGCATTACTGGCCCCCACAAAGTTGGTACCGTTGTCTGTATATATAACGCTTACTCTTCCCCTTCTGGCTATGAATCTTCTGAGTGCCATTATAAAGGAATCTGTTGATAAAGACTTCGTTAATTCGAAGTGCACAGCACGATAAATGGCACACGTAAAAATTACGATCCATGCCTTTTCACCTGACAACACGTAGAGTGGGCCAGCTAAATCGATACCGGTAACCTCAAAAACTCCAGCATATTTTATACGGTCCTTTGGCAGGGGTGCGAATGGCGGCTGGATGGACTTTCCTTTGAATCTTCTGCAAATAACACATTTAGAGCAAATTCTCTTCACAAGTCGTCTCGCACCGACAATCCAATAATTTTCTCGCAAGTTGGAGATCAATGTCCTTGCACCTGCATGTTGGAATCGCCGATGTTTCTGTTCAACTAGGCGATGAACTAGTGTATGATTTCCTGGCAACAGGATGGGACACTTAAAGTCTTTGCTTTCTTCGCCTAAAACTAGTTTAGTTCTTACTCGAATAAGTCCACAGCCATCCTTAAATGTATGTATACCCTTTAAGGCCTTACCATTTGCATTATGAAAACTCTCAGTTTATATCAAATATAACAACCTTTTTTCTGCAAAACTCACTTCTTCTGAGGTTAACTCTTTACATTTTGCATTTTCCCCATGGCGAGTGATAATAAAAAATCTACAGATCCAAGCTAACACCCTCACATTCTTATAATAGCTAGAAAATCGAGTAAATGCATCAGTGAAGTTCGGGGTCATGCAGGCAATGCTAGAAACCACGTTTTTCCTTCTCTCTGAAACAACTTTTTTTCATCTACTTCTGCCACTTCATACATAGGCCATTTATTTTGTTCCTGTTTAAGCCAGCCGGGTCCCTCCCACCATCTACTCTGTAGCAATGTTTTGGCATTACACCCTCTAGAAGGAAGATCTGCTGGATTGATTGAGCCCTGTATATAATGCCAGTCTTCAGGATTCGTGCATCTTCTTATTTCAGCAACGCGGTTCGCCACGAAAACACTCCAGTGGGAATCCGTTTTTATCCAAGTCAAAACTGTAGATGAATCACTCCAAAAGTACGCTTGGCACTTTGTCAGATTGAGAGCAGAAATGACTTGACAATACAAACGAACAGCTATAAGTGCCCCAAGCAACTCTAATCCAGGAATAGTTACTTCTTTGGTAGGCGCTACCCTTGATTTACATAATACCAACTGTATAGAAGTTTTGTCTTTAAAAGACGCACGCAAGAAAACGCATCCTGCATAAGACACCTTACTTGCATCACTGAAGCAATGTAGAGTAATAGAGCATTCATCAAAGGGTCCCATCATAAGTCTTCTTGGAATTTTACAATAGTTCAAGAAATGCACCCTTTTGAGCCAAGCTTGAAACTCCTTCTCTATGTTTTGTGGAAGATTTTCATCCCAGGAAAGTTTCATCTTCCATGTTTTTTGCAGAATTAGTTTTGGAATTAACGTTGTCGGACTAGTAAATCCAATAGGGTCGAAGATCCTTTGTGAAACTGACAACAGAGATCTCTTTGTATGGACATTCTCAGAAAAGGTCAAAGGGGGTAAACTGCAATAAATTTCATCACTTTCAGTGTCCCATGAGAGCCCCAGAATTGAAACGATTTTTTGATCGGAAGTCATGCTCATGCTTCTGAATGGTGCAGCAATCCACCCTCTAAGGTCAAACCCTCCTGAAGACATCAAAGTTCGAGATTCTTCTTTGAATGTGACTACTTCCTTTTCTGTTTCGAAACTGGCAACACAATTGTCGACATAGAATGATGCCTTTAATCTAACCGCTGTTCCTCTTAAATCCTGAGGAGCATTATCCAAATGGTGAGAAATTGTTGCTCCCAACAAGAATGGGCTTGAGGAAAGGCCGAATGGAACACGACAGTGCCTATAGGTAACTATTTCGTTTCGACTAGTATCCTTCCACCATAGGAATTTCAAGAAGTCTCTGTCCTTAGCACACAAGCTAATTTGCAGAAAAGCCTTTCTTATGTCAGCGGTAACACCAATTGCACGTTGTCGGAATTGCATCAAAAGGTTTGGAAGGCTTTCTATCATATTAGGTCCTTTTTCAAGACAAGCATTTAAGGAATTACCATCTTCATCCTTTAACGACGCATCGAAAACAGGTCGAATCTTTGTAGTCAGACTGGAATTCTTGATTACCGCTTGATGAGCTAAATAGTGGCCCGTGGCACTATTATTTGGAGCTATTTCTATTATACCTTCCTCGTGCCAGCTTTTGATTGCAGCATCATATTCTCCAAAATATCCTATTTTCTGAAGTCTTCGGGTATTAGCGATAAGTCTCTTTCCGCTTTGGCTTTGTTATCGCCAAGAATCCGATGGCTATCCTTCCAAGGCAAACATACTTCATATCTATTGCCTTCGATTACTTTGATATTTTCTTGAAAGTATTTGACAGTTTCAGCATCTAAATCCTATTTTGTCTTTAATTCTACCGGATCTTTTATGCCAATTGTCTCTAGATTCCAAAGTTCAGTGAGATCTAAATAGCAAAGTCCGACTGTATCGAGGAAGGTAGCTTGATTATTCACCGGGCCTTGTAGTGTCCAACCGAGCTTTGTTTCAATAGCAATGAGGTTTTTATCGATCTGAAGGACATTATTTTTCATCAATTGCCCAGAATAATCTGCTCCTATTAACAATCCGATCTCTGGAGCATCTCTTCTAGAATCATTGATTTTAATCTTATATTTCCGAAGTAAGGAACTTAAATGTTTGAATTTCACCCTTGGAATGTATCCGCAAATTTTGTCTTTATCTAGAACCGATAATTCGTATTTAAATTCGTCTTCCATACTTCGTATCTCTATATCAAAAATTCCATGTGCCTGAAACTCCGTTTCAACTCCTCCAAACAGATTGTGACTTAAAGTCTCCTGATCTGACGGATTTAAACCTAGGCTTCTTACTATGTCTTTCCGTACGTAAGATCTTTGTGACCCACTGTCAAAAAGTGCTCTCACAAGTTCTGTTTTCCCATCATGAACAATCTTCACCACTATAGTTGGCAAAAGCGTTGTTTGCATTTTTGGGTTAGACATCAATGTTTCACTCGTTTCATTGGAAACTTTAGGTTGTTCCCTTTTAAGATTTCTAGAACCTTTTAATTCTCTGCACATCACCGTCACATGACGTTTGTTACAAAATAAACATTTCACAAAACTTTTACACTTTTCGGAACCGTGGCCAACTTTTAAGCAGTTAAAGCAAGCCTTTTTCTTCCTTAGTAAATTTTTCTTATCCTCCAGTGAGAGATTGTGCAACTTAAAGCACTCGGAGGAACTATGTGTTTCCTTATCACACCATATGCAAGATTGAACTGGTTTCTTCTTTGAGTCTCCTGTATAAATACAGGCAGCTGTGGTTGGAACAGAGCCAACTTTGTCTGTAGTAGAAAAGCCTGTACGTGCCAACTGAAGGCGCTCTTCACTCTCAACTTCAATACGTAGAAAATTCAATAAATTTTCTAAGTTTTCCGTATGTGCGTTACTTTCCATACGCTGACGAGATCGCTCCCATGCTCTCAGTATTTCTTCCGGTAGTGTAGACTCTACTAGAGGGTACAGCATCGCTGCATAAATTTCACTTTTTACCCCTAACGTCTCCAAAGCTCTCAGTTGAGTTTCTAACTTATCATATAAATTGGATAGAGTCATACTTCCATCTTTCGCTGCTTGAGCTAAAACCAATCGTAAGATTTCGCGAACGTAGATTTCTACCAGTAATTCGTCGCGAGCAAACCTGGATTTTACTTGTTTGATAGCCTCTTTATAATTTGCACCTGAGGGAGGATAACTATCTATGAGCTCTCTTGCTGGGGAACCAATGACAGTAGCCTGCAATAAGTACTGGAATTTATCGTCATCATCTATATTTACATCTTCGTCTATTTTCTTAAATTGTCCCCAAAATTTTAACCAATTTCGGGTTTCCCCATTAAATTTTTGAAGCTCCAACTTCGGGAGTTTAAAATTTCTCTTTGTAGAATTTTCTAGAATTCCAGGTATAACTACAGGAATGGAATTCGCTATTTTACTTTCTACCTTTGTTTTTAAACTGATGTATTTATCGTGATATGTTTCATTAGTCTCAAAATCAGTCAAATACTCGTTTTCGTTTTCAGATTTCAGCAAAATATCAGAGATTTCTGACTGAACTTCATCTAGTTTATTGAATTTACTTTCTAACTGCGAGTTCAATACTCGGAGTTGATCAACATCTATGTCATCTTTCCGAATATCTGCTTCTAAAGCATTGGCAGCATTTGTAAATGACTGCCTTAAGGGCTTACGCTTTCGTAATAAATTTTCCATATTTAAAAACTTTCACAATAGTATATTCAGTTACTGAACTTACTTGCTTATAGCTTTAAGGTGCAACCGTTGTTTCGTTTCCTTTAGATCGCCATTTCGTCCTGTAAGCGGACGCCACTTGTTGAAAATTAGATTTTCTGGTTCGTTTATTTTATTGACGGATGAAATGGACACAAAAGAAACCTTTTTAAATAACAACGCTTTTAATCACAACGTCAGTTTTTATTTTAACACTTTTCACACCTTTTATAACGATAAGCATAAAAAGAATAACATCACGGAAAAAACTCAAAATTCAAAGATATTATTATTGTTGCCACAAACATTTCCAATAAGGCACCGTTACAACCATTGAGTATACACGTTCCTCAACAATATCTGTGCTAAATTTCAGGCCGATAGGTTCATTTTTGTGGATTTGTATACGAACGACATTTTATTCGGCAAAATCGCCACACATGGCAACCACGATGCTTATTTCACAGTTTTTTCACTACAGGGGTTACAATTACGGAAAGATTTTTGCGTGAAGAGCATAAAAAATCTCTTAAATTCCGGGAACGGGTGGACTTTCAAAGTTTTAAAGTGGACTGTGATTTATTCTATATTATTTTACATATCTGTGCTCAATTTCAGGCCGATAGGTCCATTTTTGTGGATTTGTATACGAATCAAATCCACAAACAAACAAACAAACAAACAAACAGAATTTCATTTTTATTTATAAGACTAGCTGAAGTACCCGTTCTTCGCACGGGAATGAATGGACTTTTTGATATTACGATTTGTGGTGATTACTATTCATTGTAATAAACAGATATAGCAAAGTGGATATCGCGTTATATTGTGTCCAATAATCATGCATACCGAATTGCAAGGCAATCGTTTGTACGGTGCAGAAGGCTATGCGGCGTAGCGCAATCTAGTGGCGAGTTTTAGCAGAACGGATACGGCGAAAATATTTTTCGCATTCAGATATCGATGTATACGAATTTTCATGACTACCGGCTGGACAGTGCTGAAGTTCATGTGTTGACGCGACATCTAGTGGCAAGTTATAGGAAAATGGATAGCGTCAAACTCTTCCCCGTGTTCAAATATCTATGTATACCTATTTTCATAGCGATTATTTGCACAGTCAAGAAGTGATACACTGCAGGGCCATCTAGTGGTTCAATAAAGTAATGATTTGCTACAGCGCCGTCAAGTGGTGAGTTTTAGCAAAATGGATAACGCCAAAATATTCTCATTGTTCAAATAGACATGTATACTGATTTTCAAGGCGACCGTGTTCAACTATCTATGTATACCAATTTTCATAACGATCATTTGCACAGTCAAGAAGTGATACACTGCAGGGCCATCTAGTAGTTAATTAAAGTAATGATTTGCTACAGCGCCGTCAAGTGGCGAGTTATAGCAAAATGGATAACGACAAAATATTCTCATTGTTCAAATAGCTATGTATACTGATTTTCATAGCGACCGTTTGAATGGTCAAGAATTTGGCCTGCTGCAGCGTCATCTAGTGGCGAGTTAAAATAATAATGCATTGCAGTGTCATCTAGTGGTGAGTAACATCAAAAGGAACGCAGTTAGAATATATTCTTCGTGCTCAAATGTGTAAGTATAAAAAATTTTATGCTGGTCAGTCGAACGGTATAGAAGTTGATGCTTTGCAGCGCCATTTAGCGGCAAGTTACAGCAAAATGGATAGTGAAAAATATTCTCCGTGTTCTAATATTCGCGTGTACCAAATTTCATCGAAATCGGTTGGACGATATTCGCATAGCAAACGGCTAAACGGAATAGAATTCAACGTTGTGCTGCGGCACCAAGTGGCAAGTTAAGGAAAACGGATAGCATAAAAACCTTCTCCATGATAAAAGACTTAGGTGAAATAAATTTCATCGTGCAACGGTGCTCAACGGTGCTGGAGTTTTTCAACCTCATAAACACATACCAACATTCATTTTTATCTATAACCAGTGTTATTATATATACCAGTCTCAAATAAAATCCAGGTTTAAATCTAAGCCTCGCCAAAGTGCCAACATACGCCATTTTGCAAGAGTTTTTTCAGGGAATCATTCGAAGCATTGACTTAGCAGCAATCAAAATGGGAAATGGTTCGACCG
Organism: Cheiracanthium punctorium; assembly: GCA_038373885.1. NCBI lineage: Eukaryota > Metazoa > Arthropoda > Arachnida > Araneae > Cheiracanthiidae > Cheiracanthium > Cheiracanthium punctorium. The sequence continues at coordinate 46,860 of JAWZYV010005840.1, read as the reverse complement.
CCAGGCATTTATTTGAAAAGTGGAATCCCTTAATACAGCCGATTTTTTTTTAATTATCAACTATAATGTGTTTTATTCATCGTTACTCCGATGTACTAAATGAGAAGATTTCAATTTTCTGAAATTTGGCGGAATTCCCCCAACTTAAAACAATGTACTCAATAGGCGAGAATTCTGAAGTTAGATTGCTTGAAATCCCTTAATAACTGCATTATTTCTTCACGGATCATTAAAATTGAACGCTGTATTCTAATAAAACCTTTGCACTTGTTTTCAAAAATCTATTTCCTTAAGCTCTCAATAAATTGCGCCAAGCCGAAAACTGGGCAAACCGCTAGAACTCACTTACTCAAAATCCATATTTCAGCCATTTTATTTTTTCGCCAAACTAAAAAAATTTACACATTAGCCTCGGAAATCTTCAATTCTTATTGTTTTGCGTGTAAAGCATTACATTCCTGCTCTGATTTCCCATGCACACGATATTATAATTTTAAAAAAAATAACCTTACGAATATAAACTAACAAAAAAAAAATCATTATTATTCTTTTATTTTTACTTTGAGAATTTAAAACATTTTATTCGGCAAAATCGCCACACATGGCAACCACGATCCTTATTTCACACTTTTTTCACTACAGGGGTTACAATTACGGAAAGATTTTTGCGTGAAGAACATAAAAAATCTCTTAAATTCCGGGAACAGGTGGACTTTCAAAGTTTTAAAGTGGACTACAATTTATTCTATATTATTTTACATATCTGTGCTAAATTTAAGGCCGATAGGTCTATTTTTGTGGATTTGTATACGAACGACATTTTATTCGGCAAAATCGCCACACATGGCAACCACGATCCTTATTTCACACTTTTTTTCACTACAGGGGTTACAATTACGGAAAGATTTTTGCGTGAAGAGCATAAAAAATCTCTTAAATTCCGGGAACGGGTGGACTTTCAAAGTTTTAAAGTGGACAGTGGTTTATTCTATATTATTTTACACATATGTGCTAAATTTCAGGCCGATAGGTCCATTTTTGTGGATTTGTATACGAATCAAATCCACAAACAAACAAACAAACAAACAAACAAACAAACAAACAGAATTTCATTTTTATTTATAAGATTACCCTTTTTGACTTACTTAATGACTTTCCCTCGTATATAAGAAAATATTTAGAAATCAAGTACCGTGTAATTTGGCAATCATATCGTAAGACAGCTACCGTCCTCAGATGATAGCTGTAGACAATTTAATAGTTTATTTAAATGGTAAGACTTTAAATACAATAATCTATAATAAAACAGTTGGAGTGATAACTATTTGTAAGGCAACAACGATAATCCTGACATCATCTAAGATACAATGTTTGAAATATGTGTATGCATCTCCTTGTATTTCAAGCAAGTGTGATATTTTAAATAAAGGTTTTAATAAACAATTAAATTTTATCAAATTTTATTTAAAATGTCGTGATTTAAAACACGAAAACTGATATAGACTATTTTTAAAAAAATTCCCCCAAATCATTTTCTTTTATGTTATTTTTTTTTCCTTTTATGCGTTCATTTCATGATAAAAACTAGCATAGCTCAGACACATTATTGATGAAACATAAGCTGCATTTTCTCACATTTGCCATTCCATCATTCTAGATTGACATCAATCTAGTAAAAATGATACCAGTGTTTATCAATCATATAGTGTAGGCTTCTGAAACAAGGAAAAACATGTAGTGGCATACTATTTCTATATTATCAGCAATTTAGCTGTTTCAAAGCTTATAAAAGGAGCTGAATAACTAGAACAAATATGCGTAAGAACTAATTTTTATTTAAAACATTTGTGAGTTTATTAATTAATATATTTGTTATAAATAAGTGATTTCCTTCCTCTTTATTCATTAGGCTTCTGAAACAGCTGTTATCAACAGCTTGTAAAGATTAATAATACTAACGCAAATAACTGCTTGTAAAACTAGTAACTAATATTTATGGATTGTAAATTTGTATATTGTATACTACTTTTTTGGCTTACGTGGATTTACTTTCGCAGTTATAGTTTTTGGAAGATATTTTTTATTTGTTAACTTAAATTTTTATAATATATCTTAGCAATCTGGTTACAAATACCACATAATCATTAAAAAATACTTTTAAAGTTCAGATAATTTAAATCTACATTAACTGTCATCGATACTATTACCTACTAAAAGTCGTAATTTAGTCCGAAATAGAAATAAAAAATTTACTAAGTAATTTATTTTAAATCGATTGCTTTGATATGTATTATAGCCATATATTTAAAGTTACCCCCAAAAAATGGATACCATAAGAAGAAAGTTCATCGCTAATCTAATTGAGATTTTCAATAACTTAACTTTCTTGAGTCCAAATCATGATAAACGTGCAGGGAAAAATATACATACTATCATCAATGAATGCTTATAAAATTCCTTTAAACTGATCTATTTATAATTGCAATCACTGTATTTTTTAAACAGGTCCCCTTTTTGGCATTTAAAAAAATATTTTCCTTTAGGAGATTCACATTAACCTTATTATGGTTAACTTCTGCACGTGCTTAAGTGCTGTGTAAGATAATTACATAAGGTACAGTCGCCAAATTCCGTCCCCGAGCTTAATTTCGTCCTCGTCGGTATATCCTTTTCTAAATAACGCCATCTAATTTTAATACGCCAAATCTAAAGTTAGTTATGTCAGTTGGTCATTGTAAGAGTATGACAGTGAAACGTAGCTCCTTGCGCAAGATATTTAAAAAAAGAAAACACTGTCCAAGGTCAGTTTTTAATGAAAATACTATGAGTACTGTTTAAATACGGATGTATTTGAGTTATTGTAATGAAATGTTTGACAAAATTTGCTGCTATTTCTTAAATTGAAATTGAAATTTTATTTAGGTTATGACATTTGCTTTTGGTTTAATGGATGATATCCACAAACTTGACAAATTCTTAATATCGTCCCCTCACATGAGCCTAATATCGCCGACGGGACGGTATTTAGGTCACTTTATCTGAACCAACAACACCAACGGCATCACCTAGGTTAAGCAACCCTTCCTCCCCGTTTGTAGTTCCAGCTGACATACAACCTGTTCCAGTTGTTGAGCCACCTTCACCGTCACCTAGGCGAGGCAAAGCCATGGTAATTACGGCTTCACCGCATAAACAAGAAATGATGGACGCCAAACGCGGAAAAAAAAGAGAAAGATGAAAGAAAAACTGGAAAAAAAGGGTTAGAAATTTAAAGAAAAATAAGACAGGAAGCAACAAAAAGAAAACCAAAAAGTGACGTAAGCAAGGTCGTAGCCATGGGGGGGGTTAGGGGGTCATAACCCCCCCTCTCCAATGAGGAATTTTTTGACATACAAAATGTATATTCTTCACTCCCTTATAACACACATGTATGCATAAATGTGAGTTGCAGTAGTCGTAACACCCCCCCCCTCATGAAAAATTTCTGGCTACGCTACTGGACGTAAGAATCAATCTTCTGGCTAGGACACGCCTGATGAAGACCCAATTTTAGTTCCTACTGACGAAGAAGATAGTGAACGATGAAGCTGAATGCCCAGTATGTCAGAAAATGTTTTCTCAAGATACAAAGAGAGAGAAATGGATAATAAGGATGGATAATAATGGATAATAAGGAGTAAATTTTATTTGTGCAATCTGTTTTGAGAATTAAAATTACTTAAACTATACCAATAATTAATAAAAGTCTGATTACATATAATAATTATGATTATTAATAATTACCTTTAAAGATAAAATTTAAGTTAACGTACTGATTATTGTGATCTCAATATCGTCCCCGGGACGTAATTAGGCGTCTAAAAAAATATTCTCAGAATTACTTGTTTTTTGTTAAAGCTATTTTTGTAGAAAAAGTAACAGAGTTAAGAAGTTTTTGACTCTTCAGAATAATAAAAAATATGTTTCGACTTAACTCTGATGTTTTATTTATTACTTCACTTTGTATATTATTTTAAAAATTTGCTTTTTAAAAAAGGGGACGTTATTTGGCGACTGTACCTTACAATTGAATCATTAAAATAAAAAATTAACAGTTTTATGTTAATATTTTCTAATATTTTTCTTCTTATTCAAATATTTTGCTCTTAAATACTACACTAAAAGAGATATAAGGACTCTGGTTATTTCAAGTAGGTATTGCCATTTTATCATTTACGATGATTTCTGTAATCATTTTAAAGCCACATACAGGGTGCGTTCTGAAAGTAATGCACATTTTCTGTGAAAAATAGATTTATTGATCCTATTGGTACAAATGGTTAAAATTCTTCAAAATAGTCCCCTTGTGCATAAATACTCTTGCGGATAGGATTTTGCTACGCCTGGAAGGCGCCCTGGAACTCTTCGACTAGAATGCCTCTCAGGAACCTTTTAACATGAGATTGGATGCTCCCCATCGACTCCCAGTGCTTTCCCTTCAGCTCCCTCTTTAGTCGGGGGAACAAAAAAAAAATCACACGGAACCAAGTCAGGAATGGATCATTTCTAATCAATCTCAGCAATTCTTCACTGCCCAAAACCCAAAGTTCTTTCTGCTCCATGTCAACACCTTCGGCAAAAGCTTCGCACAGACCTTTCGGATTTGCAAATCCTCCGTCACAATCCTATGTACCACACATTTTGACAAGTTCAGCTTGTTAGCGGTTGCCTGGATGCTTAACCGACAGTCTGACTTCAAAACTTCGCGCAGACGTTGGACTTTTCCATAGGTTAGGTCTGTTGTTGGGCGTCCAGAACGGGGCTCGTCAGTGACCTTCTTCCAGCCCTTCTTGAAGGATTTAGGCCACCTTCCACATTGGGATCTCGAATTCTTCCCAAGCAGCACGCAAAACTTTATCGCGCACCGCTGTTCCAGCGAACACTCCATGGTAAAAAAAAGACTTTGCGCGAAGACACGTCCTATCTCTCCTACTGCTCTGAGCAAACTGAAACTGAGCGCGTATGGAAGGACAGATTTCCAACCATATTTTTCTACCAATCCGAGCGCTCTGCGGTTGATAGTCGTGTCACAATTAAATCATGAGCATTACTTTTAGAACGCACCCTGTTTAAAGTTCAGAGTTTTTTTTTTTTTTGACAATAAAATGTTTTTAAAAATATTTAACATTTTAACAAATTATTTATAAAAATAAAATACTTAATTTAACCAATAAAAATAAAATAAACGAGGACGGACGTACTGACCTTTTCGACTGGTGCAAAAAAATTGGCACCCTTATTCAGCTCCTGCGTTCTTCTTCTGTGGGAAATGTGAAAAAACAATTGAACTTTTCCGTTTATAAATTTCGTTTATAAATAGAACTTTATAAATCTACAAAAGGGCGTTCCGTTTAAATCACCCTAAATAGTCCGCGATGTTTTATTTTATTTTTAAGTATTTTATATGTTTTAATCTTTTTGCACCAATAAATTTGAGTTTTCTCATTAAAGGTTTATCCTTTTATTTTGCTATTTCCAATTTTAGCAGTATCGCCTTAAATCATTCACTATGTTTCTCATCATTGCTACAAATTAACTTTTGCTTAAAAATTTACTAATTTCGAACAAATTTAAAAGAGCTCATTGCTTGGTTCTGCGTTCATTTGTTCGTCTGCTTACGTGCGCTTTGACTGCTGCAAATAAGCATCAATTTCTACTAAATTAATATGCAATGTGCCCACTAAAGTCTCTTTCCACCCTCTGCCCTTCGGAACGGCTGTTGCTATATTCATAAAAGTGGTGTCTATGCATAATAAAGTAGCCATGCACTACTGAATGAAACTGCCTAATGCGCCGCCAGGTGTATAACTGCGGAGTTAGCATTCCTAATTCTCGAATAGGGAACGAGATAGGGGAAAAAGTGATATACAACGTTGTAGAGCATCATCGATTTAGTAAGAAAAAACACATTGCGGACATTAAACGTGAAGAATAGAAAGAATAAAACGAGTACTTGTATTTCCTTGATTTCCTACACTGTGACGTCATAAAACTTAAATGCAAAGGGGAATTCTTTTGATTAGGGGTCAGTTTGATTCGTAATTCTCTTTCCGTTTAAGTTTGTTGACGTCACAGTGTAGAAAATCACGAAAATACAAATGAATGTTTTAATTGTTTTATTCTTTGCATCAGTGTTCACAGAGTCTTAACGCACTAAATCGATGATGCTCTATAACTTTGCATACAACTTTTTTTTTCCTATCTCGTTCCGTTTCCGTGATAGGAATACTAACTCCGCAGTTTTACGTCAGATGACGCAGTAGGTTGCTTTCTTGAATAGCGCATGGCTACTTTACTATACCTAGACACCACTTTTATGGATATAAAAGCATCTGATCTAAAATTAAGAGGGTAGCAAGGGGCTTTGAGCATACCGTACGTTAGTTTTATGTTTAGTGCACCATTAAAACTTCTGCCTATAGTATGAGTACCTCACTTACAGCAGGACAAAATAGAATTCCAGTACATTATTTTTTGTCTAGCCAGGTTGTATTTTATATCCATACATGAACAAAATATCATAAATTATATATCTGTGAATAAATCACTGTAGATTACATGTGAACAAAATATTGTATTTAATATATGAACCAAAAAATATATGATTAGTATTTATGTATGAACAAAATAAAAATTGTGCTTAAAAGTGTTTTTAATGAATGTGAGTGACATGAATATTCTATCTTGTTTAATATACAACAATTAATGAAGTTCTGACAACTCACATTTTATTTATAAGAGAAGTACTGCTTGCGTGACCATCATAATTGTCTAATGACGTTTCCTCATTAAACTGCCACATAAATGCAATTAGGCGTTTTTAACAAGTCGTAGTGAATAATATATAATACGTAAGATATTTCCATCAAAATTACGGGAATTAGTTCTCTACACATGGGAGGAAACTAGTTTAAGGAAAATACTTTAAGTAATTTAAATTTTGCGGCATTAGTTTAATTTATGTAAAAATCTATATTTCTTGGATATTATGCTATATAAATTCGCACTTAAATTAGGATTTTAGAGGCTTATCACACTTATTTTTGTAAAATATGTATGGTTAGATAGTTAGAGAGTACTAGATAGGGAAATAACTTGATCACGTATTCTCGTTTGCTATGGATTATTATGGGCGTAACATTAAATTTAAGTAATAACTAACATTATTAGAGAGTAAATTATCATGGTTGGTCTCTTTCAACAGTTATTAATTGCTGTGATTCAGGCCATTGTAGTACCTTCTTATTTATAGTACCCACAGCTGAAATAGCTTAAGGAAAATAAAGCAATTGGAAACTTTCCATCAGCCAACATATTACAGATGGTGCTTTTTGAAACCAAATTTATGTATTACCTTTTAAATTATAAATTTATAACACTAATACTATACTTTAACTGTCGTAAAAATAAAATACACTTCATAATATTAAATACCTTAAAACATGATGAAGCATGGAACTGCTCCAACAATTATAACATCGTTTAACTCGTCTAATCAAAAATAAGAATTCCTTTGTGAAAAGCTCTTTTTTATTTATTGTCTTCATAGCATCAGGGTTATCGAATTACGTGTGGAAGTACCGCAATTCAGAAAGTAATTAGTCACTGAAATATGAACTTTTCTGACTCTAGTCACTCATTACTAGAACTTGGGTCTCCCTTTACAAGAGTGGGATATAATTAAATCTTAAACCCTTTACTCAGAACATGGTGGCTAAATAAAGAAAAATGAGAAGTTGACTTTATTTAGCTTTTATACAATCGCTTTGTTTTATGTTCCAACCTATAAATTTTGTGTATAAAGATCTTTATCTTTTTGTTTAGAATATTTTTAAATAACTAAATTGATAATAACAATCCTTTGAGGATTAATTAAATTAAGATTTAGAAACAATTCGAAATTTATTTTATTTAGGTGTAGGATTTTTTAGTTCGTATTTTTTTAAAGTTATCTGAAAGAAAATGCGAAATAAATCGGCTCTAATTCTAAAAATCTAAAATTTGTCGGTCTTCATAATCCATGCATATTTTGTGGTGTATTCTGAATGCATCTCCACGTTTACCTGGATTTGAAATATTGGAAAATGTGCTCAAAGATTTATATATGTTAAAAAACTTTCGTGAAATATTTATTACAATATTTTCTCTAATTAAGAAAATATTGCAAAATCTAAAAATTTTCAGTTCGCAGAAGTTATCTTAAAACTGAATTTTTTTAACGTGTAACTCTAAAAATGAACTAAAGTATCAGGATATTTTTGTTAAGTCCTTAAAACCTTCGGCCCTGAATTTTGAATAAAGCAGATAAAAAATTAATGAATGGTTAGATGTGTAGGTATCTTAAATATGAAATATTATAACATTCAGCTAACTACCAAACTAATTTTTAAATGTTCTAATGATAGGGGTATAATTGAGGAAAATGAGAAAAACAAAATTACAGTTTTTTTGTATGAAACCTTCTGAAACATTTCTTTGTACCTGAAAACATGAAAATACTTCACACTTCTCATACATTTTGATTGCATTCATTCATGCATTCATAAAGATGCATTTAACTTTTGGCTTCAAATGGCTTGACACGTTTATTATTTTCTCTCCTGGAGATTTCCTGAAATCTACAGAGCAAAAATGATAACGCCCTGCCGTTCTTGCATTTATTGTTAGTAGGACACTAGGTTTAGGTGCTGAAATTCTTGAAAATGAAGAGTAATGCAAAGATGTGTTCTAATATAAGGACGTCGGGGCTGAAGGGGCTAAACACATCACTTTAGCAAATATAACTTGAGATCTGTAAACAATGCTATCTACAGTGTACTATAATGAGAGTAAAAATAATCTAAATTTTTAATAATCTATTATACTATATTAAGCATAGAATGTAGTTTAGAATATAGATAAATGATCGAATGTTCTGGTGAGTAAACTTTTGTAACACATAAACAAGTAGATGTAAATTAATAAATAATAATACGATAAAAAATAAAATGTTCAATGATTAAAATTTCTTTTACGATTTTTTTTCCCTCGTACATGTGCGGTTGTTTTGTTCTTAATAGCTTCTTATTTTCTATTCTTATAAATGAATTTTTGAGCATATTATTTTGAGTGCTTAATCTCTCTCCTCTCTCTCTTCATCCTACTATATTACGCTAATCCCTAAGTCACTGACTTACTGACACTGTAACAATTCCCATTGAACCACTCGAAGGTAAAACTTTTACCGTCATTAATCCAAACAGATTAAAAAGTTATTATATAAAAAAGGATTAAAATCTACCCCGTTTCTATGATCCGCTTGATGTTTTTCTTATCTTAATATATATATAAAATGCTAATGTCCGTTTGTAAAGTCACGGTTTTCTCTATCACCACCTACTCGAATTAACTTCCCGTTGGGGTGGTAAATACCCCTTGGCCTCACGGTGAAAGTAAGGGAGTTTGGTCGCGGTGGGTGGAAGTGGGTGGTTGCAGGTGGTGAAAATGTGAAAAAAAATATATATCTGTCCTTTTCTAACTCATGAGAACTTCTGAAATTCAACTCCAATAAAATATTTAAATTTAATGTTTATCGTCTGTTGCCATATCAGTAGGAAAACTGCATCTCAAGCAATTATCGTCTGTGAACCATTTTACCTGAAACACGATATTACATTTCAATTTATTCAAATACACTCAGATAATAAATAGGACAGTTAACAGTTATTAAACAAATTCAAGTTATTATACCAAGTGAAAAAGAACAAATTATTTGAATATTCTAGAGTGTTCTGGTACTAGCAATTTCGATGTGTTACGGTATATAAACCGAAATTCAGTGACTTTTCGTCAGTTTGATGGTGTTTGCAGTCGAGTAAAGATTAATTGAAATTAAGAGTGAACAGTAGTTAAACAAATTCAAGTCATTTTGACAAATGAAAAAGAATAAACTATCTGAATATTCTAGAGCGTTCGTCAGTGACACCATAATAGCAATCAAGTGATTAATTTTGTGTAACTTTATTACATTACATATACACAATGCCAAGGCTTAAAATAGTATTTACAAAACCTCAAGTGGATTCTAAAAGAAGAAAAGTAGCACGTCAACTTGAAACAGAACAAAGGGAGAAACGGCTTTCAAATATTCGTAAAGGATTAAAAAAAAGATAGAGAAAATTTAACCGAAGAAGAAAGAACACATATTAACGAAGAAGTGCGATCCCGAATGAGAACACTTACAAATCGTCAATCTGCTGATCAATGTGAAGTGGAAAATAGAAGAAGCAAAGAAAGAATGACTACTTTACGCAAAAAACGAGCTGCTACAAGTAAAATTGAGAATTTAGAACTTCAGGCGTTCCATTATGATTGCAAAAAAACAATACAGTGAACATCCAAATACTGTCATCGGAAAAATGGATACGATATGAGAGTATTGTCATGCATGGAAATTTAAAGGCGAAACTGCTGGTATGTGCTGTGCGAGCGGTAAAGTCAATTTACCAGCATTAGATGCACCACCACCACAATTACTCGCGTATATGACTGGAAAAACACCAAATTCCAATCATTTTCTAGAAAAGATACGTCGATACAACTGTTGTTTTGAAATGACTTCATTTGGAGCTTCATTAATATGCAAGGAAGAAAATTTCAGCCCTGTTTTTAAAGTTCAAGGCCAAATTTATCACCGAGTAGGCTCACTTCTGCCGATGTCCAATGAAACTCCAAAATTTCTTCAAATATATTTTGTTGGTAACGAAGAACTTGAAACAGACCAACGTTGCTCTAACATTCAGGGACTACAACGAGATTTATTCAAAAATTACAACGTATAATTCATAATCATAATCAACCAATAAATGTGTTTAAGACTTATCTAGACCAAATGGCTGCAGATAATTATAAGATCGTTATTCGAGCAGATAAAAGACCAGCCGGTCAACACGAAAGAAGGTTCATTGCACGACAAATGAACGAAGTTACCGTAGTAATTGTTGATAACGAATGTAGTCGTCGTGATATTACAATTCAAATGTATAATCTATACTATTAAAATCTGTGCGCGTCTGTCTGTCTGTCTGTGTGTAGCATCATCTCCTCCGAAACCGCTGGGAGTTGAGTTTCAATCGAGGTGTCCACTTATTCGAAAAATTCCGAGGAAGGTCTTCCGCTAATTTAAATTTCGAAATTCGAATTAGTTTAGGAGATATTGATAAAAAACCCCGTCAAAAACACTAATTTTTGCTCTCCACAACTACGCGATTGTAACCCCTGTAGTAAAAATGTGAGAAATAAGCATCGAGGTTGCCATGTTTGGCGAATTTATTAAATGATTTACACTCTTGCATTAAAAATAAAGGAATAATACTTTCTTCTGTTTCGAATATTTGCTAGGCAATTTTTTAATTAAAATATCGTCTGCGTGGGAAATCAGAGCAGGAATTCAATATTTTTTATACGCCAAAGGAAAAAGGATTTGTAAATTTCAGAGACTAAAGTGCATAACCTTATAATTTGGCGAAAAAAATGGCTTATATGGCGATTTGGGAAAGTGGATTCTAGTGGTTTGCACACAATTTTAGGCTTGGCGCAATTTATTGAGAGCGTAAAGAAATAGTATTTTTAAAAACAAGTGCAGGTTTTACTAGAATTTAGCCTGAAATTTTAATTTTCTGTTCAGAAATAATGCAGTTATTAAGGCGATTTTAAATGATTTTCATCAAGTTAAATAAATTGATTTAAGTTAGGGAAACCCCGCCAAATTTCAGAAAATTAAACTTTATCATTTGTATTGCTAATTCTATGCCCCGATTGATATGAGTTGGTGTTACGAGCGTATGAATAGATAATATTTTTTAATCCCGCCAAACAAGGTGTAATAAAATAGGAAGTCTTTATAAATACGAATGCTGTTTGAGATGAATGAGAATATTTTTAAAGCCCAGTTAGACTAGCTGGTAATGCCTTTAAAGTATTGCATTTATTGTGAAGTTTAATGTGTGATTCATTTTGGCTATTTGCCATCGACTGCCGACGTTAATTACGCCAAAATGGCAGTTCTAGCAAAGTAAACATAAATAAATCATTTCATATTCTATTTTTAACACTGCTACAGTTTCCGTAGCAACGGAATCCATTGTTGCCACTTAAGTTGTTCAATTTAATAATTAAGTGAAACCACTCATTTCTACATCTCTTAAGACCCAAAAAAGTGAAAACGCATTAAATATGAAACAAATAGAATTTTAACATATTTCCTTCGCGTGTGACGTCATTTTCACGTCATTGCCTTCTGTTTTGCTGTCAGATTATCCGGAGAAGCACATTACACGCTAACGCATGTGCTGCTTCGGCGGACATAAGGAAGCAATTTGTCTGGTGCGTATTTGCCTACCCCTCTGTGTGTCTAAATTGAAGCATTGAAACTTTGTAGACGTTTTATTTTTAAACTAGAAAAAGACAGATTAACGTCGTTAACGTGAAAGAAGCGATATGGAAAACTATTTAATTGGTAGCCGTAATGCGAAATGATAATCGATTATTCACATGTGCAAAGCAACAAAATTTCTAAAGTATGAAAGTCAGGAAAATGAAATGAAAATCCAAAATAAATCACCAGAGACTATAGAATAATTATCGTGTACGAGAATGATATTGCAATCATGTACATAACAAAAGCGTTTGCAAAGAATACAAAATATAATATGAAATTAATTGCTCTTTCTTCCCATGGCGTTTGTGGAATCTTTCCGAATAACGGGATCCAATGTGCTTAGAATATTTCATATAAATTACTTTTTTGTTAAAGTTCTATTTATTTTTTCATATATCTTCCAGTTACTCCAGTTACAAGACCTAGAGCTCTAGAAACGATTTCAGATTTTGTTTAATATATAAATTTGACACTATGCAATTAATCTATGTTAAAAATAAAATATGAAATTAGTTATTTATTTAGTGTGAATTGGCAGTGAGATCAACGTTAGTTTTATGTAACAAGTTTGCACGAAGGTAAATGTATAGGAGGGGACACTTCTCTTAGAAACTTGGATAACGCTGTTGTTGCAAACAGTTGGTGCTACGCACACTGGTTAACTGCGCATCTCCTGCTTCTGCGCATCCAGGTTGTTTATATTTCCATAGAGGCGAAGTCAATGGAGATCGTTGAGTTAGCGGAACTTCAAAAAAATATGAAATACATAGACTTATCAACGTGATATATAATAATTTCTGTCTTCAGGTGTGTTTTAATTACCTAATTGTCTTAAAATACTATTTCGTAATTAATATAGGCAATAATTTCGAAGCGAAGTAATATTATGTATGTAATGTCGTGTTATTATTTTGCCCAAAAGCTGTATTTTAAGAAATAATAATAAATTTAGAAGAATGTTATATGTGTGAATGCAATATTTAAAAAGTGTTCATTTATAATGAGGATCACACTCAAACAAGCAGTATTTACATTTATTTCATGCTGTGACAAATTTTAACACAGCTTTAAATTGCCGCTAAAAAACTCATGTTAAAATGTTAAATTCATGTTACATTAAGAACTCGCACCATTTTCTAATGTAAATATATACCGCGGCAGACGAAAACTTCTTTTCTGTGAGCCACGATATACACACTCGTTCACAAATATAAACTCAGTATTTTAACAATCTTAAGATAGAACATTTTTTTAATCTTTTTTTATTCATTTGTTACTAAGGCAACCATGTAGGCAAAAGCGAAAGAAACATTTTAAATTTAGTGCTCGCGTTAATAATCTCGTTCACATGCTAGGTCGGAAAATTAAAAACAAGTAAAATTAGTTATCAATCAGTACGGGAAATGCTTTATTCTTTTGCCGCTAGGATCGCTGCACGTCGCTAGATTTCCAATGTTTACATAATTGAAACTTCTTTGGGGTACCAAACGTTTAACATTACAGCTATGGAGAGTGTCCACTCCTATAGTATATCTCCGTGCAAGTGTGCTACTGTATTAAAGTTCATTAAGGGTAATAAGCTTTTCCGCTTAAGTTACGTCACAAATTTTTTCATTTGCGAAAGCGACAAGATCTTCACGGAAACAGGATGCATTTTTGGGTTCTGAACGTACAATGTGCATCGATTGTTTCGTGTACGTTTTTTAAATTTGAGTAAATTTTAATAAAGTCATCTGCAACATAACTGTGCTAATGCATTGTCCACGCTTTACGAAATGCAAGATAAGATAAAATAGTATTCAACATGATGTAAAGTTATTCAAATGGTATGTATGAATGCTATAAATTAAACCTAAAAAAGAGAATTATACGATGTAGAAATAAGGCATTTTTCGAAAGAGAAACGTTTCGTCTGCATACCGTAAAGTTCTTACTTTTCCGATCGCCAGTGACAATGACGCAGTTTTTGTGTCATCATGTTGCAATCGTCTCAAATTTCCACTCATGGAGTCAGCTTTTCGTCAGAACTCCAGCAAATTTTTCACTATTAGAGATTCCTATCACTGGGTTTAATTCGAATTATATGTGTGTAAGGAAAATATTCGTCTCCTACCGTGCGGAGAACGGGTAAGCAGCTAGTATAACATATAATATGTATAGGTATTTATCATGTGTAATATGTATAATATAATATGTAAATAATTGTGTAAATAAAACATAAATTTTCGATTTACTAAGGTGTTTCTTAGTTTAATTTATAATTATTTTAATCAGTTAATTATTTAAATAATTTGATATACTTTCCATACACCGCATGTTTAATGGTCGAATATGTCTCTCAATATGTAAGATAGAAATCTAAACTACCTACTAAAATGGATCCTTAAATAGATTTATACCATTAAACATGCGGTGTACTTTAACCTGAGCAACGCCGGGTTTCGCTGCTAGTTATGTATAAAATATTATAGAAAACAATATGTACTACTTTGAAAATCTGAAAATCCAACCGTTCCCAAATTTTAAGCGACTTCGGTATTTTCAGCTCCTTTTATTTCCGAAAGTAAAAAAAAGTTAATCATTTGCTTGATAAAATTAGGTGCCGCAAGTGACAATTACGTCATACTGAAGTCACGGTTATCAGAATTTGAAGGGAAAATCGTGATTTCAATTCGTTTAAAGTAGTTTTTCTAGATTACCCAGTTCTTTTCACAAGTGAAATAATTTCCTCTGCACGAATAATTGATATAAGAGGAAATGAAACGAAATCTTTCAAGTGCGAAAAGTTTGCACAAGTTTCTACTAAAAAATTCAGTTTCGATTTCGGTTCATAATAAAAACTACTGGACAAAGGTTAATTTTAATGAGTGTAGACACAGTTTTATCGAATGCTTTTTATATAGCCCGCTATAATTTCATATATATATATATACAGTATTAATAGAAAAAAAATTCATAAAAATGACATAATCTCAACATTAATGCAGTCTTAATATGAAAACATTTCTCTTATACATATATAACTCATAAGTCATACATAAGAGTCTCCAAGAGTTACCTGCCCTTTGTATTGTCGGGTAGATGTCAAAAGAAATCTATTTCCGTATCTTTTACTTTCACCTGAGAATAAAAGACGGTGCATTTAGAAAAACGCTTATGCGTAGTTGTTGAAGCAAGAAATTAATGTGTTGTCGATCTAGGAATCAATTCTGATAGTCGAACAGCGAAAATGTCAGAAAACGCGAATGGAAGAGCGTTTAAACGAAGATTAAAGGTACTAATGGCTCATGAAAACGAAGTATTATCATTTTTTTAATTCTCCATGTGAGGCATGCACGATATTCGGAAATACAGATTCCATTTTAAATACGTCTACAGCCAAAAAGGCGTCAAAATTTTGTGAAATTCTTTGGCTCAATTAACCAAAAAAGGGTATTTCGATGGAAAAAAAGCTCAAAACATTGTACCAAATGGCGAATAATTATTCGGTTTCACAGAAAAGCAACCTTGATGAGTTCTAGGAGAACTTATTTCTTTTCTGCTCGCTTTTGTAACGTGGTAATATGAAACTATGAAATATATAGCACTTTTGTAACAGGTATAATATGTAACAGGTTCATAATAGATTCTCAATTTTCAAAACGTCGTACTTTTGAAATGTGCATACAACCTCCGTACAAAAACTTTACCGATTAGTAAAATGAGCAATATACACTAATGAGATGATGTATAAATTAATAGTCTTAGAGATATTTTTAAAGAAGCATGATCAGAGGCTGTGATAAATTTGAATGGGAACGGTTAATGCTAGAGTGCAAGAAAAGAGTTTCATCCGTAATTTCTGCTCAACTCCTCAGTTGCCATCAAACGTGATTTTTTTATCCTTTGAGAACCATTTAAAAGTGGTTTAAGTCATATTTATTTTCATATCTCTGAGACGTTTTATGATGAAAAACTAGAATTTCTTGCATCACCTCTTTAGTGTATGGGACACATTTTACTAACTGGAATTTTTTTTTTTGTACGGGGATTGCATAAAAAATTTAAATATTGTAACTTTTTTAAACTTAAGAGAAACAGTTTTTCTTAAGGCAGTCTTTTTTCCTGCTTTATTTTGAGCATATTTTCAATTTATATTGTTTACCTATCTCTAATAGATAAAGAATTAAAGAGTATAACCATATTTTTGGGATACTCTGTATATATATATATATATATATATATATATATATATATATATATATATATATATTATAATGGCCATCACAAAATTTCTACTTTGAAAAAATGAAATAATATGTCTTATTTAACTGTTTCTTTTTTAAATTAAAATATATAATTCTATTATCAGCCTTTTGCATCATGTTTTTACTTCTGCGATCTACTATCCTTTTCTATTATTAACTTTCATAAAAAACGTAAATATTTAGCAAACAAAAACATTGAACTAACGGGCTTAGCCCGAGGCGAAAGCAAGGCGCGCCCCGTGAGCAGGTCTCGGGCCTTCGTAGCAAGATCACAATTAGTAACAGACCTGACAGGGCCTTTTCTTAAAATCGGGCCTGGCCAGCCTTTGGCCTTTTTTTCTTTCTGGCCGAACCGGCCCTTGATCGAAAAAATGCTGGCGACGCACATTTTCTAATGCTGAGCGAGTAAAATCAAAACAGAAATCCAAATGAAGTATAGACGCCTGATTTACTATGCAGCTGCCAACAACCCATCCATACAGGAGCTTTATTCTTTACAAATAACATAATTCAAAACAATATAAATGCTTTTAAAAAAGTTTTTCATTTATCTATGCGTGTACTGTACTACTTTGAATGTAATTTTTTTTTTTATAGTCCACAGCGAAATTTTCCCCATTCGCACATATAATTATGTGGGAGTTACCATAAATGATGGTTCGTTTCGTTTTGAACAAACATAATTAAACGCATGTTATGAAAAACATGCGGTTTATGTTATGGAAAACATGCAACACCCTGAAGGAAGCATGCAAATAATATGAAATTTACAACATGCATTAGCTGAGGTGAGATATGCAAATGATTAGAATTTCAGCGCAGACGCACATCAAGCGCGCCTGTGGCGCCACCTCAAAGCGCTATTTAAGGCTTGGAGATTTCGACGGTTTCAAGTACAGCAATTGTGTTTTTCTTGCTTTTTTTTCAAAAAAACGATAAATTATGCCTCGTAGGAAACAACGATCATCTTTTGATCAAGTATCCGAGTTTGACAGAGGAAGGATAGTGGCATACCGAGATTGTGGGTTATCTTTCAGGGAAATCGGTCGTCGTATTGGACGAAACCAAACAACTGTGATGCGGATATGTGATCGTTGGGTGCAGGAGGGTACGACGGAGAGACGTGATCGACCGCATCGACCTCAGTGCACCACGTCACGTGATGACAGGCAGATTGTACGCATGGCAGTGACGGACCGCTCAGTCACATCACGAACCATATCACAGCAGATTCAGTCTGTAACGCATCATCCAGTGTCTGCGCGTACCATTCGACGTCGTTTACAGCAGAATGGTCTGTCCGCAAGACGTCCGTTGCTTTGTCTACCTCTGACGCGGAACCACAGACGTCTCCGCCGCCAATGGTGCGATGAAAGAAGGATGTGGACGACAGAATGGAATGAAATTCTCTTTACTGACGAGTCACGCTTCTGTATGCAACACCACGACGGTCGGATTCGAGTCTGGAGACACCGTGGAGAGAGGATGCTGAACAGCTGCATTATGCACCGTCACACTGGTCCTGCACCGGGTATTATGGTATGGGGCGGTATCGGATATCTCTCTCGCACTCCTCTAGTACGCATTGCCGGTACTTTAACCAGCCAGCGCTACATCTCCGAGGTGTTGGAGCCAGTTGTCCTTTCTTACCTTCAGGGCTTGCCAACAGCCATATTTCAGCAGGATAATGCACGGCCACACGTGGCACGCATTGTCCAAGGGTTCTTCGTCAATCACCAGATTGAATTGCTTCCCTGGCCGGCGCGCTCTCCGGATCTTTCGCCGATAGAAAACATGTGGTCCATGGTTGCTCAACGACTGACCCAGAGTTCATCCCCAGCTGTCACACCAGATCAACTTTGGCAACGTGTGGAAGCTGCTTGGTCTGCTGTACCCCAAGAACACATTCAAAGTCTCTTTGAATCAATGCCGAGGCGTGTGGCAGCTGTGATCTCCAACAACGGCGGCTACTCTGGGTACTGATTTTGGCAGGAACCACGCTTCATAGAATGCTGTAAATTTAATCATTTGTTACTTGGTCAACATGTTATCTACACAATAAATTTTGTTGTGATATCTCTTGTTTTTCTTGGTGTTGCAATTTGGGTGGCCAGCAGTGTATATATATATATATGTTTACAGTGGAATAAAAAACGACTATAGTCAGTGTTGTTATCAAACTCAATGTTATTAGCCAATCCTTTAGTCAATTGATTGGTGCTCTGGCTTGTAATCAAGTAGTCCCAGTATACTCAGGAGCAGTCATTGTAGTTCGGCTGTACAAAATAACTTCTTCCCTCTAAGTTCAATTTAAATTTGTAGTTTTTCAGTAGAAGTTCTTGTTATCGTATAAATTAATCACTGTGCTTTATATTATTACACTATATGTATATAACATATAAAAATTATAAAATCAGTATTAAAATATGATTCTCCTTAAACGATAAGTTCAATTAAATTTGGTGGGGTCGGGACGAGCCGAGAGTTAAATCATGATTTTTAAATGGGCCGCGTCGGCCTGTCCCTCAGTTTAGTTTGGCTACGAGCTGGGCTGGACAGAGGTGACTGTTATCCTGAACCGGACCGGGCTGGGCTTGCAATTTTCGCACCGTGCAGATCTCTAATCCGAGTATCGCTTTATTAGAAAACATAGCGAGCAATTTCTGCTTATATATTTAAAAAAGAATGAGTCACATCCTGTGTGGCAGATGTTATGAAGCCTTTTGGTCCGTCTTAATACCTTTAAAATAAAAGGCATCAAAGTAGATAATTCATTGATGTGCTCCACATATTTTAATCCTGCAGCACCGCAGAAAGAACAAAAGCGCATCACGATAGGAAATTCAAAGAAACTTGCTTGATTTTCTTGAAAGGTTGTACTTATTTTTTATCTAATGATGTAAAGAAAAAAGGAATAATCCTTTGAAATAAATCGTTTTAAGCGTTAATGTGTTAAAAAGAGAATGTCCCGGTAAAGACTTATGCAGAGGTTGAATATTTTTCTTTCTTTTTATTACAGCATAGTTCTTGTTATATTATTACCCTCCGCTAAAGAGGGTAATAGTTTTGGGCAGACAAAAAAAGTCGTGGATGATAATTGATAGTAAATAAAATCTTACAGATCTCACGGAAATTTGAAACACACCAAGATCCGACACATGATTGGAATAATGGATACTTGAAAAATTTCAAAGTAACGTCAGATGAAACAAAAGGGGAAACTGTAAGATTTTGTCAGAGCGTCTGCGACTGGCTGTCAAGTTCCCGAGGTTCCGATTTCATTTTTCAGAACTTGGATTTGTTTCCAGAGTCGCGTTCAAACTTTTGTCCCTCCTCGGAGCAAGTGGTGGTGTTCTGTCGTGGCATTTCTAAAATTTTCATTTTTGCGGGATCAGTGTGAAATAGCTCGTAGGCTTGGTATTTCACGCTCTACTGTTCAGTATTACATCGTTAAATATCAGAAGAATATACCCGGGACTGTTGTTCAAGGCCGCGCTGGCCGTCCTCGCCAGTTGTCTGATCCGGAAGAAAGTCATCGTGAAACTAACCGTCTATTTATGCAAAGAAAAAGGGAAGATCCAGATTTTCGTGCTCAAGAAGCGGAATCCAAATCCAGAAGACAAGACAGAAAACGTTTACGACTCTGTCTAGATATACCATCGAAAAGACCAAGAACAGATACTGATCTAAATGTAAGGTGTGAAGAACTAGAATTTCGTAAATTAGCTGAGAAATTTTTCGAAGCTGTTGCTGATGGTCCAATCCACCAATGCTATTGTTGTGATCGACTGTGGTTCAAAAAGTCAATAAGAACCCATTCCAAAACAACTTTACTGTCCAAAGGAGCGACAACGGACTTTATAAAACTAGTCTTTTACAAAGATATCGATGATATTGGCAAATTTTGCAAAACATGTTACGATTGTTTGATTAAATTGACAATACCAGAATTAGCTATAAGCAATGGCTTCGAATTCCCCGAAATACCGGATTGTTTAAAATACTTGACACCACTGGAAGAACGGTTGGTTTCTCCCCGTTTGATTTACATGCAAATACATCCTGTACATGGCTGCCAATACAAATTAAAAAATTCTGTCAAAAAACCTCTTTAGCGGAGGGGAAACTAATTTCAGCTGAAGGCTGAATATTTTTTTTTTTTTTTTATATTTATTTAGTTTTGCAGCATTGTATGATTAAAAAATAATACAACAAAATTAAAGTACATTTATATAGATTTATCCGCTCGTGAAAAGAAAGTTAACATCTTAAACTGCAACCAATCAAAACGCATACACACTTATTCCGCGTACAAAAACATTAATGAGGGAAAGTTTAGTTAGTTAGCAATAAAATCCTTTTTTTTAACATAGGAGGAATAAATGTTTTTAAGATGCACGTGACTAATATATATCTATTTTAATATGATGAAGTTTTTCGATGAAGTTCCAGAGCAAAAGGTATTAATGTAGTGTTAATGAAAAGTACTGTTAATTAATGTATCCACACATTCGTGAAAGAAAATTAAAAATGGACAAACCTAAATATGCCACATAATCAATTCGTTAATGCCGAAAGTAAACAAAAATAAAATGTAGTATGCCTTTTGAAGCAGATGTTCGAAATCTATCTTTCCTAGTTAGTACCACAAGTGACATCAACCCACAGAACATTGAAGTAACGTTCGTTACGAAGGAATTTAGCCTTCCATACTTTCAAATAGGTTTTGATATACCCCTTCGAAAATGTGAACCAATTCTTAAAAAATCACTAGTGACTAGTGAATTGAACAACGATGGGAGTCTAAGACACCGAACTAGACTTTTACCTATGCATCTGACATGAAACTGTACTGTCACGTAATACTGTGGCGCTTTAACAAAATCATCTGAAGCACTGTCATTCAAGAATACTGTCCATAAAATACTGTGCATCTATCTTCTCTAGTTAGCGCCACAAGTCACACCCACAGAACTTTGAATCAACGTTCATTACCGCGGGATTTAGCCTCACTAACTTTGAAGTGGGTTTGGAACACCTGGTCGATAATGTGAACCAACTCTGAAAAATCAGGAAGACTAGTGAAGTGAACGAGGTTGTGAGGGCTAAGGCACAGAACCAGACTTTTACCAAAGCACCTGACACGAAACTGTTACGTAATATTCTGTCCTTAAACAAAAAAGCCTGAAGCACTATCATTCTGGAATACTGTGCAAAAATAATCAGTAAGTTCTGGCAACACTTCTTTAAAAGAAATTTAAAAAATAATACCAGGTTGTAACAAAAGTTTTCACCCAGATCTGCTCGAGTCAGCTCGTGCGATACCCAGCGATTGAACTTGTAGATAAAGTTTATGTGATGGATACCGTGACTAATGGACATGGCACTAGCGTCTAACGCCTTAGCTAACTTTCGAGTGGTTGAGTACTAATCTTCTACAAGTTCTCGCAGGCGGACCTCGTGAATATGAGTAGGCCGGCCCTCTGCTTCTTGAATGTCACAGTCTTTGTGTTTGAACTTTCAGTACCAAACCTTCGCAGTGTCACATGATACAACAGTAGTACCGAAAGATGTACACATAATTCGTTGTTATTCTGTAGCTGACATTTTGCACTAGAACTAGAATTAAATGAGGGTTCTAATTCGGTATCGTAATAGTTTTCAATTTGAGTTACCTTGTACTAATGGTAATGATATATTTTTATAAATTTCACAACACTTTTCTAAAGTAACTCTCTTTCAACTGCTAAAAATCGTTTGTCAAAATATGAGCAAAGAGTCAACGCGAACTGTTCGTGCTGACATTTGCAGTGGCGGGATACTTTCTTTGCAACGTAATAAATAAATAAAATATGCCTTATGTACATGTTTCAACCAAACTTACAAAGTTCAAAATCCTTTACACGATAACTTCTAGCGCTCCTTTATTAACTGGATCATTTTTTTTTCTGGGACCTGTTGATTACAATTGAGCCAGTCTAAGTTGACTACCCTCGAGAGTAACAAAACTGGTCATCTTACAAAGGTACTAAAGTATGCAAAGTATGGTAGTTGTACAGTGACACTTTATAAAGTGGTCAGGTCACTGTAAACAGTTGATTAATATGCTGAGAGAGAGAGAGAGAAAGGGATAGGCAGAATAGTGAAAATAAGCGAGGATTCAAGCAATGAAATTAAACTTTATTGTAATCGGTTGTATAACTAAAAACATTTCACGTGTACAACACAACCCTACTAATATATAAATGTCAATGTTTGTATGCATGTTTATTACTCTTTCAAGCTTGAAATGTTTGAAGGATTTGGATGAAATTTGGAATAAAGACAGTTAAAGTCCTGGATTAACATATAGGGTACATTTTATCGCGCGAAAAAAAGCACTGTTCCTATAATATACAAAAAATATATTTTCTAAAAAAAAGAATACGTTTGAGTTTTTATTTTACAGAGCCGTCTACAGAATGCGCAAACTTATAAATACCCTGTTTTTTAATAAATTTAACATCAGCTTTCTTTTTCCGCAGGCTAATTTGAAGTAATTGTTAGACGGTTTCATTTTATGTTATGAAATCTTAATTGAATGAGTCACATCACAATCCATCAGCATGCTTTTTTTCATGCCATGCAAAAATATAACATTTTTTAATAAGCAGGACTGCAGCATGTAATATACATTTATAAGAAACCCACTGTATCACGTGACTGGTGCTATATCATCATTCAATGATGCTACAAAGCGCAGCTTTTTCTCATTCTATTTCTATCGTATTATATTCAGAAAAAGGATCTTAGAAACATTAATTTTAATTTTGTTTAATCCCACTCGCAGCGCACTGGGCCGCCAACTTCGAAGGGGCGTCGTTTCGAACTCAAAAACTAAGTAAAGAATAAAAGTAATAAAAGCAGGGGGGGCACTTACCCTAGGGCCGCCCCTATTTGCAACCATCTTAATTCCATTCAGAATCTGAGCGACTTCAGTGGCATGGAAGCCCTTGAGAAACAGAATTCTCTTCGAGCAAAATTTATTAAGATGGCGAACCAACTAGTCGCCGGAGGCGGCTAGTGTTTAATTAAGTAAATAAAGAATTTCAGAAAATTATATACTTAGAGTGGATATTTACATTAGCGCATATATTAGAGAGAAACGCCTTACTAGCTTAAATTAAGAAATAAATGATATTTTGAAAATGTTCTCTATAACGCCATAAAAATAGTGCATCTCTAATAAGTAAAAAAGAAAAATGTTTTCAACCTGTAAAAACTACTCATTTCACATAAAATGTATTTTTCATAAAAATATTGTCTTAGTAAAACTCTAGAATAATTCCGATATATTTTAATGTAATTTGAAATGCATCTCTTATTTCCTATTTTGAAATACTTTCAGTGAATATGATTTATAGTTAAAATCGTGATACAACATTCACCAGTGACGCAAACGGAAAATTGCGTGCTCTATGTACTATTCTGTATATGTTCTCATGTTTGACAATGCTAAACATTCTAGAACTCTAAGTTTTGAATTTATGAACGGACTTCGCTATCAAAAGTTTTATTTGCATTTATTAATAAATCAATAAAACTGATAGATTATTTTCCATAACTTCCTTTTTCTTTATTCAAAGTAGTTAGTTACATGTAGATTTGACATTTAAGGTGAATTTAATTTAAGACCTACTGTTTCAAAGATAAAAGTCGTAGAAGAATTATTGGTGTTAATTTCGTAAAATAATTAATAATCGCTTGTTCTTAAACAGTTAAAAAGTATTTTTATTCGCATTTTAGTGCGTATGGGGTGCATATGTTCTCCCAGCGAATAAAATTCCATGTATAGGTACAACAGACAAATATTGCAATCAAATATCCCTAGATGGAACTAGTAGTGGCATAATAGCCCGACATTTGAGATAATAAGGATAGAGGCGCTAAGTAATACGTGATCAGCTGTTAAAGACATGTTATCTTACTTATTGAACCTTCCCTTTTATATACAATGATTTTTATCTTAAATTTCCGTGTGATGTAAATTTTAATGCAACTGTTTTTATTATTATTAATTGAGGATTCTTGAGAACCAAGAAATGTATTTCACATTATGTTTACATTTTTTAACAATTGTTATATTTAATTTGTGTATTTGGGAGTGACAAAGACTGAATGTTTCTCCTCCTTGTTTACTTACATTTAAAGTACCTCAAAGATAATCCTTGATTGCAAGAAATACACTTTGAATAATCTCCAAGAATGTTTTTAACAACTTCGAAAGCAGTCCAGTAGGAC
This sequence comes from Cheiracanthium punctorium, assembly GCA_038373885.1. Lineage (NCBI taxonomy): Eukaryota > Metazoa > Arthropoda > Arachnida > Araneae > Cheiracanthiidae > Cheiracanthium > Cheiracanthium punctorium. Next base: position 21,876 of record JAWZYV010005840.1, on the reverse strand, counting down.
AACTAATGTGCCAGTTTTTCCCAACAAAACAAAATATCATGGTGCGAAATAGACGCTACATTGTTGCAGTTTAGGATAGTGGTATATAGATAAATAATAATTTCGTTAAAGGTATCCTACATAAAATAAATATTTGAATTGCATCAAAGCGATTTTCAATTAAACGATGCAAATGATAAATATGTATTGGTTTCAAAGACGAACAAAGCCTGAATCAAAAGGCAAATATTCAAATTTTTGGAGATTTAATCCAAGAATTATTTATATATGTTTATATATATTTACGGTATAATATTTAATTATCGTTACTAATTGAGTCGTAATATTTGACTCTTTTCTAAAAGATATAAAACCAGTGATGATGCGCTAGATTTTTATAGATAATATGCAATCTCTACTTGAGCCTAAATACGATGTCAAGTGTGTCGATACAGTCGTTTCCTTGTTATAACTTTCATCACATGTTCTTTCCTTTTTTTTATTTAATTTTTTTTTCTTCTTTCACTTTTATATATATTTCATAGTACTTTCAGCTTAGTTAAAGGAAAATTTACACTTTATAACTCAACTGTTTAAAATTTTCATATTCTCTTAAAATTCACCAATTTCTTAGGATATGCGTTCTCCCCCTCCCTTAAAACAAAGCTGTATTTTATATGCACTAATATGAAAATAAATACTTTTCTTACGATATCGTGAAATTAGTTCAACCAACAACAGGGATTAATTATTGAAAACACTGCAATATCAAGTACAAATTCATCTTTTTCTCACATACTGCCCTTTTATACATAGTTAAAAAAGACCACTTCAGACAATAAAAAGCATGCTACAGCTGTTACACTTACACGGTCACGTGAACCTATTCACGATATTAATTTAAAAATTGTTTTTATCGCCGTAGTTTTCATGAAATTTTTGATAATATACATACCATAATATTCCGGTTGAAAACATATCGGAAAAAAATTGGATCAACTCCAGACACTTTTTCTTTTGTATGTCAGAAGAGTAATTTCGATTTTTATAGGGAGTAGTATTTCTTTTTTCATCACTGACTTGCATGTACGATATTGTAGATGTGTTGTTTATTGCTGTGAACGATTTGTCTTCTACAAATGTCGTTTAGATATTGTTTGTTTTTTCCTCTAGATAAAAAAAAAACGTTCGTAAGCATTGCCTTGTCAGAGTCGGAGACGAAGTTTAGTACTAAAAAAAATGGTGCATATTTTATTTCTCAGGATTTCATATACCAGATGTACAAAATCCGAAATTAATGGTCAGGTTCTTAGCAGCGACATCATTTTTTAACGCTGATAAAAGTACTGAATGTCTGGAAATAGTTTTCGCATAGTCCGCTTTTCAAATCTTGAATTATGAAAAAGATTAAAAGTTCTACAACTTCAAACAAAAGTTTAATGGAAAATAGTTGTTTTACAGTTGCTTTAGACAATACATCTAAATATTATTTTGAAAGTTCAAGAACTTGGCACTGTAAAAGGTTCTAATAAATGTGTTTTACAGTATAACGTTAAAAACATACTAGCCCAACTTTGCATTAATGCAACATCATTAGTGATATCGTAAGCATCATATAATGTTCATGTTAATGCATAGAGTTGCTTCTGTATTTTACAAAATATGCTTAAATGTGTCTCAAAACCAAAAGAAGTATTTAATATTATTCTATTAAAACAAATTTACAAATTTTAATGAATAAGTCTAAAATGTTTATCCCTGAAAAAGAAAAAATTTAGACTGGTAATGGTTAAAAATGCAGTAAAGAAAATCCCTTTTTATGCAGGATGGTATGCTTTCCAAGTGTTGTCGTGACTAAAGAATCATTCTATCACACCTTAACTGGGTTCCATTCCCGGAATAGATTTGAGTGTTAACTTGTCAATCCATTCATTGGTGGTAACGCTGGCCACCCGGTAGGTGCTTCCGTAATAAAGTAGTCAGTATATTCGTGCCTTAGTAGTGGCGAATGCTTGAGGAAGTGCCCCCCTTTTGAAAAAAAGTACAGAACGCTATATAATGAAAGTTAAAGTTATAGAACTGATTTTAAAGTAATATTCTTATAATATGGACGCAAAGAAATTATAATCATAAACATTTTCAAAACGGAATTTACGAAATGTTACTTCTGCAGGAGACTGAAAGAATAACTTTATTTACTATGCCGTTAAGAGAAAGTGGTTGATGTTCCATTTCAATCAATAAATATTTGTTAATTGCTATTGCTAGTTTTATGCATAATTTCATCGCAGGATGGAAACAATTTTACCGGTAACCAACACCAAGCTATTCTATTTATTTGCAGAAGTTTTCTAGAGTGTTTTTTCATTGTGATTTCACGATCTAAAGAGAGCAAAAAGCCGGATTGTTAGTAGACTGTACATTCTAACCTATATGAATTCTAACTAATATGAAAATGATTTGTTTAACAGAGCTTGTACAGGGTGTTCAGCAAATAATACCATGATTTCAAAATTAAATATCTCAAAAACAAATATCATTAGAAGGGTGCAGCAAACGTTATGATTATCATGTAAGCTGTAAGAATTTTATTAAGAAGTTTCGAAACAATATTTGTAAGAGCCGCAAACAGATGGCGCTGTAATTGCAGGCCTCCATAATGGAATGACCTCGTACTCTCCCGATCTGACTCTTTGTGATTACTCATTTCTTCTTTCACACTGTCTACCGGGACCATCTTAACATGTAGGAAAAGCTTGAATCATCGATTTGTTTGGTGAATCCATTGCCGTTGAAACATTACGTTCTGTGATGACAAATGTCGTTATTCGTTTGCGCTACCTGTGTATGTCGAACGGTGAACATTTTGAACAGAATGTATGGTGACTGGTTTCAGAGAATGAGTTTATGCTTATACATGATGATCGTTGAACAATTTTGACGTGCAGCTAGCTCCATCTGTAATCAGTGTCGTATGCAAGGGGAGGGGTGGTTAGGGGCTCTAATCTCCTCTCACACACAACATTTTTAACACTAAGTTCATAATTATTTAATTTTCAATAGAAAAGTTACGTCTTTTGGCATTAAGATTATGTCTGCAACGCCCTCCCCCCTTTTAAAAGAAGTCTGTGTATACCATTGTCTATTATAAGCTATCGTAACTACTTTTACAAACTTATGTATAAAATTTTTACAGGTTACATAATAAACGTACCTTTCGCAGCACCAATAAATTGAAATTTGTTTTAGAGATTTTTAGTTTTGAAATCAGGGTGTTACTTGCTGGACGCCCTGTATCACAGGGATTAAAACTGATATTCGGCTATTTTTTATCTATGTTCTGTAATTATTAAAATGTAGAGTACAATATAATTAAATTGCACATTTCCATACATGAGAAAATTAAAATTATTTTGCTATTTATAGAAATTAGTTTGGGTATCTCTTTTGGATAATTATTTAAAAATATTTAAGCGAAATAAGATTCAGCATTTAAAATTACACACTATTAACATTTAGTTTTTATTACTTTTAGGCCAGAAATTCACATATTTTTTTTTATAATAATTTTAATTTTTTAATATTTTTATAGCTAATTTATTTTATATTTTATGCGAAGCTGTTGCAAGGTGTAAAAATATTTGAAAATGTCAGGTTGAAAACTATAGTGTAACGAAATAATAACTTAATTTGCTCTTGTATTGTATGCTTCGTCGTGAAACTAGTTTTACAGGCATAATAGCGACGTCCTAAGATAATGGTAAAGCTAGCAAAGTAACCCCGTAGTCTTAACGACGAATTTGGCGACTTGGCGGCGGATTTGGCGACCTTGGCGACAAATGGTGCCTTCTAGAAAATTCATGTCTCGAGACCCTATGTTAATTAGGGAAGATTTTCCTAGAATATTCTGATGACGCCATTACCTCTATAAAATCTCCTGTTTCTCTCCGCGGTGGGGAGTTCAGTGATAGACCTGGAAGCAGCGCGGTTGTCTCTGTGATATGGACAGCGTCATTGTTATGCTTATTTATGATTTTCTTTAGCACATGTTACTGATTTTTGCATTATTTTGAGTAATTGGGCTGCGAGCCGTAGAATGAAGTGTTATATTTGCTTATTGTGCTCATTTGGCTGCTTTAGAATATACCGACGTGGCAAATTTCGTAGCAATACGTTACATTCAAGGGACGAATATTTAGAAACGGTGATGTTAAAATAAATTACCGTTAAATAGTTTTAATTATAAAATATTTTTTAAGCAAATTTACTCTTGCTGCATATAAAAACAATGACCTTAAATAATCACTCAATAACCTAGAGCTGCAGAGGAAAAAGCTTATTGAACTGAATATTTAAAAGTTTTTTACATGTACGTATTTTGATTTTTGTTTATCATTTTAAAATTCCAGTTGTTCATTTTAATCATTTTAAAATTCATTGGAATATTGGAATATCATTTTAAAATTCCAATAAAATAATGTGTCTCATACACCTTATTGCAGAAAAATTATTCTTAAATGGAAAATAAATTTCATGTTTGAGTGTCACTTTTAAGCACGAAGCTTCATGGGATCAACAAGATGGTAAAAAAGAAGGGCTAATGACTACACAGTTGAAAGGTGATTGTAAAAAGGAGAAAAAAATGGAATTGGTGCATCGTTGTTTTAAAAAACGCTGTATTATAAAAATGAAAAAAATCGTGAAAAAGATTTTACTAATAAAGCTACTGACCTACGAAAAACTATTTTTACTTTATTTTCATCAAGGATTTTTTTAATCTCTGTAATGGATGCCAATATTGTAAACTTAATATAAGATATACCAGAAGTGGTTCATGGATCACATACAATTTACAAAAAAAAAGGTAAAAAAAAAAGAAAGATGGTTGCATACAGAAGGATTTTTAAAAGACCCTGTACATGCAAGTTTAACACTAAGACTATATCCTATAGATAACATTTGAAGAATTGTTGTTAATTCAAATATGCATACTTTACTTTTAGTGAGCAACTCAATTATCTTTATTTAGAGAAGGAGGCGATTTTTCTTGAAGAATAAATATAGATCGACATTAAAGTACGAATAAAAATAATTCGCTCTATATCTTTATCAGGTTTTTTTTTTTTTTTTTTGCATAGTAGAATTTGCATTTAAGCAATTGATTTATTCTCAAAATTCAACGTAAATAATGTAATCAAACATTCTTTTATTCGCAAAAATAGCAAATATAATACACAATGCAGAATAAATACTGGAATTTACAATACTGTTTGTTTGCAAAAGTTTTAATAAAATTATTCAGAAATCTTCCTTTTGAAAGATATTAGAAATCTCTTTTGTTTAATTAAAAGTGAACAAAGGGTTAAAACTGCTCTGGTGCCTATCTGAAAATGAAACTAATGATTGTACTTTCAGTACGGCGCATGTAGTTTTCAAATTCTACCTCCGTGCTGGTGACCTAAACGACTCGCAAACAACAATTCATACCTTTTGTATTAATAGATGAGGTTTTTCTGAAGTATTTCTTTGATTAAAACAATCAAGAACAACGTTTTGCATGTATCGCAGAGGCAACAGCGGTGTATTCATACATTCGTCTCGTACCGTGACTAATCACTAGTCAATTGAAGCTGTTTTCAGTATTAATGCGCCAGACTTAAATAGTCGCATCTTTAAACCGGATTACATAAAAAAACGAGTTTTCCTTAATAAACCGGTAACTTTTCTCACCGATTTTAGCATCCATTAAAACCATTTATTAATATTTAAAAAATCGTTATAGAGCGGATTTCGAGAAAAAGGTTGGCACCAAAAATTCCAGCAAGTTAGCTATATATACGAGGGGTGATCCAAAAAAAAGTTTACAAGGCAAATGAAAAAGTATTTATTAAAAATAGAAGCAAGATACAAATGGGAATCAAGAGACAGATATGGCCTTTACTTTTCCACATAGTCACCAAACCTGTTTAGGTATTTGTCAGAACGTTCGACCAACTTATTTATCCCGTGTTGGTAGTAATCAGGGCCCTGCTCATTGAGCCATTTCTCGGCAACTGTTTATACTGCATCGTCTGAGGTGAACCGTGTTCCGGAAAAAGTTTCGCTTCAACGCCAGAAAAATGAAATAGTCACTTGGAGCCAAATCGGGGTTGTATGGGAGGTGATTCCAGACCTTCCAGTTGAACCTTTGCAGAAATTCCTGAGTCTGGCGAGCTGTATGGGGACTAGCATTGTCATGCAGAAGAATGACGCCTTTGCTCAGTAATCCAGGCCGTTTGCGTCGGATGGCTTTACGCAATTTCGTTAAGGTGGCACAATAACGATCGGCATTAATGGTATGGCCACGCTCCAAATACTCGATTAGGATAACACCAGTCGTATCCCAGAGAACGGTTGCCATCACTTTACCGGCAGAGGGTGTGACCTTAAACTTCTTCCTCGTCGGTGATCCAGCGTGTTTCCACTCCATCGTGGCTGTTTTGGATGCGGGGGTGAAGTGATGAAGCCATGTTTCATCACCGGTAACGATGCGATCAATGAAGTGTTGGCTGTCTGAATGGTATCGCTGCAGAAATGTGAGGCTGCACATCATTCGAGTGGCTTTATGCTCCGCGGACAACGCACGTGGAACCCAGCGGGCACAAACTTTGGAATATCGCAACTCATCGGTTACGATACGCTGAACTTTACCATAACTCAGGTCCAACTCTGAGGAAATATCACGCACGGTTACTCGTCGATCCCTTTGGATGATTTCTTCAACAGGTGCCGTGTTGATATCCGTCCTTGACGAACTTGGACGGCCGCTCGCTTCCATATTGTGGTTTTCCACATGCTCCCTGCCCGCTTGATAAGAACGACACCATTTCGCTACATGTTGTCTACTCATTGCTTTGTCCACGTATACCTCACGATTTGTCTGTGAATTTCGGATGCGGCCACATTCTTGGCCCGTAAGAATCGAATTACGGCTCGCACCTCTATGCGAGACCACTTTTCTAGACGTTCCATTACTGTCGCTCTTAAGTGTCTGCGTACTGACACTACTTACTCGTAGAATCGCTGTAGGACAACTAGCGCCATCTGTCAACCACCCTGGGTGGAAATATTCGCTCCACAATTATTACGTTTCAAATGCTTCTGCTTGTAAACTTTTTTTGGATCAACCTACGTATATAGAGTGCTGCGTTGGCTGGACGGTTGGTTGGTTCTTATAGGCTGCTTCACTTGTAGAACTGTCGTTTTCCATTACAAACTACATCCTCGTAATATCTCTTTAAGGCTGGTATAAATTTATATTTTTTGTCTGCAGAATATGTCTGAAGCTATGTTAGTAGCTGTGTAGTGTATCCTGAAAAACATCCATATTTAGTGTTCTTGTGCTCCATGTTATGTTGTAATTTTTACAAAAATAAGCTGCTAACATGTTTATTTATGATTGATTTTTTTTCTTTCTACAGAAATTTTAATATTTTTAGGATAGAGAGAATCGTATACATATTTTTATTGTACAGCTGTGTGTATATTTAGTTCTGCTATTAGATACCTTAACAGTATAATTTGGTTAATGTCAGAACTGCGCGTACAGCTGCGCGAAGTTCGACTTTTAACATGTTAGAGTAACCTGCTACCCTGTAACCTGCTATTGCTATCCTTACAACACTTTTACAAATGTAATCAAAATATATTTTCGGGTTTTTGTAACGATGATTGTAACGAAAATTAAACTTATGCATATGCATACTTATTATTTTTTTAAATATTTATTAAGAAAAAAAATATAAACTGGAAAAGTCTTTATCTTGGACTTTTTAAAATTATATTTTAAAAAATTAATCATAATTTTATAAAATCAGTATTTCATGATTAGTATCTTGAATTAAAAACTATTCTCAGCATTAGAGTAATCATTTTTATATTATTCAAAAGCTATTTGTTGAAATTTAATAGAAAAGTGTACATTTATTAATCGTGTTTTACAAATATCAAAATTGGGTGGACATCCTCCTTTTAAAAGTGGAATCTACTTTAAGCAGATGACAAGACAAAATTGCCTGTATACACGTACAATTGAATGGCACTTAAACAAAAATGCACCTTTATTCTATCTGTATATAAAACCGCTACCCGCCTTTTGTTTGGAATTTTCATTCCGTTGAAGAGAGGGGGGGTGTTACTTCACATAACTTTTTTAGTGAAAATTTAAATAACAATGCCATTTAGTGCATATTTGTGCATTGTTCTGAATAACTTTTCAAAATAACAAAATTGAACTGGATGCTTTCTGAAAATCGCAAGATTTCAAGTGTTTAAGAATTTTTAAAATGATATTCTTAAACAAATATACAAACTTGTTAGTTTTAAATTGTGATATAAATCTGTGCTTCTGAATAAAACAGTGTGAAATAAATGTTTTAAGCTTGAGAAGAAACGCATTAATCAATTAAATAAAAATATTACATAAATACCAAATTCAACTTTAATTTCATTTTTTATAAGTATAATAAAAACATTTTAACTTATTGTTTCTTTCTGAAAATTTAAAACAATATTAAAGCTTCACGAAAAGCAGTTTTTATTCGTTGAATTAAAAAAATATATACGTTAAATGATTATATATTCTAAGAGAGAATTCGAAGGAAAAATACATTTTATTAGGAACGAACTATTTTATTAAAAAATATTTTGTTTCTATTACGTTTAAATTTAAAAATTAGAAGCATTTTTATAATTCAAAAATTTCAGGCCTAAATATGTAAGCTTTATTGAAAATATTTCGCATATCTACCATTTTAGTTTTACTTACATAATTGGATATGCATATCATATGAATGCATAAATTCAAAATAGTTATTTATTTATTCTTTGGAACATAAGAACTATACACTTTATTAAAACTCGAAAAAATGAAACAAAAAAGAAACCATTTTAATTTTTAAAATGAATAAGGGATTTTATATCATATTTCTTTAAAAACATTATAATCTGTTTTTTTTTAATTTAGTTAATTATGAAAATTATCTTTCTTACAAATACTCATGCTTTTGATATTACTAAATAAGATATATGTTATGAATATTCTATTTAATTTCAGTTACATCATTATCAATTCGATTCTAATATAGAGATCTTCGACATCAGTAGTTTTAGAGATAAATATCGTTGATTAACTGATTTTTCTAAAAACTTGGATATTTTTAAAAACTTGATTGATTTAATAATTATTTAAGAAATTCTACATTTCGGACAGTAAAAAACTAACGTTTGAGGGATAAATAAATGGAATTATCACATTTAATGTAATAACAATAGTGTTCTCTTATTAATATTTATAATAGTAGAACATTCGTCTACCAGAACTCCAGGCACAAATATTACACAATCATTTAATATTCTGTAAAAATTCTTGTGAAGATTTATTACCCGATTACCTTATTTTCAATATGGAGTTGAATACATTTTCTTTGTGAATTAGATGTGCAATAATAGAATAATTCAACGCGTTTCGTTTATGATTAAATTTAAGAAATGTATTCGACATTAATATATAGTTAATAAATTTCTTCAATTCCGTAAATTGCTGCGTATTAAAAGTACGCACATCCAATGAGCTTTCATATTATTATACAAACTTAAAATATAGTATTATCTATTTTCAATATATCATGATTGAATCATCAATTCATTCAAAAATAGTTTTAAAAATAAGTAAATCTACGAATCTAAATATGAATATGTAAAATGATCATATAATTATATATAAAATAAGGATCTTTCTTTTTTGTGATACGAGCTCAGAAAAATGTATCAAGTATCAAAGCTCGTGTTACTAATTTAATGAAAAAAAAATTACAAAAAAAGAAGTCTGATGACAAAAAAATGATACCAAGCTGTTAGTACATTTATTTTGATACATTTTAAAAAATATATTCAACTAATGTTTAAAAAATATACTGTAAAAAATATTTTCTTCTGAAGTAAGACTGAAAAATGATTAAGTCTAAAAATTTTGAAGACTAAACACTATCAGTGTTTCAGAAAATAAATTTTTAGCCTGATATGTATAAAAAGCTTTACTTTTTTATAATATAGATTAAATTGCTACATAGCTAATAATAGTGAAGTTGCTAAGTATTATTAAAAATTCAAATAGAAGAAAGAATCAAAACACATCAAATATTAATCTACTGCTTCTGCAATTTAAATAATTAAAATTAAGATTCAGTCAGATGTATTTAATTGGTATGAAATATTCACTGTATTTCTTTTCTCAGAATTGAGTTTCTTTTAATATCACAATTAAAAGTAACTTCCATATAGCAAAATTATAATAATAATAATAATAATAAAGTACTCATTTAGTAATTATTTCTTTATCGATTCATTGAATTCATTTCATATAATTTTATGGTGCAGTACCATTTGTTACTTATCATTTTTCATTGCAACCACTTTTAATTTAGCACAATCATTAAAAGAATTCGTAATAAAATTTCCAGTACATGTTTCGTTATTTAAAAAGAGCAACTTTTATAGGAGCAACTCTGCAATAATGTATACTCACCGATAGCTGGTGCATAAATGTTCAGATACAGACAGTCCTCGCTTTGATTCACGAAGTAGGGATAGAGTTTTTGAAGATATTTGTACCTGCCAAATGGCATCACTTTTAAAGCTTGAGTTTCATTTCTAATCTTTGGATATTTCTGCGGACACACAGATCCAAAACTGTCCGCTACCCTGATGCCGTCCCAGTGAGGAGAAGTTATAGGTGGCATGAACCTCAAAGATCCCACTGGTGCCCCTGCGTAGGGAACACCAAGGAAAACTTCAACAGGTTGCAGCTGGCGATTAGACAAAGTGCTTATAAATCCACGAAGTGTTCCATAGCGTGTGTTTACAACGCGTGTGCTCAGGTGCCTGAAATTGAAGTCGGAATGAAAGTTTGTTGCGAGCACCACTAAAATATTTTGTAAAGTTGTCAGTTGTATTATCAGTAGAATTTCGAAAGAAAAGCAAATGTTGAGGGTTCTCATTAACAACTTCATATCAGAATTTAAATGTTATAGAGCGCTACTTTTCTGTAATTTCATAATTTCCGTTAGTTTGCTTAAAAGTGACTGTAAATGCGTATTAGGTGACGTGCATTGTAACTTGTGTCATTTCGTCCGTAGATGCTTGAGCTAATATTTCAGCTGTTGGAACTGGTCCTTCTTAGCATACCTATTTCTAATGAACGCACAAAAATTTCGAACTCATTACGTAAAAGAGAATAAGAACAATTTTCAAATATGAAATGCTTACAACGTTTAAAAAAATGTTATTAATAATATCTTCAGATGCCACGATATATTTCTACGGTGAAAATTTTAAATTCCTATCCTGTGCGATTTGGATCCAATTCATTGGAACTTTTAAGGAACTTAGAGTGTCTCAGAGCAAATCCTGCATTGTTTTCCCGCTTTATACGTTATTACACAGAAATGAAATGAAAGAATATATATTTTCTAAGCTTGCTTACCTACACTTGTTAGGAAACTATCACTTATAATGTCAGAAAATTTTCAGTTTTGAAATACACAACTCAGAGCGGTTAATTTTTTTTTTTTTTTTTGTTTTGTTTAGAATTCTTTTCAGCCTATTTTTATATTTTATAATTGAGATATTTTTATATTTTATAGATTCGGAAAATGAGAAATATCAGTATAAAATTGTAAATTGTTTTGCTTACGCTCTTTAAAAAAAAAAAGAAAAAGAAAGAAAGAAAACACTTTATGTAAGTGTTATTAGAATGAGTCCTTACTATACTTCGTCCAGTTATTCTGCATGAAACCTTTATATCCTGATATTATTATTAGAACAAATACTTATAATAGCTGACAAAACTTTTTAAGACAAAGATAAATTTTCATATCGTAAAACAGCAATATTTAATGTCAGCATTTGAATTATCTATCAATGTCATTCGAAATGAGTTTTACTATATTTTTTTAAAGAGCAATGTTATAGATAGAGAATCTCTCGAGATATACGTCTTTTATGTAATGTATTTTAGAGAATCCTCGCACTTTTTCTGAACTCATTACATAATCAAACTTTTCTTAAAGCAAACATTAATATTTCAGGATCCTTTTCAAATACTTCGCTCAAATGTCATTTTCAATGTTCTCGCACCAGCACTTGTCTTAAAAAGAAAAACAACCATTGCTAAAAAAAAGCCACGCAGTTATACAACTTTTCTGTGAAGAATCAGCAGCAGAACGCACTAAAGCAGTAGATACCAGGCGGAAATGACGTTTCCCTCGCCGCTCCGACTTCCCAACTGAGAGAGGCATCGATGGAATGATTGTGCCAGGCCAGAGGGAAGTACCTCTCGGTTGTACACATGCGCCGTTTAAAGTCTTTGAAGAAGAAGGGGAAAGGATTACTGTGTGCTCTGAGGTCGAAGTTTAATGAACCACTAACTTTGATTCCCCTAAGTTCCTTTTAAAATCGTAAATTAATTATGTAAATCTTTTAAGGGTTTTTCAACATCCACTGTTTCAGAGAGCACGAGCCGAACTAAAGGATGCAGGGGAGGGTTGCGGGGGGGTGAGGGTAGTTTTACATGCGAGCACGACTTCCTCATTTACGGTGCTTGTTAAATAAATGAACAGTTCTTTGGAAGCATGAAAAGTAGGGATATCGACGAATTTAGCTTGAATTTCGATGGAAGGAATTGGTTTTGTGTTCCGGAATTTCATGGATTCTAGCTCTTTGTGATGTTATTGAACCATCTCTATTGTAAAAATTGCATGGATAAAATTCCCAATACATCCTTCTCTTTGTTAAAATATTTTAAATACCAAAACATTTAGAACCTTTTTTTTTTGTAAGTTTATTTTTCTGAAGGCTTTTTTTCTAAATTTTAAATTAAGTATGCAAATCTTTCAGGGATCATCTGAGATCTAGGGAGAAGAATTTTACATGTAAAAACGACTACATCCTTTAGAATGCTTACTAAATTAATGAACAGGTCTTTAGAAGCAAGAAAACTATCGCAAAGAGTTCTAGTTGGAATTTTGATAGAAGAAATTCGCTTTCTGAACGATGCTTTCAGGATTCGGGTACCTAATAATATAATTCTTCATTTTTTTCTCTCCTTGTAAAACTATTTATTATTCTGCATATATTAAATATTAAAACACGTTTAGCTAATTTTTAGGTACACTGGACTCTGTACATGGAGGATATGTTTATCACAGTAATGTGCAAAGAAAATATGTATAAAAACAATATAATTTTATTATGTTTAATTTTCAAAAGTGTTTTACGTTTGTTAGGGGTTAAAAAATAATAATGATATTGAACAAATTGCGAAACAGACAGAGAGAAGTCTAAATCTGGCTAAAAGTTATTGTCATATTGTTAATGCAATGAAGTTTGTAAAAAGTATACTACTACAATAAAGATTAAAGTGTAATATTGGATTTTTATAATTGTTATTAAAAGTTTCTTTACAGTACGATAATAGCTAAAAAATAGGTGAACTGAGTTATAAGAGCCATTTGCACTTTTTATGTAAATTTAGATATTGTTTGTAATAATTTATGAGTCTAATAAGTGTAGTGTGAATAAAGTGCAGGAAACAGCTTGTGGCACTTACCGCTACCTGTCTGCTTTTTTTTTTCATTATCTAGTGTTAACACTTTTATTTATTATTAATAATTCCTAAAAATGTAAGATACTTACTGTTTTGCATGTGAAAAGACAGTAAATACTTTAAAAAACTTCTTAGACGCATTCCAAAACAAAAGACATTTAAACACAATTAAAAAAAAGAAACAATGAGTACACAATATGTTCGCTTTCACCCTTCAAACTTTTAATCTCGTAGAAGGTTTAGTGAATTTGACACAATTTTTCTTTTCTGCAATCTTATATTGGTCGCACATTTAATCGAAGCAATTAAAAAATACTAGTTGACCAACTGAGACAGCGGGCCAGCACTAATGAACTTTTTTTCCTGATCCAAAAGATGTAAAAATAAAAAAAAATTAAAAAATTAAAAAAAGAACTCTGGCGCAACAGCCTAAGTAAGGCCAAGGCCTTTTCTGCCCATTTGCTCTGAGGTGAGAAAACATATCCACTACCCAGGTGGTCAGTCTGACGCGGAGATCCCAGTGTTCATTTCCAAAGAAAGCTTTGTCCTCTATTTATTGGCGCATTCAAGAGACAAGAGACTGAGCGGGGCCTTCGCAATTAGTAACGGGCCTGCTTATGAGTTGCCATCCCTAAAAATAAGTTTATCATTGAGGCCTGTTTTCCCCAGTCACAGTATTCTATTTTATTATTCTAAGTATTATAAATGTTATATTATTTTATTATTTTAAAACAATTTTTTTATACTTTTGTCGTACTAAAGAACTTTAGATGTAGGTAATCGTTTGGTGAATCTTGCGCCATTTCCTTTCATGAAAATTTATCCTAAAATTCGAACATTTTGCTCTGAATGTAAAGGTAAGTGAATGCTTATAATGTATTTAGAAATTCTAAATATATGTATGTAAATCATGTTTGGTAAATAATTACTATGTGTTATTTATAAATAAATTATTTTAATCAGAAATCGTATTACTTGAGTAGTTTTTATTCTTGTAAATAAGCATGACGTTGTGATACTATTTAGACAATTTAATTTTGCCAGTTGAAAATGTTATTTATCAGTTATATATGCCTTGATTATGTGATTAAGACTTACATCTGGTACACTGCAGAACTACAGTAAATTATAAATTATTGATTTTTGCCCGTTTATACAGAAACTTCAAATGTAGTTAATATTTTGTACAAGCGTTCATTATGCTTGCTCAATTCCTAAGTTCGATTGAGAAAGCGACAAAAGAATAATATATACTACATGAAATGTCTTTATTAAAGAATAATTAATTCGGGGATCGCGCTATAGAGCGTATTTTATCAATTTTCTCCAATATACAGGATTTCCCGAAAACACTGAAATGCGCTTCAATACATCATTTGTTAAAGATTAATGTTGAATTGTTTAAAATAACGTACGAAATACGACTACGTTCGTGAAATATTCATTATAAAAATGTCTTGTGTATTTAGTTATTTTAAAGTATACTAAATATCCACTTGTGAAACTAAAATAAGCAATCGTGAATCATGAAAGCGCTACTTTGTTTTTCCTTCAAATTATATGCATCTATTTTCTTTATGTAAATATGTATCATAGCAAACAAATTAATCATGAGTTCGTACTTGAATTAGTAACACAATTACTACTTAAAACTACATTAAATAACGTTTGAAAGCACTGGGAAGCTTAAGAAATGCCTGATGTATACGTGAAGACTCGAGCATCCGTAGGCCTCTTTGAATGCTCATCAAAATACACGCGCAGGCCCGTTACTAATTGCGAAGGCCCCGGACTGAGTCAGCTTTGTTTACCCCAGGAATCATACCCGAGACTTGTATGATGGCACATTTATCATAAAAAAAGATTTTTGATTTTGACCATTGAGTAAATTACCCCTTTAGTACCTTTTTTTTCGTGTACTTTTCCTCTTATTATGTCTTTCTCTCGTTTTCTAAATATTCCCAGTAATACATTACACATTTCTTTATATCAAGCGGTTTCTTATGTTTGAAATGTGAACACGAGGTGAAAAAACACAAAAATGCAATTGCCTTGAGTTTATTTTATAATACTAGCTGCGTGCCCGTTCTCCGCACGGTACGGAACGAAACTTTTTCTTACATGTATAGTTCGAATTGATTCCAGAGATTTGTAATCTAAAAATAAGCAAAATGATTTGACTCTTCTCGTAAAGTTACTCATTACTTATTCGTTAAGTTAGTATAAGTACTGACCTGTGACCCTTGTTAATATTATGACGCAAAAAACTATGTCAGTGTCATTCACGATCAGAAAAGAAAAGCGTGACGATTTTCAGTGAAAATTCCTAATTTTCAAAATGTCTCATTTCTGCATCATACTCTTTTTTAGATTTAAGTTATGCCATTAATACCTTAGATACTACATGAAGTGGAGAACCGTTTTATTTTATAATTAAATAGTTGTGTACCAGCTCTTTGAAGGCAAGAGAAGAACATTTTCCTAAAATGTGATCATAACTACTTGTGACAAAACAGAATCTCAAAGAAAGAAAAAATTCTGTTACAGTCTTTTCTGTTGAAACTACCGCGTGATATATTAACGCAACGTAGAATTACTTAATGTTTTGTTAGCTGTGATGTAATACGGCTGTTAAAAACTGAATAGACGACATTGTTTCACAAAATATTTATTAATGCGGTATATTGTGGTTTGATCAATATTGCCTTATCATATCTACTTACTATTAATGATACTATATTTTACTGATACCAATACAATATACCGTCGTTTTGCAGCCGTTAATGCTTAATTTAAAGAAACGGTTTAGATATTTGCCACGAATGTAGGCTTTTACTCTTTGGTGATTCCTTGCAATTTACGCATTAGCTTAAACTCTAATCATTTCAGTTTATGGTTGCCACTAAATCAGCTCTCCATAAATTTTTATGCATAATTCTTGTCAGATTGGTGTATTTAGCACCAGTGCCCTATTATACCATGGGCAAATCGGGAATTTACCCAGGGGCCTCCGGCTCGAAATTGCCCCCAATTTCAAATGTTGTTCTGTTTTTATAAAAAAAATTATGAAAAATAAAACAACTTTTATAGACGGGGGGGGGGCCCACATTCAACAATTCCCGGGGCCCCCTGTTGGTCATAATCAGGCCCTGTTTAACACCGCAATATATTTCCTGCTATTCGAAAACGTGACCCGTTTAAAATCTCAATTGAAAATATTGCTGGATAATTTACTTGTGAAAAAATAGCATTCAATTATTTTTCTGGCAACGTAAAGTAAAATATAGAATTATTTCACATGCGCGGCGTATGTTTTGCTTGTGAGTCCGTTATTCTGATTGAGTTTCGAAAGGGGTTTTAAACTCGTGTCGTCAAAGTGGCGCACATTTCACCTGTGAAAACTCGGTTATTTTTAAATAATTTTATTTTTTTTTTTTTCAACTGGCAATTTTAATCATTGTTACTGTCTCCAAGACAACCAAATCGCAAGATATCATACGGAAATTTTTAAGCTGCGCTGCGATTGAAATGAAAATCCTTCTTTACTTAAAAATTCGTAAAAAATCTCCCAAGTTATATTTTCCTCTGGTTTCTCTTTTAAAAGAGGGCGAAATGTATGCTCCGTCATTTGACAAAATATAAAAAAGATATGACGGATAGAATTCAAGATGCAGCAATTTAAAAAATATTTTGCGAAAGTCAGCGTCAAATTTAATTTTATTTGAAAAATTCCCAAAAATCTGCAAATTATATTACACAATCCGAACAAACAATTTTTAAAAGAAAATTTTCTCCTCTATCCGATGATATAAATTTCGTTTTACTGCGAACGCAATTACCGGCGTTATTACGTATTATGCAAGAAAAATCGCTAAAAATCCGACAAAACATAAAATAAAACATTTTCTAATTCGAATTTCAAAAAAAAAATCGCTTAGAGGCGTGTTAGGATGTGTCTTAGTGAAGCCGTATGCAAAATTCGGTAGGTCTGCGACCCACCGTCTCGGCGCAATGCGATCGAGAGACGCGCGCAAGAAGATCGGTGGTCACAAACCTACCTACGTACCTACATAGCTACATACAATGTTTACTCTCGGATTTTATTATATAAGACTAGCTGCGTACCCGTTCTCCGCAAGGTAGGGAACGAAACTTTTTCTTACATGAATAGTTCGAATTGATTTCAGTGATTTGGGATCTAAAAATAAGAAAAATGATTTGACTCTTGGCGTAAAGTTACTCATTAATAATAATCGCTAGTAAGTATAAGTACTGACCTGAGATCATTGTTAATATTATGACCAAAAAACTATGCCGGTGTCATTCGCTATCAGAAAAAGAAAAGCGTGACGGTTTGTAGTGAAAATTCCTAATTTTCAAAATGTCTCATTTCTGCATGATACTCTTTTTCAGATTTAAGCTATGCCATTAATACCTTAGGTACTACATGATGTGGAGAACCGTTTTATTTTATAATTAAATAGTTGTGTACCCGTTCTTCGCAAGGCAAGAGGAGAACATTTTCCTAAAATGTGGACAAAACAGAATTTCCAAGAAATAAGAAAGTTCTGTTACATTCTTTTTTGTTGAAACTACCCCGGGATATATTAACGCGACGTAGAATTACTTAATATTTTGTTAGCTGTGATGAAATACGGCTGTTGAAAAATGAATAGACTTAGTTTCACTAAATATTTATTAATGCGGTATATTGTGCTTTGATCAATATTGCCTTATCATATCTACTTACTGTTACTTATACTATCTTTTACTGATACCAATACAATATACTGTCGTTTTGCAACCGTTAATGCTTAATTTAAAGAAACGGTTTAGATATTTGCCACGAATGTAGGCTTATACTGTTTGGTGATTCTTTGCAATTTACGCATTAGAATAAACGATAATCATATTTCAGTTTATGGTTGCCACTAAATCAGCTCTCCATAAATTTTTATGCATATAGTTCTTGTCCACGGAGATATACTATAGGAGTGGACACTCTCCATAGCTGTAATGTTAAACTTTTGGTACTCCAAATAAGTTTCAATTATGTAAACATTGGAAATATAGTGACGTTCAGCGATCCCAGCGGCAAAAGAATAAAGCATTTCCCGTGCTGATTGATAACTCATTTTACTTGTTTTTAATTTTCCGACCTAGCATCTGAACGAGATTATTAACGCGAGCACTAAATTTAAAATATTTCTTTCGCTTTTGCTTACATGGTTGCCTTAGTAACAAATGAATAAAAAAAGATATAAAAAAAATGTTCTATCTTAAGATTATTCAAATACTAGCTGCGTTCCCGTTCTTCGCACGGTAGGAAACGAAAAATTTCCTCACATGTGTAATTCGAATTAATTCCAGTGATGTGGAATCTAGAAAAAGCAAAATTATTTCACTCTTGACTTAAAATTTGCGTCATATATGTAATAACCTGAAATCATTGCAATATAATGGCACACAAAAAAAAAAAACTATGTCAGCGTCATTCGGTATCAAAAAAGTGAAAATGGACCGTTTGCAGTGAACTTCTCACTTTCAAAATGTCTTATTTCCTCAGACATGCTGTCTTTTAGGTTCACGTTTTAGCGTTAAATACCTCAGACACTTCACGAAATGGACATTTTTTTTTAATTTTAAAAATACGTCACCCTCTCTTGCAACCCTTTACAAAAAGAAAAGAGATAAGAGATAAGACTGCGCTATTTATAAAGGCTTTAAAATTGTTTTTCTAGATTATGCAGTTTAATTTTTCTTCTCACAAATAAATCCAGTATTTATAAAAGGAAATCGAGCCAAGCAAAGAAATCGTCTGCTCGCGGGACCCGTTTTTATTAATTTTTTTCAACTGGCAATTTTAATCATTGTTACTGTATCCATGACAACCAAACCGCAAGATATCAAACCGAAACTCATAAGCAGGTACTACTGAAATGAAAATCCTTCTTTACTTAAAAATTCGTAAAAATTCCCAAATATCTGCAAATTATGTTACACAGTCCGAACAAACAGTTTTTAAAAGAAAATTTTCTCCTCTATCCGATGATGTAAATATCGTTTTCTTGCGAGCTCAATTACCGGCGTTATTATGTATTACGCAAGAAAAATCGCTAAAAATCGGACAAAACATAAAATAAAACATTTTCTAATTCGAATTTCGAAAAAATCGCTTCGAGGTGTGTTGAGACCCGTCTTGGAGAATTTCCGTACAAAATTTGGTAGGTCTACGATCACCCGTTTCGGAGCTACGCGAGACACAGACAGACAGACAGACAGACAAACGGACAGTTTACACTCTGTTTTATTTATATAGATTGAGTTTATAATCATGAACGAGTGTGTATATCGACGCTCACAGAAAAGAAGTTTTCGTCTGCCGCGGTATATATTTACATTAGAAAATGGTGGGAGTTCGAATTTAACATTTTAACATGAGTTTTTTAGAGGCAATTAAAAGCTGTGTTAAAATTTGTCACAGCATGAAATAAATGTAAATACTGCTTGTTTGAGTATGATTGTCATTGTAAATAAATAATTTTTAAATATTGCATTCACACATACAACATTCTTCTAAATTTACTACCATTTCTTAAAATATAGGGCAGTTTCAGATTACGTCACAATTCTATCCTGGTGGAATAATATGAGGTTTCTATTGGTCCATTCAAGTTCCTGGTGGACAGACGTCACTTCAAAAACGAGTTTTTATTGGTAGAGTACAGTGCCGGTCACGTACTGCGTCTAGCTTTTGCGTCTAGCAAACTGCTCTATAGCTTTGGGCAAAATAATAACACGACATTACATACATAATATTACTTCGCTTCGAAATTATTGCCTATATTAATTACGAAATAGTATTCTAAGACAATTAGGTAATTAAACACACCTGAAGCCAGAAATTATTATATATGATGTTCATAAGTCTATGTATTTCATATTTTTTGAAGTTCCGCTAATTCAACGATCTCCATTTACTTCGCCTCGATGGAAAAATAAACAACCTGGATGCGCAGAAGCAGGAGATGCGCAGTTACCCAGTGTGCGTAGCGCCATCTGTTTGCAACAACAGCGTTATCCAACTTTGTAAGAGAAGTGTCCCCTCCTATACATTTACCTTCGTGTTCTTGTCAGATTGCTGTATATAGCAACAGGGCCCTATTATCGCACGAGCAAATCTGGGCTTTGCCCAGGGGCGAAATGGTCCCCAATTTCAAATGTTTTTCTTTTTTTACAAAAAAATTTATGAAAAATAAAACAAATTTCATAAATGGGGGGGGGGAAATTCATCAATGCCCGGGGCCCCCTGTTGGTCATAATCAGGCCCTGTTTAATACCGCAATATATTTCCTGCTATTCGAAAACGTGACCCATTTAAAATCTCAATCGAAAATAATGCTGGATAATTCACTGGTGAAAAAACAGCATTCAATTATTTATCTGGCAACGTAAAGTAAAATATACAATTATTTCATGCGTGGCGTATGTTTTGCTTGTGAGTCCGTTATTCTAATTGAGTTTCGAAAGAGGTTTTAAACTTATGACATCAAAATCACGCACTTTTCACATGCGATAACTCAGTTATTTTAAAGTAATTTTATTTATTTTTTTTTCAACTGGCAATTTTAATCATTGTTACTGTCTCCAAGACAACCAAACCGCAAGATATCATACCGAAAATTTTAAGCTGCTGCGATTGAAATGAAAATCCTTCTTTACTTAAAAATTCGTAAAAATTCTCCTAATTTATATTTTACTCTGGTTTTTCTTTTAAAAGAGGACGAAATGTATACTCCGTCATTTGACAAAATATAAAAAAGTTATAACAGATAGAATTCAAGATGCAGCAGTTTTAAAAATATTTTACGAAAGTCAGCGTCAAATTTAATTTTATTTGAAAAATTCCCAAAATACACAATCCGAACAAACAATTTTTAAGCGAAAATTTTCTCCTCTATCCGATGATGTAAATTTCGTTTTCTTGCGAGTGCAATTACCGGCATTATTACGTATTAAGGGAGAAAAATTGCTAAAAATCGGACAAAACATAAAATAAAACATTTTCTAATTCCAATTTCGAAAAAAATCGCTCCGAGGCGTATTAGGATCTGTCCTAGTGAGGCCGTATGCAAAATTAGGTAGGTCTGTGACCAACCGTCTCGGCGCAATGCGATCGAAAGACGCGCGCAAGAAGATCGGAGGTCACAAACCTACCTACATAGCTACATACAATGTTTACTCTCGAATTTTAT